>CM043698.1:85007500-85360000 GCA_023935145.1 Bretschneidera sinensis | reverse complement strand
AAATGTGAGACAAACTATTCAGGACCATTTATTACGCAAGCCAGACTTTGAGTGAAGCTTAATTAAATTATACAACAACTGAGAAAGAGATGCTTGCTGTCGTGTTTGCTTGTGACAAATTTCGGTCTTACCTTATTGGTACAAAAGTGATAGTGTTCACTGATCATGCAGCAATTCGTTATTTGTTTGGCAAGAATGATGCTAAGCCTAGGCTGATTCGTTGGATCCTGCTTCTTCAAGAATTTGATTTGGAGTTTCGAGATAAGAAAGCAAGCAAAAATTCAGTTGCTGATCATCTCTCTCAGTTGGAGCAAGAGGAAGTAAGACCAAATTCAGTGATCCAAGAAGCATTCCCTGATGAGCAATTGTTTGCATGTGAGATCAAGCTTCCTTAGTATGTTGATATTGTAAACTACCTAGCTTGTAAAATACTGCCACCAGATCTCACTTACCACAAACGCAAGAAGTTTCTACATGATGTAAAATATTATCTTTGGGATGAGCCTTTGCTGTTCAAAAGATGCCCTAATCAAATCATCCGAAGATGTGTACTAGAAAAAGAGATGTAAGCTATTCTCCATCATTGCCATTCATCATCATATGGAGGACACTTTGGAGCAACACAAATAGCAGCTAAGATACTTCAAAGTGGTTTCTTTTGGCCTTCTATTTTTCATGATTGTTATACTTTGGTGAAGACTTATGATTAGTGCCAACGTGTAGGAAATATTTCAAGGAGTCACGAGCTACCATTGAAAAATATCTTAGAGGTTGAGTTATTTGATGTTTGGGGAATCGATTTTATTGCCTTTTCCTCATTATTTTGGCTTTGTTTATATCTTATTAGTAGTGGATTATGTGTCAAATTAGGTGGAAACAATTGCTGCAACAACAAACGATGCAAAGGTGTGCTCAAATTTCTGCATAAGAATATCTTCACAAGATTTGGCACTCCACGAGCTATTATTAGTGACGAAGGGACCCACTTTTATAACAAGTTGTTTGACAACCTTCTTTCTAATTATGGTGTGAAGTACAAGATAGAACTTGGATACCATCCTCAAACTAATGGCTAAGCTGAAATTTCAAATCGAGAAATCAAGAACATCCTTAAGAAGACAGTCAACACCAATAGGAAGGATTGGGCAAAGAAGCTTGATGATGCTTTGTGGGCATACCGTACAGCTTTTAAAACACCTATCGAGATATCTCCTTACTTATTAGTGTTTGGAAAGGCATGTCATCTTCCTGTTGAGTTGGAACATAGAGCTTATTAGGCTGTAAAGAAGTTTAATTTTGATTTAAATACAGCAGGAGAAAAGCAACTCTTACAATTGAATGAGATTGATGAGTTCTGGAACAATGCTTATGAAAATGTGAAGATCTACAAAGAACAGACGAAGAAGTGGTATGAAAAACATATTCTTAAGCATGAGTTTGCACTAAGACAGCAAGTTTTACTCTTCAATTCATAACTCAAACTCTTCTCGAGCAAGTTAAAATCAATATGGACAGGTCCTTATACAATTGACAGTGTTTCCTCTTTTGGAGCAATAGACTTGAAGGACAAGAAAAGGAATATATTCAGAGTTAACGGTCAGAGATTGAAGCACTATTATGGGGAATAAGTGGAGAAGAACTATGCACTTATTCCTCTTGGAGACCCTAATTGATGAAGATTGAAAAGTCTGGCTAGAACTTTATTTTATTATTTTATTTTTATTTTGAATAATTTGGATTTTGATGCAGGTTTATTTAGCAAGAATAAAGAGCTAGAAATTGCAAACTACGGCTGATTCACCATGAAACCAAGGAAGTTCCTTTCATTTCTTCAATCTTTCTCATTTTTGAATTACAATGGGTACATTGTTTAGTTTAAGTTTGGGGGTGTAAACTCCTATAGTCATTTTTTCTTCTTGATTGCTGGTTATTTTATTTTACTTATGATTTTATAAGTCTTGAGTTTTTGAATTTTCTTACCATGCATGCATTTGAGTATGATTGAATTCTCTATAACTCTGAAATTTGCGATTGAGGATAGGACTAAGAATTTTTTTTGAAAATTTCTTTTTTGTCAGGCTGAGTTTTGCTGGTACTTTGATTTAAATCTTTGGCCTTGAACATAACTGAGCACATTGTCGTTTCTTTTATTCCATTTTGCTGATGAAGAGCATGAGTAGATTAACTGGGTCAAGGAAGTTCAATCTTGCTTTACTTTAAAATCCGTTGATGGATCTTTGAGGCGAAATCCTAGTTGATACCAAATATTAGAGAAATGATCTAGGCATTTTTTTTTTCATAACCAAAAAGCTTTCCCAGTCGTCTTAGTTATCATACCATCATTGCATTGTGTATTTATATTGTCAACCCCCTTGAGCCTTATTTTACATAAGCCTTTATTTATTCTTTTAACTACATTAACCATTCTCATTCTAAGCCTGAAACACCATGAATTTACCTTTTACAGTTTGAGAAAATACTTTGGTGGAAATATACATTTAAAGAGAAAGTTAGTTTAAAGGAAATTATGCTCTGTTTGATCAGAGTGTGTGAAAAAAAAAGGCTGAAGTGGTTGAAAATTTAAAAACAGCTACAAGAACCGAGGTGGTTGAATGAAAAAGATGGGATAATAGAAAAAAAAAAGAAATATTTTTTCTGGGTTTGTCTTTTGCCCAGAGGTGATTTATCCATCATGGAAGGAAGCATAAAATAGAGAAAACTCAATAAGTGGAGTGCAAATCACTTCAGATTTTGTTAAAGGTGTACTTGGTATTGCTTCATTGATTACAGCAACAATAATGTCACCAGTATGAGCATATAGTCGAGAAAGAGTTATGGTTTGAATCTTGTGGATATCTCTTTTATTGTTCTTTCCACCAAGTATTTTCTCAGTTTGCTTTAATTTTCCTTATCCATTTCTTTCTTAGCCCTCACCTTGTGGCATGTCATTACAACCTGATTAAAGACCTTTTGATCTCTGATTTTGGTGTTGACTACATTAGTGGGGAGGATTTCTGAAAATTGGACTTATGGAGTTAAGTTTTGAGAGAATTCCTCTGGTTTCAGTTGTTCTACTCTTATCTGAGTTTGCAGGTGGTTTGGAGATAAATTGACAATATCACACACACACACTCAAGGTCTTAGCTTTAGGTTGAAGTAATCTCTTAACTCTTGCTTGACAAATTGCTAAATTTTTTTATTAATTTTCCTGCTATCCTTGATATTAAAATAGTAAGATACTAGTAATGAAATCAAAATTCAGATCATGGCTTGGTGAGTGATGAGATTTTTCTATGGAGTTATTTTATTTTATTTTTATTTGAGGACAAACAAAGTTTTAAGTTTGGGGGTGTTTGATGCCTTACATAATTTCCTATATTTTATCACTTCTTAACTTTAAACTTTGGTATAATTTTATTTATTTTTGTTGGTTTTAGGCTTCATTGTTATCATTAAATTTTATTTCAGATTAAAGGAATATCCAAATTTTAGCAGCCTATCATCTAGGGACTCTTTCTCTCATTTAAATGAAGATTTTATTTGAGTATAGGAGCTGCTAAAATAAAAGAGACGTGACCAGAAGTTTTGAGCGGCATGTGAAGGCTTAAATCCCACATCCCACATCTGTTGGAAACACATTCCACATCCCACATCAGTTGGAAACACATTACACTCATAGAGTTTCTCTATAAAAGCCCCATTGCACTTCATCTTCAAAAGATGGATCTCGAAGGCTTTGCTATCAAGGAGGAAGAGGTTTCCGACAGTGACGAGTATTTTTCACTATGGATTTTCTTCTCTCAGAAAAATATGGTGAATTCGTTTATGTTGAATTTAATTTTTAGCATGAACTAAATTTTCTTTATTCTAGGAAAACAATGTAATCTAGTTTCAAACTTTGCTTGCATTTCTATGCTAATTTGAAGTAATTCTCTTCTATATTTGTCTGATTTATTATGAGCTTAAAACTTCTAATTAACTAGCCATTAATTAGATGATTTTGATATTGTGATTTGTTATCGAAAAAGGGAATTATAGGATAGAACTTGGATATTTCAGCACAGGTAAATATAGAGATCAAAAGACTTATATGAACCTATGTAATCTTAAAATCGTTGGTCTTAATGCTTTCTTGCTTTATTGATTTGCATACTCTTGTGTAAAATAATGAACAAGAATATTTCCAATTGACTATCAAAAGAGGCTTTTGGATGATTTTTGGAGATTTTGCTAACAAACAGAGAGAATTAAATTCAATTAGTTATATGAGAGAAGCATAGTGAGGGATTAGGTGAAATCGATTTCCTAGAAGTTCTTTTTCTCATTAATTTGATCTTCGAACAACAACTTACTTTTCCTTTGAATTAATTTTATTTCAAATTGCAATTACAAACAACCTTAGTGACTTTTATAAATAAAGTTGAGATTAGTATAATTTCGGTACTTGTCAAAAGTGAGTTACCAATCCCTGAGGACGATACTCTTCTCATCACATTACTATAAAACTATGATACTGTGCACTTGTAGTTTTGCACCGATCATGATTCCTTCCGACCCTACGTCCACTCTCTTCAAGAAACCTCCTTGAAGTAATCCACTAAAATTTTAGTCGTACAACTTCACGGGTGTTGCACAAATCTTACAACCAATCTTTTCCTCACGGAACCTACAATGAAGTGTTTAATCCTAAACACTCTAAGAGTTATGCCAACTATTTCCCTTTACAATAAATGAAATTTGATGTAAAGTAAATGGTAGAGAGATAGCAATAATTTCTTTTACAAATGAACAATATCTCTCTTTCAAGAACAAGCTTGATGAATGGCTCAACAATAAATTTTTCAAAGCTTTTTGAGAATTAATGAGCTATCTTGTGAATTGAATGTATGCTCTTCTTGTTTAAATGCTCATTGAAGTGGGTTTATATAGCCTTGAATTAATATAGCCGTTTGACACTGACTTGGTAGGTTTGGGCATTAAATCCTCAAGTCTCGCATCTCAAATGGTTATATTTTTTAATTACCAGTCGATTGGGTCCTTGTACCAGTCGACTGGGTTAAGTGAAGATTTTTCACTTTTTATGCTTGGGAAGAGTACCATTCGATTGGGTCAGAGGACCAGTCGACTGGATGAAGTTACCAGTCGACTAGGTCCTCGGCACCAGTCGACTGGGAACTTCTTGTCCCATATCTCAGTCAATTAGTATAGGGACCTAGTCGACTGGGTTGTCCTTCAACCTAGTTTTCCTTATCAAAAATAGTTTTTGACTTAGAAACTTTTTTGTATTTTTAGTTTTGTCAAAGTATTTTGTAAATTGAGTTACAGACCAAGCTATGTAATTGAACATAAGAGATTTACAATTGTTTCAATTACCTTAATGTCTATTCTAGATCTTCTGTCTTGTTTTGGTGTCTGAATCGTGTTAAGTTCTTACAACTTGTTTCCATACTGAATGTTTTTACCGCTTAAACACTTAGATAAAACTGTTAGTGCGATTAGAGTAGTGTTTTGTCATTATTAAAATCAAATACGGGTCAACAATATTGATCAATATGTGCAGGCACTACCACTGAATCATGCACTTCCTCAAATTCAATTCTTTGAGAAGTCCTAATCTCACTAATGCTAACATCTTCAATGAACTTAACATTTTTAGCCTCAATAATTATTGATGTATGTGAGGGACAATAAAATCTATACCCATGGACTTTTCTACATACCCATTGAAATATCCACAGGCAGTTCTTGTGTCTAACTTCTTCAATTGAGGATTGTAAACCCTAACTTCAACTTGAAATCCCCATATGTGTATATGTCTTAAACTTGGTTTCCACCCTTTTCATAACTCGGAAGGAGTTTTAGGAACAACTTTAGATGGAACCCTGTTTAAGATATACATTGCAGTTTTTAGGGCTTCATTCCACAAAAACATGGGAAGATTTGAGTTGCTCATCATACTTCTTTCCATGTCCATTAGAGTTTGATTTCTTCTTTAGGTAATCCCGTATTGATAAGGTTCATCTGGCATTGAAAAACATATAATGACATGCTGAGGTTAATAAATCAAGTCTAATTAAGCAATTAAACATACAATAACACACCAAACAATTTAATGATAACAAAATGTTGAAGTTTTCATGGCCTTTACAACGAATGCCATAAAATTTTGGCATAAAATAATAATTAATTACAATTGTAGAAATTAATCAACCTACTACATAAATTTCTAGATGAAAAAAAAATTACAACGAAATTGGAGGCCATAAAAATTTCAACCATTTTTCTAATCAATTAAAAATTATCAACGCATAATTATCATAAATTTAGAAAAAAAATTATAGAGATAAAATTATGAGAATCAACAAGCACCATTAAAGGATCTATTGCATGTTCTGTTGAGGTTCACATCATAAAAGAACAACAATGCTAACCAATATGATTAAGATGCGGGCTCTAATACCAAATATTATCCTTATTGCGGAAGAAATAAAAATAAATTAACCACTAACCTCCAGCCATGATTGATCAAGCACGTTCTTCTCTATCGAAATCTACTTGCTTTGTTATCCACGACAGCACCACGATTCCGTATCGGTTAACTCACTCGGATTTTATTAAAAAATTTGAGTATCTGACAAAACTTTCTAGCGTATGCAAATATCTGAAGATAAGATTTGATAAAAATCACAGGCATTGTATGTTTGCTATGTTAGGGACCTTTGTCTGTGTAAAATTTTTGATATATTTCCCTTCCATCAAGGGAGTTATAACTTCCAATTTAATTTTAATAAACTACCTATAACTCACATGCCCGATTAAATATATTAGTAGGTAGTTAATTCTTTACATGTCACTCAAATAAAATATGTGGACCACATTATTTTACAGGATCATGTCTCTTATATGGAAGACTAGGAGGTAACTACTAGGTTAAAAAAGCCCCGGCTTTAGTCCATCTAATACAAGTGAAAATATTTTTCCCATCCTTACAAAGAAAGGAGGATATAGAGTAAGAGTGTATTTTATGACAGCTACTTAATATTATGAAGTATTCTGGTTGTACATGGAGATATTGCATGGAAGCTGTGCATTTGACATGAATTTGAAATGTATATAAATTAATTTTAAAAACTTGGATGTAATTCGAAGGTAAAGCTTTTGTAAAAACCTTCAAATCATAAATACTTTTAAATTTGAACTAAGACAAAAATGATTTCAATTTGACAAGTAATTAAGGCTTGAATGAATTCAAAAAAATTGTAAAACCTTTAGATTATGGATTCGTTATTTCATTTTCAAAAACTCTGGTATTATGAATTTTCTGATATTCTATTACGTTTTATAGCCAACAAATATAATACAGTACTAAAAAGTGCTTTAACATTAGTGGATACGTACATACTCCTGAGAATTGAGAAAGCGACCATCGCATATGCATGTTGCTACACAGTGATTGAACTTTTAATGGCACTTGTTGAGTCAGGATTTATTACTAACGATATAAATAGCAACCAGTGAATTTAAATTATTGATTTTTCTTGTTGATCAAAATATTTGTATAATGCATCATTAGTTTCAATGATAATACAAATGCAATGATCAAACTATTAAGCTTTAACAATCATCGAGAAGATCTCAAGTTCGAAACGTCCAAAAAACATAAACATCTGCCTGTTGTCACAAATTGAACAAATTTTGCTAATGCCAAACCCAACAAACGTTATTCACTAAACACCTCGGAACGCAAGTCTTTCATCATTACACGAAGGTAACTAAAAAACAGAAAGAAGAGAAAAATTTAGAGGTTATTCATCCTCTTTAATTGACTTCCAAGCAACTGCTACTGAAGAAGGCAGAATAAAAAGAAAAAAAAAACTATAAGTGAAAAAGTGGGCCAACTATGTAACAGTTTCCTATTGCCCATTGAGTAGGGCGAGAACTTCAGCCTCTGTGGGAAGAGCTGGGATTGCTCCCTTTTTGGTAGTTGTGATGGCCCCACATGCATTTGCAAATCTGAGTACTTCCCTCAATCTTGCTTCATCCTGCATTAGAAACAATTCAAACAGAGATGTTGATCATCTAATTTACTTAAAACCGTGTAAGAAAAGAGAAACTAAATTCCACAGAACCACTTAAAAAGCTAACATGCAATGCAACCTGTTGGCATTCTTTTCTATTTACTAGTATAATGATTGCTTACCTCAAGCAGAGAGTGGTCATCAACAATCTTGCATAGTAGGGCACCAACAAATGCATCACCAGCACCAGTAGTATCTACCGTGTTGACATGGAAAGCTTCAACTGATCCATGGAAATTCTACATTTGCACAAACAAGAATAAGCTGTTAAGACAAATGTAAGCAATTTGTTTATGGTTTTACCTAAGCAGCTTAATTTCCTTCTTTGGTCAATGACCCATGACAGAATTTCTCCACAAAGGCCTTCTAATTTTCATATTAGTAGTTCCTTCAGTTTGCTTCAAACACAAGCACCTCTTATTCAAGAAAAAAAAAATATAGTATTTAATTGATTTCCTATAAAAACATAAGAGAGCTTTTAAAAATTAGTAGTATTACAAGATTTTGATTGCGACATTGCAGCAGTTTAGGTTTAAATAAATGCACAAGGGTCCATTATTAAAGCTCAAGTACAAGGTGGAGTGGAGTGTGGATATTGCTGAGATCCACCAGCCACCTACCCAACATAAAATAAAACCCAAAAATCCAAGTTGAGGGTTGTAGCTTCAACTAGAATATTAGTGTGAAATGAATTTGATTTCTAAATACAATTCTTTGACAAAATCCATGTCTTTTGGCATCACCTAATGGACATCATTGAACATTAAACTTAAAGGAAAGGGTCATCATATCAGCTACTACTACCAGTAAAGAGTAGTAATCGAGTTGGTGCCAAGTATAAAACTTAAGGCAACATATTCTCACTTTTTTATTTACCTTATGACACATAATTACCACAGCCGCTTGGGTTTAGTTTAGTTTAAATATTAGAGTGGGTGGAGGTGAGGGTAGAGATCTTTATCCAAATCTCATGTACCAAACAAAATAGTAAATGAGTTTAAACTTCATAAGGCTCTCATCAAAATTCAACAATTAGCAGTTTACATTGGAACCCAACCCTGTAAAATACTGACAAATTAACACACCCACCAAAATTAAGCCTGGCAAGGCTTCACATTCTGAGCCCACGGGTTTCTTAAGCGAGTGGAAACATATCTACACCTACCCATTACAACTAAAAGTAAAAAATGTCCAACTAATATAGTAATGGTATTGACCAAGTTGCCCATGAAACATTGGTTTAATGGTAGACTACAAGATCCCAAGTTTGACTTCCACTAATGTGTGGGTTGTTTGTCTAATTATATATTGGTTATTTTCTTACTTTAAGTGAATATTATGGTAGTATTTTGGATTGGTTTATGTAATGGTACTGTGAGTTCATTCTTTCATCAAATAAATCAATATAAATCGCTCAAAAAAAAGTATTGACCAAGTTTAGTAGGTTTAATTCACCGAAAAGGGTTTTTTTAGGATTACTGAAAAAGGTTGTAAACAAAAAAAAATACTAAAAAGGGTTTGAATTGAAGTTTACCTTAGTGTAATATCTGCAACCTTTTTCACCAAGGGTGACCAAGAGGAGCTTCAAGTTAGGGTGCCATAGTGACATAGCTGAAGCATCATCAATTTTATCGCTCCCAGTTAGGAACTCTAGCTCAACATCACTGACCTTGATCACCTCAGCCTTGTCCCATATGCTTTTTATCTGCTCACATGCCTCCTCGGCTGAGGGCCATAATGGTAGCCGGAGGTTAGGGTCGTAAGAGAGGAGGGCTCCTGCTTCTTTTGCTACTTCCATTGCCTTTAGGTGTGCTGATCTGCATGGCTCCACAATCAAGCTTATTGATCCATAATGGAATACTTTAGCCTATTTACACATTCAAAAATCAAATATTATTACTAAAAAAATATGTTAACAATCAATTAAGTAATCTATACAGCTACATTGATATAATTTGTCCTTGTATTTTTCACCTTTTTTATTTTTTTTGCTGAAATTCAATATAAAGTAATGATGCCCCATGGAGGGCCATAGGCTAAGCTGTAAATTTTTGGACAGATTGACATCCAACATTCAATTTCAACACTAACCAGAATTGTCTAGCAGTACAAAGTACTTTTACACTGTTCACATTGAGATGTTTTCTAGAAAGATAAAAATGCACATGTACAATATTGGGTTGTGTCTCAAGGAAAACGTGCTGCATAGACATCAACATTTTATTTTAAACCATGTTACTGTTTGATTTTCTTAAAATTATTATTCAATTTTTATAAAATTACCATTCGATTTTCATTAAAAAAAAAAAATGCATGTTTAAAGCGTATACGACCTTTGTAGACATTAACTTTATAAAAAAAGAACATTGATATAAAATACTTTCAAATCTTAATCATAAAATTACCACAAAAATAAAGAGAGAAAAAAGACCAATTAAATAACGATTATGAGACTGTTAAAGAAAGGGCAGGTAGGAATTAAAGGGAAAAAACAAAAATATACAACATCCATTGTATATTTCAGTAGCAGGCGTGAAGCGTGGAGTAAAGAATATCCAATTGTTAAAAAGAAAAAAACCTAAATTTCCCAAAAAAAAATCCAATTTCTTTTGTAAAGAAGCCCAAAAAGATCTGAAGTGCCTCAAGAAATTTACGATGTGGTCGAATAAATAAATTTGCATAAACAATTAAAAACTCAAAATCCAATCTTTATTTTTGACAAATTGTAAAAAAAAATCTTTTGAAAAATACTCCTACGAGGGTACACGGATTGCGGATGGAGCACGTGAAGGCACATAACAACACGTGAGAACAACACCCAGCATCTAGCACCACATACCTACTCCAATCTCTCACGTTAGATGAGAGAAAGTGGAGAGAGAGTGCCGCAAAGAGGAGTGTTGATTTCACGGATTCAAAAGGTTCACTAGTAAGTAGGGAAGTTTATTAGTAATTACAGTAAAAAGATTTTAAAAAATATTTAATACCCAAATTATCATTCTATCACCTTTGGATCCGTAGTCACTACCCGTGGGACGTGGCTCAATCCATGGAGACAGACAAACGCTCCTAAGAAATTCTACAATTTATAAACAAGAAATTGGGAAAATGAAATCCATAGCAATAAACCGGGCGAAATGTCAATCTTGGATCCCATAGTTTGGTTTTTCGATAAAATTGATTTATGAAGTTTCAATTTATTTGATCAATTGAAACTTTAAGAGATCAAACTTTGAGACTTATTTGATTAATTTAAGAGAGATTTCATGAGGGATGATGCTTCTGCAACACCCAGATCTAAAAACGTGGCACGTTAAAAAAAAAAAGGTCACCGTCCATTGAGGAAAAAAACAAACTCCAAGAAAAAGGATAACGGTAAAACAAAACGAAATCATACAAGGTCACCGACGTGAGTTTAGCACTGCGCTGACAAGCCGGTCAAGCATTTGGTCTAACTAGAAGAGGGGAGAGAAAAAATCTGCCAGTGATATTATCAACTCCCACGTTCAATTACGATATAAAACTGGAAAATACTTTTCCAACAAAAATGCAAATCTAATCTAAATATGCAAAAGTGGGACCTAAGTCGACCCGGCCTACTAAGGTTGCCCACGTGTCAGCTTTTTACAGTCCACGATCACATCACCGCATGTGATTTCAGCACTCTCTACAAAAATCTATGATCCCAACACAAAAATCCAATATTTTTTTTCAAAATCTCCTTTTTTTTCTTTAAAAAAAGAAGAAAACTAAAGAAACTAGATCCTGTTAAGATTCAAATCAACGAAACCAAAAATAATAGTACAAAACAAATAAAATACTTGAAAGAGAGAGATTATTAGAGTCACATACAGATCTGATAAGTTCAAGGTTGAGCTCGTCAGGTCTCAAGAGCATATCGGCACTGGGGTTCCGGTAGAACATGAACTCACGCTCCCCGTCGGCGCGTAGTGTCACGAACGCGAGCGCGGTCCTGGCGCCCTTGTCGAAGTTGATGCCCTCAGCAGCGACGCCGTTTTCCTTGAGGATCCCAGCGAGCATGTGGCCGAACTCGTCGTCGCCGAGCTTGCCTACAAAGGCGGCGCGCCCGCCGATCCGAGAGACAGCGATTGCCACGTTGGCGGGGGCCCCACCGGGAGCGTTGAGGAAGCCTGGAGCCTCGGCAAGTGAAACGCCCGAGACGGTGGGCACGAAGTCGATGAGCATCTCGCCGAAGCTCACGATCAGGCTCTTATCACCGTTGGACGCCATTTTCGTTTCTGACTGGATAGATTCTTGGACAGAGGGAAGACAGACAAATAGAAGGGAACTAATATAATAGGAGAGAGAGAAGAGGAGGAGGAGTATGGGGGAGGTATTTATAGAGAGGAATGACTTGGTGGAGATAGAGAAATCGATTTGGATTAGGAAGAATAGTTTAATGGTAATTGTGATTTGTAAGGGTTAAGTGAAATCGAAGTGGGATTCTTCTTATTTTTAATTTTTATTCGAATTGCATAATTTGGTCTGGTTTTTTTTCTTTTATAATTTGGTCGTACGGTGGTGATATTAGTTGGGATATTTACTGGGTTCTTGTGGGTCCAGTTGTCTTGGATGAATTATAAGATATGGGTCCCAGTCGCTTGGACAATTTAATTTTTTATTTTTTAGACGGTAGCTAATTTTTTGCATTTATTTTAATTAATTTATAAATACTTTGTCAAAGTTCTCTTATTTTTGTAAGATTTTATGTTGGAAATTTGATTTCATGATTTCAGTTCTATAATAATGATCACCGAACAAAGATATGATACAATGTGGATTATATATTATATTAAAAATTAGTTAAATTATTATTTTAATTTTATTTAATTATTAATAATTTTTCATAATTTTTAATGGTTAACACATAATCTTAAAATATCATTAGATGAAAACTATTTGACGACATTCGACAAGTGATTGTTTAAATCACTTACTAAACATCATTTTTAATATTACCTATTGATGTCGAAAGTCTGCTGCTGAGGGGTAAGCTAAAGAGTCATCAGAGAAGAGGGGGTGGTGCCTCTAAAGACTCCCTTATGCCTTTGTTAGGACAAGATTTTTGGAAAATGGATAGTTGAGGTGCCGGTGTTTCAGTGATGAGTTTGAGATTAGAGATGAACATGAATTCACATACCTTGGGCCTTTTATAGTATTTTGGAGGCAAGTTGGCCACGTGCTCGGAATGGTGCGATCCCTGAGATCTCGCTTCTCTAGCGAAGGGCCTTGTCATGTGTTCAGAGACGACTCAATCCCCGCAATTACGCTTACATTTTTGCATGGGGAGTCCGCGAATGACAACGGTTATGTCAACTGCTCGTTCACATGTCATTCAGTTATTGGAGGGGAATTGCTCCACATGTCGGCAGGCTACTGGAGGGTGACTTATGGGTGTGGCCATGTGTCTTTCGGTCATTGGAGGAGTATTATTCCACATGTCATCTGGCTACTAGAGGGTGACTTATTAGCAGCTTCAGAGGACCCCCACTTCCTTAAAGACATTTATGTGTTTCAAGGAAGTATAATAGAGCTTCGGCTTGAGAGACATTAGGTCGAGCGTTTGAGGAGCAGTCAATATGCTCGGCCTTGTAAATGTTGGACCGAGCATCTGAAAAACAATCAATATACTCGACCTTGGAAGTATTGGGCCGAGCATTTGAGCATCAGTCAATATGCTCGGCCTTGGAGACGTTAGACCAAGCATTTAAGCAGTAGTCAATATGCTCTACCTTGGAGGTGTTGGGCCGAGTATTTGAGCAGCAGTTAATATGCTCGACCTTGGAGACATTAGACCGAGCATTTAAGCAACAATCAATATGCTCGACCTTGGAGACGTTGGATCGAGCATTTGAACATCAGTCAATATGCTCAGCCTTGGAGACGTTGGATCGAGCATTTGAGCAGCAGTCAATATGCTCGGCCTTGGAGAATCCTCGTGGGTGTTTGGTCTGGGTTGTCTGTCTTTGAAGTCCTTAGTGGACTTTTGGGCTTTTTCTTCTGGGGTTCTTAGTGGACTTTTGGGCTTTTTTTTCTGGGGTCCTTAGTGGACTTTTGGGTTTCTCCCTTTGGAGTCCTTAGTGGACTTTTTAGGTCTCTCCCTTTGGAGTCCTTAGTGGACTTTTTGGGCTTCTCTCTTTCGAGTCCTTAGTAGAATTTTGGGCTTTCAACAATTTCTCTGACCTTTGGGCCCATAAAAGAAAAGCCTTTGGGTTGTTTCTAGAATCTTCTGTGACAGTATTCAATGCAGGAACGTTGGGCCGCCTTTAAACATGGAATATTGGGTAATTTAATATGCCTAGTCACTTTAAGTGAAATGGTGGCGTTCATCATTGATTGTTCGCCTTTTGTCGCCTTAGGGAGTGGAATAGTGCCTTGGTTATGCCAAACGCCCTTTTTTTCACGGCTGAGGGAACCTTGGGGAACGCAACGACATCTTGGTTATGCCAAGCGTCATTTTTTCATGGCTGAGGGAGCCTTAGGGAACGTAACAGCACCTCGAGTACATAAAATGTCTCATCGTTATGACTGTGAGAGCCTTTGAATAACGTAACGGTACCTTAGTCATACCAAACGTCACGTCTTCCCAACTGTAGCAGAGTTAATTCTCCTCGGTTACCATGCCCATACTCCTATATAAGAGTAGTTCTTTCTTATTTCTCTTCACTTTATTTCATTTGCAATTAGAGAAAAATTTGATAGCCCAGGGAGTTGGTCAAAATTTTGAGATAAGTTAAAGAGTTCTCAGAGTTCACTTGGAGATTGGGGTGCTCGGAGTCGAGTGGAGATCTTTGGGAGTGCTTTCGCTGAAGGGAGATTGAGGCGTAAGTTAAAGAAGGAACTACTACTTGGAGTAGACGTGGATATCAACTCTAGATGAGTCTCTCTACCTATTTTACCATGTCTTCGATAAATAGATTTTGCAATAGGCCCTATAGTGGTAGTGAGGATAGCGGGGATTTGTCTAGGGAGTTAGAGGCGGTCATAGGCTTATCCTCTAGTGGGGGTGAGTCCTCGGAGGAAGTTACTACTCAGGAGGGGCCATTAGCAATAGTGCCCTACGTGCCAGGGGAAGAGAAGGGAGAGGAGGAGAATTCCTCTTTTGAGGGTAAGGATGAGGTGGATAGGACATTGGTCGAGCTGAGGGGAGATATGATGGTTGAGGAGAGAGTTCAATGGTCATTCGCGGTGAACTCTGTGCCCAACCAGATGGAGGAGAAGGAACTCGAGGTCATTCAGAGGGTGTACCGTATTCCTAAATAGTACACCCTCAGGCCAGCTAGGGTTGGAGAGAGGGTATGTGACGTTTTCTCGAACCGCGCGCCCATGAGATATGTGTTTACGAGCAACACATGAGAGCTAGGCTTAGGTTTCCTCTCCACCCCTTTTCCTTCTACACAATGCTAAGATTTTTTACATAGCACTGTGCCAGTTGGTGCCTAACCCAGTGCGCCTGATCATGGCCTTCATATATGTCTGCACGGAGGTGAGAGGTTGATGAATATCAACGTCTTCAAGGCCTACTTCCAAATAAGTAAGCACGGCCAGTATGGGTGGGTCGTGATCAGCTCAAGGATGAAGAGGAGACTGTTGAAGAAGAAGCCTTCCTCGATCAAGAAGTGGAAGAAGTCTTTCTTCTTAGCCCAGGGTGAGAGGAGCTTCGAGGTTCCCCTTTCATGGAATCTGGATTATACGGGCAAGAGCAAGAAGCCGCACCTCTTACACCGTGAGTAAGAGACATTGAAGGCTATGGTGGTCGCGCCCCTAGTCGTGGAGGTTATGTATGATAACGAGGAGTTGGTGAGGCGCGACCTCTGCCGTCGCTGCCCAAAGGAAACCATAGAGAGCGGTAATCTCGGTGTTTATGCCCTTTCTCTTTTTTTTGCTTTATATTTTCTTTACACTTTGCTTTAGTTTTTCACGTCTTTACCTCATACTCATACTTGTGTTTTTTGTTTGAGTAGAGATGGAAGCTATAGCTAGGGCCAGGGAGCGGGCTAGAAAGATAGCTTAGGAGAATAAGAGGGTTGCCCAGGCGGGGAAGCAGCCCGTTCTAGCCCAAGGTTTGAGGAAGAGGCTGCGGGCCCCTTCTCCCATTCCTATCGACTTGGAGCGCCCCTCTGAGCTCTCCCTTGAGCCGAGGGTTGTCTCGGTCATGCCCCAGTTTGAGCCAACGTAGGCTCTGTCTTTGTATTGGGGCGATTTTTCTGCAGTCAGGGTCTTCACGTCCAACTACGGCCTGAAGATCGATGACTCGATCTTTACCCACACCCAGGTGGCTCGAGAGTACCTCGTCTTGGGGATCCCACCTCGCGACATGATCGAGCTTTCGCGAAAGCTGATCGAGAGGCTTTTCTCGATAGCTGAGGCCCTGATCTTTCAGGTAAAAGCTGTCATTTTTCCCTTTCCTTGAGTTTCTTCTACTTCCTAGTAGCTAATGATCCTTCGTTTTGTTTCAGTTAGGCATATTACTTGGAGTGTTGTCGCGCTGGTGCCTAGGTATGGCTGAGAAGCTAGGCCAGTGCTAACAAAGACTGTATGACCTGCGAGGTCATCTAGCAACTGCAGACTTCCCTAAAAGGGGTCAATCAGGCCAAAGTCGAGGCCATGCAGGAGAGAGACGCCCTACACATGGAGAGAGATATTGTGGCGGCTTTTGGGTAACGGTTGGGAAATGAGGCTGTAGAGGTCGTTAAGAGGTCCGTGGAGGAGGCTTTGGCCACCTTCAAGGACTCAGCCTCCTACCTAGAGGCAATTAAAGAGGAGGCCGACCAACAGTTCTTTGAGGGCTTCTAAGAGGTCAAAAAGAAGGTTGAGGCCCTCTATCCTTAGGTCAAATTCTCAACCCTCAATCTAGGCGACTCGAGGGATGAGGAGGGAGTCATGGTCGGTGGAGACAGCGAAGAAATGGAGGCAACTCAGCCAGGTGGTGAGGTCGAGGTTGTGTTCGTAGGGGAAACCGCCCCTGAGGACTTTACATTTTTTATTTTGTAGTGTTCTTTTCTTTCTTTCTCTTTGTAAGCTAGGGCCAATAACGACTTTATGTTATTATATAATTTAATGAGATTCTTGGCTTTCTTTTTCCTTTAACTTGTTTTTCCTTAGTTTTAATTGCACTTGGGTTTTGATACTTCAAATTTTATTAATAACCGAGGCGCTCCATGAGTTACACTTAGGGGCACACTACTAGTAGAATTTGCGGAGGTTCTCCGCATTCTAAGTGCGAGGGATAGGCTTACTGCCCAACTCCTTGAGTTCGAAAGTTTCAGTCCAACACACTCTCTTGATGCAATACGGGATTTCCCAATTTGGGACGAGCTTCCCCATTTCTCGGGGATGAGATACTTTATTTTTTTGTAGAATGAGGCTGTGTCACTTAAAACTTCTACTTCAAACTTGAGAGTTGTAATATCTAATCGCCCTCTGCTGGTAGGCGGCTAACTGGATCTGGGCCATATCCCGAGATTCGTCGATGAAATCAATGTTCATCCGTAAGGCCTCTTCGTTGTTAACTTACTTAAAGTTTTGTAATCGTAACAAGAGCACCCCGACTTCTAAAGGGATTACCAATTCGGAGCCGTACGCCATGAAGAAAGGGGTTTCCCTCGTTGGTGTCCAAGCGGTGGTTCGGTAGGCCCAGAGTACATTCAGAATATGGTTAGCCCATTGCTTGTCGGTTTCGTTTAGTTTTCTGTTGATGCCTTGCAAAAGTTTCATATTGGTCACCTTGGCTTGCCCGTTGGCTTGTGGATGTTCCAACGGATAAGAATCGATGTTCCAGAATGCCTTGAATCGGGTGCTGTCGAATTGTTTACCGTTATCAGTGACTAGTACTCGGGTATACCAGACCGGCACATTATAGACTTCCAAACGAAACTTTGGGCCTGGTGATCCGTTATGCTGGCTAGCAGCTCGGCTTCCACCCACTTAGTGAAGTATTCTATCACTATGATGAGATGTTTTCTTTGATCGGGCACCCCGATAAAGGGATAAGGAGATCCATTCCCCCACATGGCGAACAGAAGTGGGTTCATGAACGAGACAAGAGGATTTTTCGGTCGATGAGGAACGAAGGAGTACTACTGGTAGCTTTTGTGTTGCTTGACTAATTCCATGGCATCTTTCTACATTTTGGGCCAGTAATATCCCTGGCGGAGTACTTTTAGGGCTAAAGCCCGGCTTCCTAAGTGATTTCTGTATACCCCTTCGTGGACCTTCCGAAGAGTGTAATTGGCTTCGGTGGGCCCGAGACACCTTAGTTAAGGCGTAGTAAGGCCTCTTGTGTACAGTTGTTTGTTTATGACCACGTATCAGGACGCACAAGAGATTAGCTTCCTAGCTTCGTTTTTCTGTTCGGGAAGTTGACCGTCACTCAAATACCGGAGGATTGGGTTTACCCAAATTTCTTCTTCAGTTACTGACAGCACGAGGACCTCATCAATGCTCGAGGCGATGAGAGTCTTGAGGTACACGGCTTGGGTTGGCTTGGACAATCGAGAGGAAGTGAGCTGAGCCAGAGCTTAAGTCTTTGAGTTCTCCGCCCGAAGAACCTAGGTTATTCGGAACATCTTGAATCTGACGGCGAGTTCCTTAGCCTTTTCAAGGTAACGAGAAATCTTATTCCCTCGAGCTTCGAACTCTCTGGTCATTTGATTTACCACTAGTTGTGAGTCGTTGTACGCATCTAGGGCCCCAACGGCCATTGCTTTTGCCAACTTCATTCCGACGAGCAACACTTCGTACTTTGCTTCATTATTGGAAGCTCTGAACCCGAACTTTAGGGCGTACTTGATAGTGAATCCATCCGAGCTGCAGAAGATGAGCCCAGCCCTACTTCCGATGTTGTTGGAGGAATCGTCAACATGGAGGGTTTGACACTCTTGACCAACATGTCGTCCACATAGACCTCCATGTTCCTCCCAATCTGCCTATGGAAGATTTTGTTCACCAACCTTTGGTAAGTTGCCTCGGCTTTTTTGAGCCTAAAGGGCATAACCTTGTAGCAGTATAGCCCTTGGCTCGTGATGAAGACCGTCTTCTCCCGGTCGGGCTCGTGCATAAAGATCTAGTTGTAACCGAAATATGCATCTATAAAATTTAGGAGCTCGTGCCCCGAAGAGGCATTAACCAACTGATCGATCTGCGGTAGAGGGAAACTATCTTTTGTGCATGTTTTGTTTAGGTCAGTGAAGTCAATGCAAATCTGCCACTGGCCATTGGGCTTCTGAACTATTACTACGTTGGATACCCAATCAAGGTAATCTTCCTTTAAGATGAAGTAGGCCTCGAGCAACTTGTCTACCTCAGATTTGATGGCGGCTTGCTGCTTTGCGGCGAATGATCTCTTCTTTTGAATAACTGGCTTATGATCCGGGTCTACATTTAGCTGGTACACGATGACCTTAGGGTTGATCTTAGGCATATCTAAGGCTGACCAGGCGAACAAGTCCTGATTCTTCCGAATGAGGGAAATAAGGGACTTTTTTAGCTCCTCGGGGAGGTCAGAGCCGATTTGGACTGTCCAAGAGAGATCCTCACTGAGGAGGACAACGGTTAGCTCCCCTATGGGTCGGCCCCTAGGGTTCTTTTACTTCGTCTCTGAAATTTTCCACTTTGAGAGGCAAGGCTTCTGTCATTTTCCCTTCCCTCGTGGCACTCAGATAGCAGGACCGAGAGATCTGTTTGTTTCCCTTAACTTCGCCTACCCTATCATCGGTAAGGAACTTTATCTTTAAATGGTAGGTGGACACGACTACTTTTAGTTTGTTAAGGGTAGGTCTACTGAGGATCATATTGTAGGATGACGATTGCTTGACTACCAGGAAAGTAATTTGCACAGTAACTGTCCTTGGAGTCGTCCCTACAGTGACAAAGAGAACTACGCTACCCTCGATGAACACCGAGGCCCCCGAGAAGCCATATAGATGGGTGGAGGTTGGTTTCAACTGATCATCTTTGATGATAGCCATAAAATACATCTTAATCTTACTTTTTTGTTAGCATTTTAGGGTTGATTTAGGTTTTAATTGCATTTTTATTTGTTAAAAACTCTAAAGTGGTATTCTTGGAGCATTAACTTATTTCGGTGCATTTTCAGGTATCTTGAGTTAAAAGAGATTTGAAAGCTATCATCATTTTAAACATGAAGCTTCAATGAATACTCGAGTGAGAGAATGGCCGCGGAAGAGGCAAGATGAAGAGAAACCAAGAAAGGAGTTTCACTAAATTGCCAGAATTGCCATACAGATCAATCATCTTTGCAAATTAAACTGTATTGATACAGGAAGAACCAGGAGATAAGCCATATATGCTTAGAAAGATCTGGAAGTCTATTTTTTGGAGAATTTTACAGTTTGTAAAAATGATTTTGCTAGAGAAAGTTATAGCAGTTTTAGTAGACAGAGGTCAGACCTCCAGAACAGCATCAACTCAAGGTGCACCCAGGAAAAGCTGAGCCGCACCCTTCAGAAGGAAGACCAAAAGAAGCTTAAAGAGCCATCAGGCTGAGGTGCACCTTGGATCAACTGAGATGCACCTTGAGGGGCTGAGGCGCACCCTGGAGAAACTGAGGTGCACCTCACCGCACACACAAGAAACTTGACAAAAGCCAAAGTGCAGCGTGACTAAGCTAAGGTGCAGCGCGCGCACAGACCCTGTTCTCCGAGTTATACCCTAATTAGGTCTTTAATGATTTGTTCAAACCCTAAATCACCCTTAGGCTTTGTACACTATAAATAGACCACTTAGGGTTTGTAATTGGACATTCGAAAAACCTGGAAAACTCAAGGAAGCAGCAACTTTTCCTCCATCAAAGGGTGCAATCATGAGTCCCATGGCTAACTAATCTCCAAGCAAGGCGAAGGGATGAATCTCTAGGTGTAGTTGTTTTTATTTCCCTTACTTGATTCAGTTGTAACAGAGCTTTAGCGTTCAAACATTGTTATGATTTACTTTTTAATCTAATTAGTAGATTTCTTATTAGTCCGGTGATTGTATGCTTCTCTTCCATATAAGTCTAGTTATACTCTTCTTATGTGTATTTGTTTGGGTGTGATTGAGTCCGGTAAGATCTCTTTTATAGATTTGTCCATTGCTGCGGTATTATCATTTAGATATATCATCGTCTTTTGATAATTTATAAGTTAGGTCATGTGTGCTTGAAAGTAAAAAATAATTCATATCAATTACATTAGGGTTTATACATGCGCTTTAATTGAATATTTGCCGATTGCCTGTTTGGGATGTGAAACTTGCAATCGAGATAAAAACAACTGAATCAAGTTAGGATTATGGCAATGAACCTAGGGAGGATTCCCGGATCCTTGTAGTTCCCCTATTATATTTCACAATCTACTTTACACAATTGTTTCACTATCAATTTCAGATTCCCTTGCTCATTTGGATTTATCGTTTTGGATTAAAGTTTACACCTTCCTTTGTACTTAACTTGTTTCCCTGTGGAATCGACAGCCCAAAGTTTTACTACAACTACCGCGTTACTCTTTGGGCGTAATCAAATTTTGGCGCCGTTGCCGGGGAGACGTGCTTACAAACAAGCAAGATTGTCAACTTTGAGACAAAATGGTAATATCGTTCCTTTCTTGAAGTTTTGATTTTCTGAATTTTTTATTTATTTTTTTGTTCTTTTCTTTTTGTTTTGATTTTCTAATTTATTTATTTATTTTTTTCTCTCTGTTTTATTTATTTCCCCTAAAATGGCCGAAAATCACAATGAAATTGTTGCTAGGACACTTAAAGACTACTTGCACCCTAGCCGAACGACCACCCCATCTTGTATCATGTTCCCCCTAATGTTCAACAACCTGATTTTAAGCCGAGCATGATCTAATTGCTACCAACCTTCCATGGGTTTGAGAATGAAAACCCCTATGTCCACATTAGAGAATTTGAGGAAATAGTAGCAACTTTTCACAGTAGAGCTGATATGATAGACACCGTTAAACTTAGGATTTTTCCTTTTTCACTTAAGGAAAAAGCCAAGGCTTGGCTGTACTCGTTAAGGCCTAGGTCCATAGGTAGTTAGGATGAGATGACACGAGCTTTCTTCCAAAAGCACTTCCCAGCTCATAAGACCAATAACCTCAAGAGGCAAATCTCAAACTTTGCACAAAAAAAGAGCGAAACCTTATATCAAGTTTGGGAATGTTTCAAGGACCTTTTGAATTCTTGTCCACACCATAGGTATGAGAGTTGTCGGGTGGTTAGTTACTTCTATGATGGACTTCAAAGTAGGAAGAGACAGTTCATAGAAATGATGTGCAATGGGGATTTTCTTCAAAAAGATCCCGACCAAGCCATAGATTTCCTAGATGACCTATTAGAAAAATCCTACACTTAGACAATACCAAATTCCATGGAAAGAACTAGGAGAAATAAACCCGCTGGGATTTATCAACTTAAAGAAGAGGATAACCTTAAAGCCCGTTTAGAGGCCCTAACTAATGAAATTGAAGCCTTAAAAACTAGAAATGCTAGGGCTCCTGAATCGGTTGCTAAGGTAGAGTCCTATGAGCCTTGTTTCATGTGTAATGGGGTAGATCATTTACCTAAGGATTGTCTAGTTTATTTTGAGATGAAGGAAGAGTGTAATGTTGTAGGTATACCCTTTGGGAAACCATACTCACCCTACTCTAACACTTACAATCCCGGTTGGAAAAATCACCCAAATTTTAATTAGAAACCCGATACACAACCTCCTGCCCACTCTAGTACCCAATGGCAACCGGAAGCAACTTCATATAATGCACCTCAACAATCTTTACCTTTGGAAGATATGTTTAAGTCATTTATGCATGTACATACCAAGAATGTGGAAGATCAAGACAAAATAAATCAACAGCTGTTAGAGGAGCAACAAGGGATCAAAGCGGAACAAAATGAGATAAAGGGCCAACTCACTAAGTTGACTAGTTTCTTGGCGATTCAAGAGCAAGGACGGTTTCCTTCGCAGCCACAACAAGGGGACAACATATAGCACAAACCTCCAATCTTGGAAATCAAAATGTTAAAGAGGTTAATGCCATAATCATCCGTAGCGGTAAGAAAATTGATGGTCCCACTCTACCATCAAACTTGAGCAACAATGATGAAACTCCTAAGGAACAAGAGGCCCATGATGATTATTCTCCACTAGTGCCTTTCCCTCAAGCACTCCTTAAACTTAAAGAGATAAATTCAGCATCAAAATGTGAGATTCTTGAACAACTTCAGCATGTTAAAATTAACCTCCCTCTTCTTCATGTTATAAAACAGATTCCCAACTATGCTAAAGTCATCAAGGATCTATGCACACTCAAGAAGAGGCACCATGTGAAGAAGATGACATTCCTAATGGAGCAAGCAAGTGCAGTAATTGACAGCAAGACACTACCCAAATATAAAGATCCGGGCTGTCCAACTGTGGCTTGTCAAATTGGAAACAAATCTTGTGGCCAAGCATTGTTAGATTTCGGTGCTAGTGTGAACCTCATGCCATACTCCATGTACTTGCAGCTCGGTCTAGGTGAGATCAAATCAACCTCCGTGGTAATTCAATTAGCGGATAGATCAGTAAAAAACCAAGAGATATTGTAGAAGATGTTTTGTTGCAAATTGATAATTTCTAATATCCTGTTGATTTTTTTGGTTTTAGATACTGTTTCTACTATAAACACGGAGTCCAAAATTCCTTTGATACTTAGAAGACCATTCTTTGCAACTGCTAATGCCCTCATTAATTGTAGGAATGGCCTAATGACATTATCATTTGGAAATAGAACTTTAGAGGTAAATGTTTTCCAAGTCTCAAAACAGCCACATGAAGAGGATGAGTGTGTCGATACTTACATGGTTGATAAGCTCAATTTGGAGGATGAGCACACTAAAGATAATTCTAACTCTTTCGAATTCCCTCCTAATAATTTTAAATTCGATGATTCTTTAATTTATTCCCATGCCGTTAATATTGTTGATATTTTTGATAAGTCACAGGAATTTATTAAGAAATCATGGCAACTATGCTTTGAGAAGTCACTTGAGAGAAGTCACATGGATGCGAAAATCAAATACCCTACTGCTGATAGTGAGAGGGCAACACCAAGAACACTTGAGACACATGCGGTGGACTTTAAGTATTCCTTGCCAAAAGATTAGCATTAAGGTCATTAAATTGGAGCCTCATCTTCAGCACCACAATGAGGCCAGCAGTAAGAGTGGTGCAGCGTATGGCTGAAGACGTAAAACTTAGCGCTCATAGGAGGCAACCCACAATATATCCTTTTACTTTTTTTTGTTTTTCATATTTCTTTTTCTTGTTTATTATTATTATTTTGCTGTTTTCCAGTTTTACTTTCGTATTTCTTTTTCAGGGATAAATATACGAAGCAGTTCAAATGGTGGTGCACAATTTTCAACTTTTGTGCACTTTTGGATACAAATGGAGTTTCTTTAACTTTTGCTTTCACATTGAGGACAATGCTTATTTTAAGTTGGGGTGGAGGAAACATATTCCTATTTTTCATGTTCTTCATCGAACTGTTTGGTGTCATTTTCCCTTTTTGTTTGTTTTTAGTATGTTTTGTGTTTGCCTTGGATGTAATTCACATGTCAACGATATAAGCTTAATTGAGATAACATACAACATGTAGAAGGAGTTAAATTTTGTTTCGGTTTGAAATTAATTTAAGTATCAATCTTCATTTGGTTTGAGACTCTAGTTTGTGGTAAGATTGTATGATTAGTCTAAAACATCTAAAAAAGTTTTATGTGCGATTGTTTGTGAATATTTTTGCGGTCTCAACAAGCTCTAGAACTTATTTGATAATCACTTGAGGCGAATTCCTAGAATGCACACTACTTAGGATATGATATAGGCTATTTTTGAACTGTTTGAGCCTTTCAAACCTACCCTTGCAATATATATCACTAGTCACCTATTCGAGCCCTTTTTTTTCTTGAAAAAGAATTTGAGCCTCATTTCTTTCAAAAACCCATTTACTTACCCTTATGAGCCTAAAAATACTTTATCTTTACCTTTTTTTTTAAAAAAAAGAACTTAGTTGTACACATTTGTTGAGAAGCATTTAAGAGGAGTAAGGATAGAAATATGAAAAACCATAACCCAAGTATATTAAAGAAGATAAGTTGGGGGTTGTGGAAAAGAAAAGAAAAAGAAAATGAGAAAAAAAGAGGTGAATGAGTATTTGCCAAAAACAGAAAAGAAAACAGAAAAAGAAGAAAAGTATGACAAAGAAAGAAGAAAAAGAAAAGAAAAAGTGGTGACTTATCAAGAGATATGCTCTTATAAAAAATGGTTGAAGGAGTTGAGCATTGAAGTAAAGTTATCTAGTGCTTAAAAGTGGTTGTGTTTAAAGCTAAGAGATTAAGTTCTTTTACTTGCAAATCCTTCTCGTTCCTCCTTAACCTGTACCTTGGCCTAACATTACAAGCTTATTAAAGACCTATTGATCCAATGAAGTGTGATTTTTCTACAATAGTGGAGAATGATTTGAAAAGTAAGCCTATGGAGCTTGTTTATGTGATTGATGTCACACAATTTGTTATGTTTCTAGAGGCCAAGACTTGTATTCATGAATGTTATGCATAAAATCATCCGGGTGTTTAGATTAATGGTTTGTGGTAAGATGGAAGTTAAGAGTCAATAATGATTTTAAGATTGATGTTTGGATTACTTTTGGACTTAGGTAAAATTTAATGATTCTATGTGTCGTATGTTATGTGTGATTTTTGAGACAAAAATTGAATTACTCTTGGTTAACACTAATATTGCTTTTCATTTAATTTGATTCCCACCGTAGAATTCATCTCTTGTTTTCGCTAGAATTGCTAGGGACTAGCAATAAGCTAGTTGGGGGTTGTGATGAGAGCCATAAAATGCATCTTAATCTTACTTGTTTGTTAGCATTTTAGGGTTGATTTAGGTTTTAATTGCATTTTTATTTGTTAACAACTCTAAAGTGGTATTCTTTGAGCATTAACTTATTTCGGTGCATTTTCAGGTATCTTGAGTTAAAAGAGATGGGAAAGCTATCATCATTTTAAATACGAAGCTTCAATGAATACTCGAGTGAGAGAATGGTCGCGGAAAAGCCAAGATGAAGAGAAACCAAGAAAGGAGTTTCACTAAATTGCCAGAATTTCCATACAGATCAATCATCTTTGCAAATTAAACTGTATTTATGCAGGAAGAACCAGGAGATGAGCCATATATGCTTAGAAAAATCTGGAAGTACATTTTCTGGAGAATTTTACGGTTTATAAAAATAATTTTTCTAGATAAAGTTATGACAGTTTTAGTAGACATAGGTCAGACCTCCAGAACAGCATCAGCTCAAGGTGCACCCTGGAGAAGCTGAGGCGCACCCTTCAGAAGGAAGACCAAAAGAAGCTTAAAGAGTCATCAGGCTGAGTGCACCTTGGATCAACTGAGGTGCACCTTGAGGGGCTGAGGCACAACCTGGAGAAACTGAGGCGCACCTCACCGCACACACAAGAAACTTGACAAAAGCCAAGGTGCAGCGTGACTAAGCCAAGGTGTAGTGCGTGCATAGACCCTATTGTCCGAGTTAGACCCTAATTAGGTCTTTAATGATTTGTTCAAACCCTAAATCACCCTTAGGCCTTGTACACTATAAATAGACCACTTAGGGTTTGTAATTGGACATTCGAAAAACCTGGAAAACTCAAGGAAGCAGCAACTTTTCCTCCATCAAAGGGTGCAATCATGAGTCCCATGGCTAACTAATCTCTAAGCAAGGCGAAGGAATAAATCCCTAGGTGTAGTTGTTTCTATTTCCCTTACTTGATTCAGTTGTAACAGAGCTTTAGCGTTCAAACATTGTTATGATTTACTTTTTAATCTAATTAGTAGATTTCTTATTAGTCTGATGATTGCATGCTTCTCTTCCATATAAGTCTAGTCATGCTCTTCTTATGTGTATTTGTTTGGGTGTGATTGAGTCTGGTAAGATCTCTTTTATAGATTTGTCCATTGCTGCGGCATTGTCATTTAGATATATCGTCGTCTTTTGATAATTTATAAGTTAGGTCATGTGTGCTTGAAAGTAAAGAATAACGTATCAATTACATTAGGGTTTATACATGCGCTTTAATAGAATATTTGCCGATTGCCTGTTTGGGATGTGAAACTTGCAATCGAGATAAAAACAACTGAATCAAGTTAGGATTAAGGCAACGAACCTAGGGAGGATTCCCGGATCCTTGTTGTCCCCCTATTATATTTCACAATCTACTTTACTCAGTTGTTTCACTATCAATTTCAAATTCCCTTACTTATTTGGATTTATCATTTTGGATTAAAGTTTACACCTTCCTTTGAAGTTAACTTGTTTCCCTGTAGAATCGACACCCCAAAGTTGTACTACAACTACTGCGTTATTCTTTAGGCGTAATCAATCTTTTAGCTGTATCTGCTGGAAGGCATCATAGAACAAGATGTCGGTTGAGCTCCCGTTGTCTACCAAAATGCGCTTGACCTTGTGGTTGGCTACAAGAAGGGAGACCACCACGACATCACAATGCGGAGTCTGTACTCCATCCAGATCATCGTCTGTGAAAGAGATTGCTTGGTTTGTCTTTTATCTTTTATGGGGGCCGTTGATGGAGGCCACAGACTTGGCATACACTTTATCGTTCTGTCTCGAGTTGGCCCTAGTGGTGGGTCCCCCACAAATTGTCTTGATAACCTTGGTCGTTACGACTTCTTGGCCCCTTCGGTTGGGCTTGGGACTTTTTCGGAGACCTTGACATTCTTGGTTTGGATTGGAGGGACGCTCAGGGCTTCTCCTGGGTCGGTCGGGCATTATCCCTTGCCACAATCCGGCAAACTCCTTCAAGTGCCCTCGATTGATGAGGGCCTCAATCTGTTGCTTTAGGGCGGGGCACTCCTCAATGTCGTGCCCATGGTTTCTATAGAACCGACACCACTTGCTCTAATCTCCGTTGATGTGCTGTGGTCTCAAGGGCCATTAGAGGATCGCCCTGTCTTGGAGTTGCATTAAGAGGTTTGTCCTGGATGCGTTGAGAGGAGTGAAGTTCTCAAAGCGGGCGGGGGCCTTGTACTTACCCTCGCGGTGGGGTCTTTTGACCGCCCCACTAGGAGGGTCGACAATGTCTTTCCTCTTTTTCTCCATCTTCCCCTCCCTTTTTCTTCGGAAGGCTTGGTCATCTTCCGCTAGCATGAACTTCTCGACTTGGGCTTGGACCTCGTTCATGTCATTAGGCGGCCGCCTAATAAGCTTGGAGCTGAAGATTCCGGATCTTAGTCTGTTTTTGAATGCCAACATCTGGACGTTGGGATCAAGGTCAGGGATCTCCCAAGCAGCGGTGTTGAACCTTGATATATAGGCTCGAATCCTCTCCCCTCGTTGTTGGATGATTTTGAACAGGCCCTCTGAGGTCTTCTTAGGTCCCTTGATGCTAAGAAAGTGGGATGCGGAGGCGTAACTAAGCTCTTTGAAAGTGGCAATGCTTCCTAGTTTCAATCGAGTATACCACATGCCAACTGCTTCTTCAAGCGTTAGGGGAAATGCTCGGCACATGATCGGATCAGAATGTCAATACAGTATCATTGTAGTTTTGTAATATTGGAGGTGATCCAAGGGATCTACCGAGTCGTCGTAGGGTTTGATTTGCGGCATTCAAAAATTTGGTAGGAGTGGGGTCTCAATGAATTCCTATGTGAACGGTGGGTCCTGGATGCTGAGTTCATCCAAAACTTTATGATTTCGGTGAGTAAGAGGGGGGGGTGCTCTGATTTGGAGGGAGAGTTGCATTCGTAATTGGCTGGTTCCAGTTCAACATCAACTTTTTTCTAGAAGTGGCAAAATTTGATCCGATCTAAAAACTCGATCTGATCCGATTCAAGTCAAATCTGACTCGATCCAAAAATACATCAAAATAATATGATTCGAACTCAATCCAATCCTAATTCGAGTGACCCGAAACTTGAAATAATACGAATTTAAAATGATCTGAACCCAAATGACCCATAAACTCGAAAAGACTCGACCCGACCCGAAATGAGTTGAAAATATATATTTTTTTATAAAAACAATTTGCTTTTTAAAACTGGGATACTAATTAATTTACTAGTTGTCAAATAAAATAAATTATATCATAATTAATTAATTATTGATTTACATGTGTTGATATACATGGTTTAACATTCTATTAATATGATTAATTTCATTAGCTTCAAATCAAAAATCGAGAAGATTAGTATATTTTGCATTGTTTTTCAAGTCACAATAAAATTTTATTTTTAATTGCTTTGAAAAAATAGAATGTAATAAAGTGATTATATGAAATATAATCCCCAAAATCCAGTATAAAATGTTACTAATGAGAATAACTTTGTACACAAGTTAAGACTGAATTTTGGAACTAAGAACCATAACATTGCATATTACATTAAAAAATTAAACATATTATTTTAAAAATAAAATATTGATTTATTATTAATTAATTTTCACAGATTTGGCAATGTAACTCGTCTAGTCATATTATTTACAAATAAAATATTTTTTAATTAAGCATAAATATCTATTTTGTTAACGCGACTTGATCTAACTCGACTTGATATAACCCGAGACTCGATACGACCCGAGCTCAAAATAACTCGAATCCGACCCAATCTGACCCGACATAACTCAAGACTCGATGCGACCCGATATGACTCGAGACCCGAGATTAAAATGACCCGAACTCGATTGACCTGATCCAACTCATTTGCCACCTCTATTTTTATCCAGTTTATTAATTTTTAATCGATAGGATGACAGTGTCATTGTTCTTATTTACATAATCAATAGGGTCAAGTAATTATTTGTTACTAACTATTTTATCCAAACAATATATTTCGAAATAATACAATGTATTTAACCATAATATTTACGATTTAAGATCTGAATGACATTGTTTAAAAAAATCAGTGATATATAGTCATCCGAATTTTTCATTTTTTTTGTTTCTCTGTATAATCGTAAATGTTTGAATAATAATTATAAAAAATTAAAGCTGCAATGAATACATTCAAACATAAATAAAATAAAATTTTAAATTTTTCGCATGATGTGATTTTTTTTATTAACTGAACCTGAAAATGATAGACGAAATGGAAGGGTACTAGTCTTTAATCATAAAAACAATTCTCAAAGATACCCACTCCAATTCCTATTTATCGGAAAATGGCCGGTCAGATTTCAACTTTTTGCTTTCTGGTGGTATTTTCCTTCGTTTTTTTCGCCTTGAAGCAAAGAACGTTTTTTTTTTCTTCTGAATAATGGTTTAGATCCATGACTCATGCTACAGTGCTACTCAGTTCATTGTTAACTCCAAAGACCAACTATGTAATCCATCGGGAAAAAATTATAATAAAAGGGATTGTTAACTTATATTATTGTATATGTAAATGTAAGTTAACATTATATCTTATTTTTTTATTAAAATATATTTTATTATCCCTTAAAACATCGACAAATTCAATTTTTTTGATAATTTTAAATAAAAAATTTGAAAATTTACAAATTACATTCTTCAAGATGAAGCTTGTTCGCGGTTATCGGAGAATGTGATCCACCTCCACTTTCTTACACAGTTCATCGTCAAATTTTGTAAGTATGTTAGAAATTTAATTTCCGATATATTGAAGGCTCGACGAAAGGCGTTAAATCCTATCTCATACTGTAGATCTCGATGAATTCTTTTCAACGGTACCTAAGGTGTAATTTTTTGAACATCAATTAGATTAATATTATAAAAAAATATATCTAGATATAAGAAAAAATTAAATCAATAAGCTTAGTGGATTACTTAATTGTCTTTCTATTTATGTTTGAGAAATTTAAATCCATATGACTATTTTGATTAAAAAAAATTAAGACACAATGTTAACTTTCAATTTTGTTTTTCATAGATCACGTCCATCCATGGTTTCATTTATCAAGTACCTACTTATTCTATAATAATATTTTTTAACGAGATTTTAAATATTAAAAATACTATATATATATATATATATATATATATATATATTAGTTTTAACATAAATTCGCAGCAAACAGTATTGTAAGGAAGTTAAAAAATTGCCAGACCGCCATACAACAAGTGAAATTGCCAGTTTGACCTTTTCCCCTCGAAAAAAAAAAAGAGAAATGGTGACCGCAGCGGGGAGGTACTTTAATGAGATTCATGCTTGATTTGTTTTCTTGAGTTTTTATGAAATAATCACATTGCATAAGTTTTATTTATTTTTTCCTTTTTATTGAGAGGTATTTTTTTCCTTAATCAATATATTCCTTTACATATTAGCGTATGCTACTAGTATACAATAAATTCCAGCATCTAGAGGTTGAAGCCCTTCTTTATTTAATTTGAATATATTTAAATAATTAAAAAATTATTAACAGACTATTTATGTATTAGTATTGCAAGGTCACGTCACAAAAAAAAAAATTAAACATTTTAATAAGAGAAAAAATTAAAAAAATAAAAATACTTTACTTTTGTCCAAACAAAATAGCATATGATATGATGAAACTCTTTGATTATCACTATAATACAATAATATTTGAGTAAATTATTTTGCCCTCATCCTATTCCGTTTGTCGCATCATCACAAAGATGACTTCATTCATCAAAATTTTTAAAATGCCCAGACTAACCTTGATTACAAATCCTTTATTTAATCCCATGTTTCTATCATTTTTTTTTTCCTAAACTCTAATCTTTCTCTCTGCAAAGATTTCTCATCCATCAATGATTTTTTATAACTGAATGCAAAATGGAAAAGAATATATTGGTGCTAACAATAGAACCTCCGATAATAATCACCCAAGGGGCAGAGCAACAACCATTATTTTGCACCAACGAAGAATAAAAAATCAGCCATGGTTTTCGAATCAATATACACGCGATGCAACCATTTTCCTCTTGCTTACAGTTAACAAACGAAAAGCAATGGAGAGTATCTCACCTGTAGCTATCCACTATGAACAAAACCTAAAAAATACCTAGTAACCCAAATCAAACACTGAGCATAAAATGTATAGGGAACATGAAGGTAAATTAGGTTCCTGAAGAAGAAATTGGTTGCTATCAAATCAAATTAGCCCCCAAAAGAAAAAAGAAGATCAGATAGTAAAACCCAAAAATGCCCAATATTCACAAAGAACTGAGCCACCCTAATATATGAAGTATGATTTGCTTGCGAGTACCATGCTTGGAACAGACCCGCAAGAGAATGAAAACGGTGTGGAATATTAAAAAACAAGCCAAAGTACGACCATACTTGATTTACAACCTCACTGTAAACTAACAGATGTTGTAGGGACTCCACTTGCGGTAAAGAGCAACAAGCACACGAGGAAACTAAAGGAATTCACGGGCTTTGAATTCGAGTATAACTAGGAATAACATTGTTAAATACTCTCCATATGAAAAGAAAAAAAACCAATTTTATTTGGCAACCACTTATTCCACAAAAATTTGTACCAAACAAATCGATCATTATTGGGATAATGAAATTCCAAATATGACTCAGACGAATTTTTCTGTGGGTAATTGACATGAGTTAAGCTTATCTTCCATTTGCCAATTGACTTTAATATTATCCAAAAGCTCTCATTGTGAGTCAGTTAAAGAATCATCAATGCTGTGCAAAAAAATCTGTCGAGTCAAGAGCCACAACCATCTTACGATCAGGCAGCTTTTGAATGATCAAATGTAAATTCTCTTATGACCAGAAGATGTTAGATATATAAGTTTTTCACTCAATTTCTCATTAGATGTTTGACGATTATGTGAATTTCTGTTAGTGATTAATCGAATCTCAAAGTACAATTAATAAATTTGTAAAGATCTATATATTATTCCCATGCAAAATAATAACTGTTTTCTTTGAAATCCTCATTGCATTTTTCATACAACTCCCACTTAACAATCATCATTTAAAGCAACTAAGGTTACACTTAGTTCACGGACATGATTACAGTGGGATGTGATTAGAATTATAGTGGGATATGATTAGGAAAGATTAAAGTGGGATTATTTTAATTCTACATTTGGTTCATGATATTGTTGGATTGGAACTAAAATAGGATAACAAATATAAATACTAAAATAGCTTTTTATTTTTTTTTTATTATAAATCATATATTTATATACAAAACCACAACTTTTTTTCATTTTCTGCTTCTTCCTACTCTGTTGCACGACACAATAAGTTTTTTTTTTCCTTTCGTCCGCCTTCCTCCTTTGTCAACAGCCACATCGTCGCCCCGATCTGAACCTTGTGGTGATTCTTTTGCTTTTGTGTGTTAGATCTGCCCAGAAGAAGGTGAGGCACAAATGAGGAAGAAGAGGGAAGGGAAAGGGAAAGGAGGAGGAGGGAGGCGCAGGGAAGAAGGGGAGGAAGGAACCCAGATCGGGAACCGGAAGAAGGAGAAGGGATGAAGGAGGAGGAAGGAGGAAGGAGGAAGGAGGAGGAGGAGAGAACCAAGCCTCGCGATCTGATGAGCCACAACGTTGATGAGGAGGAGGGGGAAGCAGAAGGGAAAAGGAAAGGAGGAGAAGGAATGAGAAGGGAAAAGGAAAGGGAAAGGAGGAAGAGGAAGAAGTTTTTGGTCTGCCATGGAAGTGAAAAAGATGAAGAGAGGAATAGAGAAGTCTGCGTGGGAAGGGAAAGGGTAAAATGGGGTTGAGCAAAAAAATTAATCCCAAATCAATGGGATTAATTCTGTCCCAAGGGTGTGTGTGATTAAATTCCTAGGATTGGAACTAGTTTAGTCCCAACTTAATCCCAGATTAACAATTAGTCCCTCCAATCAAATATGAGACTAACTGTTCATGTGGTATTAAGTTAGTCAATCTCACATTAGTCCCATGAAGCAAACATGCCTTAAATGTTAGAAAATATCTTTGGATGTAAAACATCTCTCAAAATTCAGGAAACATTCATGTTAAATCACCAAGAACGAACAGATTAATATGCGGAAGTGTACCTGAATCCATGACAATCAATTACTCTCTAGAGCCGTGCGGTATGTCTTCCAGATCAACACGTTCTCTTAGAGAATCCTTTATTTTCTCTTGCTCTCTCTCTTTGATGATGGGATGTCAAAGAATAGAAGAATAATTGTACGTGTGATCTGGGGACCATAACCACTATTAATAGATAACTTCCCTATTATCTTTTGGAATTTCTATTTTAGCCCATCATAAAAATAGAAATTACCCTTAAGTCTCTACACATTAAAGGCCCGCACCCTATTAGATACATTAAAGCCCAAATTACCTAAACCTTAGTAGACCACTTTAAATGGCCTTAACCTTATATGACAATCTACAACACATAATTATTCACATATAAGCCCAATGTTGGATTAAGGATCCAACAATCTCCCACTTGGGCTATATGTGTAACATTAAAATTATGCATTGCAAAATAATAATCATATGAGTTCTACTTTCTGTCATTACTGAAATGTATCTATAACAAATCCGGTCCATCAATCATACCAACATAGGATCAAAGCGACCTTCGTTACATTTTTCGTAACTCGACCCATCAACGGTCACGTATGCCAATACAACTAAATGATATGGATCATGATGTGGATGTGTAGCATGAAAATTTCATGCAATGTGATCTTAACATGCCTATTTCCAACTGGTCCACCCTTAAGCCTTAGTGAGATCAATCCATACCAAAATCAGAGTGTAAATAAACCAAAACTTTATTTCTGTAGAAAATAACTTTAAAATATCCATAAACTGAAATAACTGAAAATATGTCTATATCAGAAAAACATCTAAAATTACAAACTCCCATTAAAACTGAATACCATCAAATGACATAACACTCATATGAGCAGTGTGGTCATGAAACATGTTGGGTGGCAGTCCCTTAGTAAGCGAATCCGCAATCATGGAGTTTATACCAATGTGCTCTATAGACAACTGTCCACTCTAAGCTCTTTCTTTAACAACTAGGAACTTGATGTCTATATGCTTTGACTTCATCGAGCTCCTGTTGTTATTGGAATATAGAACTGCTGACTTATTGTCACAAAACAACTTGAGTGGTCTTTCAATACCGTCCACTATACACAGCACCGTGACAAAATTTCGTAGCCATATTCCGTGATTGGACGCCTCATAACACGCTATGAACTCTACCGCCATGGTAGAAGAGGCTATAAGAGACTATTTAGCACTCTTCCAGGAGACAGTACCTCCAGCTAGCAGGTAAACATAGCCAGAAATAGATTTCATACTATCTTGGCATCTAGCAAAATCAGAGTCAGTATACCCAATGATCTCAAGCTGATTTGACCTCCGATACGTGAGCATGTAGTCTTTTGTTCTTTGTAAGTACCGCAAGACCTGTTTGGCTGCTTTCAAATGGTCTACTCTTGGATTACTTAAATATCTGCCCAACATCCCAACAATGTATGCAATATCCGGACATGTACAAACCTGAGCATACATCAGACTTCCTCCTGCTGATGCATAAGGAATCTTCTGCATTTCTTTTTCCTAAAAATCATTCTTAGGGCACTAATTGAGACTAAACTTGTCTCCCTTTGCCACAGGGGTATTACTTGGTTTGCAATCCTACATGTGATATCTCTTGAGAACCTGTTCGATATAGATTTTTTGTGATAATCCAAGAATACCCTGAGAGCGATCCTAGTGTATCTTTATGCCTAATACAAAAGAGGCGACACCAAGATCTTTCATCTCAAAATTCTTAGCTAGAAATCTCTTGGTTTCATACAATAAGTCTATATCGTTGGTGGCAAGCAAAATGTCATCGACATATAAAACCAGAAAATTATACTTGCTCTCACAGAACTTATGGTATATGTAATCATCGACCAAATTCATCTCAAAACTGAACGGGATGATCATTTGATGAAACTTGAAATACCATTGTTGAGATGCTTACTTAAGCTCATAGGTGGATTTCTTAAGTTTGCAAACCATATTTTTTGGACCTCTTGACACAAAGTTTTCTGGTTGCACCATATAGATCGTCTCATCAATGTTACCATTGAGAAATGCTGTCTTTTCATCCATCTGATGTAGCTCAAGATCAAAATGCGCCACCAATGCCATAATAGTCCTGAAAGAGTCTTTCGAAGAAACTACGGAGAAAGTCTCTTTATAATCAATGCCTTTTTTCTGTGTAAAGCCCTTAGCAACAAAATGAGCCTTGTACCTATCCATATCGCCTTTTGAATCCCTCTTGGTCTTAAATGTCCATTTGCAACCAATGAGTTTCGCATCTTCTGGCAATAGGACAAGATCTCACACATTATTGCCCTTCATGAACTTAATCTTCTCATTCATGGCATCAATCCACTTCTGAGAGTTAGAACTTTCCATGGCTTGACAGAAGTTGATCGGATCATCTTCAATCACTCCAATGTCAACCTCATGTTCTTGAAGAAATATAATATAGTCATTTGGCACTGTATTTCTCATTTCTCTAGTAGATCTTCTTAATGGCATAGGCTCTTGAGGTGGTAGAGTTTGTTCTTTTGGAATAATTTCTTGAATGAGAGGCTCTCCTACATTGTCTTGATCTATTGTGTCTTGAACAAAGTCAGGAATGGAATCCTAATCAATGCCAATAACACCTGTAGGAATATCAACATATTCCTCTTCAAAGACAAAGTCCTTAACTGTATCTACCCCAGCAAACTAGACATCCTCGAAGAATTGGGCTTTTCCCGACTCGAAAATCGACTTAGTCTTGGGATCATAAAACTTGTACCCCCTGGATCTTTCAGAGTATCCAATAAAATACCAACTTACAGTTCTTGAGTCCAGTTTCTTTTTATTGAGCCTATAAGGCCTTGCCTCAGTTGGACATCGCCAAATGCACAAGTGCTTTAAACTAGGCTTCTTGCCCATCCAAAGTTCATAAGGGGTTTTGGTAGTCGCTTTAGTTGGAACCTTGTTAAGGATATATGTTGTAGTCTTAAGTGCTTCTCTTCAGAGTGATTCTGGTAAGGTAGAATGACAATCATACTCCTCACCATGTCTTTAAGTGTCATGTTTCGTCTTTCAGCAACACCATTCATAGTGGGTGAACCCGGCATAATGTACTATGGGACGATACCGCATTCCTTTAGGAATTTAGCAAACAGTCCTGGATGTTGTTCACCTGAACCTTCATATCCGCCATAGTACTCACCACCACGGTCTGATCTAACGGTTTTGATCTTTTTACTGAGTTGGTTCTCAACTTCAGCCTTAAAATTTTTGAACATATCCAGTGATTCTAACTTTTCATGAATGAGATATATGTAGCCATATCTGGAATAATCATCTATGAACATTATAAAATATTGTTAACCATTCCAAGCAACCGTAGAGAATGGCCCACAAATGTCCGTATGTATAAGTTCTAAGATATCCAAAGTCCTATTGACTTCAAATCTCCTTTTATTGGTTTGTTTCCCCTTTATGCAGTTAACACAAACATCAAAATCTGCGAAATCTAAAGAGTCTAGAATTTCTTCTGACACAAGTCCCTCTATTCTCCGTCTGGAGATATGACCTAATCTCTTGTGCCACAACGCAGGTGAATTCTCATTGGTTAATTTTCTCTTTATACCTCATGTACTTAATTGCAGGGATTCATTAAATGAAGCAATTGTATCAATCAAATAAAGATTATCATAACTTGACAAAGAACCGGAACCAACCAATTTTGAATCACGAAACAAACTAAATTTTTCATTCCTAAATGAACAAGAATAACCAGATTTGTCTAAAATAGAAATAGAAATCAAATTTCGTCTAAAAGACGGTACAATATAATGTTTCATTAAGATCTAAATAAATTCCAGTCTTTATTAATAATCTAAATTTTCTTATTGCCTCAACTTGAACCATCTTGTCATCGCCCACATAGATGTATCTTTCACCATCACTTAGCTTTCGACAACTCAGGCAACCCTGCATAGGCACACTGATTTGAGTTATTGAACCAGAATCTATCCACCACTTGTATCTAGGTACCAAAGTTAAATTAACCTCAGAACAAACCAAATTAAGAAGCATACCTTTCTTAGCAAGCCAGGCGTGGTAGTTGGTGCAATTCTTCTTCGTATGCCCTTCAACACCGCAGAAGAAACAACCAGTACCTTCCGATTTCTTTTGTTGTTTATTTTGAGGTGTCGTATTTGCAGCTTCCTTATCCTTCCTCCTTTTGTTTCCCTTGTCTTTGTTCTTAGAGGTTGAGGCCAGGTGAGCACTTTCTGTCTTATCTTGCCTCAGTCTTTCCTCTTCCTGAACAAAGTGTGAGATGAGTTCATTCAGAGACCAAGTCTATTTTTGACAACTGTAGCTCACCTTAAACTGACTAAACTGTGTCAGAAAGGATACCAGAACCAGATGCACTAGCAAGTCTTCAAAAAGTTCTAACTTAAGTGCTTTCAACCTTGAAGCAAGATGAGACATCTCGATGATGTACTCCCTGATATTGCCTCTGCCTTTATATCTCATTGAAATTAGACTTGTCAAGAGCATACCTATTTCAGCCTTTTCGTTCTTGACAAACCTCTTTTCAATGTCTGCAAGGAACTCTTTAACTGTAGTAATCTTTTCAAATATTGTGCCCCTGAATGATTCCGAAATGGCCTTCTTCATGATCATTATACACAAGCGATTTGATTTCTCCCACCTTTCCATATCCCTCTTTTCATCAGAAGTACTCTTATCCGTAAGAGGTGCAGGAGAATAAGCCCTTAACGCAAGGTCGAGATCCATGACTCCGAGAATTATCAAGAGGTTCTCTTGCCATGACTTGAAATTTATGCCATTTAGCATAGGAATGGAGTTGATGTTAGCAGTAATATTAGTAGGAGTGGTTGTAGCTGAATCCAGAGAACAACAAACAAACAAAACAAGCTTACCATAACAGAAATAGCAATAAAATTTAAATAGAGGTAAATCCCATCTCAAGATACCGGGCACGCCATTAATATTTCGTCTTTGGACAAAATATAAATTTGTAAGTGATATCTTGGTGTAGTAATCAAACACTGATAATAAGAAATATGTTGAACAATAAATCTTCCTTTGGGCCGATGTATTGTTCATATGAAAAAAACTAAATAATCATCACATGTTTATTACCACATGTGCCCATGCAATTCTGTTAAATATCAACCTTCATTTGGGCCAGTCAATATTCGCATAAGTTACATGCACACAATCATTTATATTCCAAAACAAATTAATTTCCACAAGAGAAGTCACTTTAGTGACATGTTGCTTCAATTAATTCATTCCAAAATATATATAAACATACCAATATGTAAAATTAAATTGCACCAAAATTGCACCAAAATTGACCAAATTTTTTTTTGTCAAAGTCAACGTCGGTCAATTGAAGTCAACGCTCTTGCCTTAAAACATCATGTCATTTTAAAAAAAAAAAAAAGGATCACATCGTTTTCTAATGACACGATGTTTTGGTCGTCCCTGACCTCCAACTGAGTCACGCAATCTGAATCGTGACTCGAAACTAGACCCGGCCATATCTTGGCCTCCGGAACTTCGTTTTTGACGATTCAAAAAGGGTTTTGCTCATTTTTTAATTCCTAACTAATCTTTGGCAGCAAATCAACCAAACTCTCAAAAAAATTATACAATTTCATGACTTTATTTAAACAAACCCTAAATACCTTTTGAATCAACCAAATTTCAGAAAAATTATACAAAGAACAACCAAAATTGTTCTCAAATTTAACAACACCATACCCGAAATTGTTAAATCCAAAAACACATACAAATCATCATGTAATCGAATGAAATTTTGATTCCCAATGATTCAACATGAACGGGCTTTGATACCACTTGTTAGAAAATATCTTTGGATGTAAAACATCTCTCAAAATCCAGGAAACATTCATGTTAAATCACCAAGAATGAATGTATTAATATGCGAAAGTGTACCTGAATCCATGACAATCAATTACTCTTTAGAGCCATGTGGTATGTCTTCCAGATCAACACGTTCTCTTAGAGAATCCTTTGTTTTCTCTTGCTCTCTCTTTGATGATGGGATGTCAAATAATAGAAGAATAATCATACGTGTGATCTGGGGACCATAACAACTATTAATAGATAACTTCCCTGTTATCTTTTGGAATTTATATTTTAGTCCATCATAAAAATAGAAATTACCCTTAAGTCTCTACACATTAAAGGCTCACACCCTATTAGATACATTAAAGCCCAAATTATCTAAACCTTAGTAGACCACTTTAAATGGGATTAACCTTATATGACAGTCTACAACACATTATTATTTACATATAAGCCCAATGTTGGATTAAGGATCCAACATTAAAGGTATATGAAAATTTATTACAAAACTATGTTGGGTATTGAGATTGGGAAGTATATATATATATATATATATATATATATGGCACTATCACATTGTTTGTGAATTTGCTTAAATATAACTTAAATCACCAAAACTTCAAAGTTTTTAGAGTTTTAAATTGAATTTAATCAACTCCCAAACAAGGCCTATATATTAGGTGCAATGACAAATGTACTTTTAGAAGAGACAACAAAACATATATCTTATTTTCCTGAAACTTTACTAGTAATTTTTTGAAACTTCATTGATATTTTTTGGAATTCTACTCATAACACGAAGGGACCTACAATAAAATTTTCATTTTACACCTATGTGATGTGATTTCATTGATTAATGCCTTGAGATATATGTTTTGCTATCTCCTTTGGATATCCATTTATCTTTTTCCATATGTTATTGACTTTTCGGAGAGATTAATTAATTTTACCTTTCAAATTAATGAGCTTATATATATAATTTGATGATCAACAATTGCACTAAATTATGAATTCACTTTATATACTTTGGGATATGATCATTTTACTCTCTAAACTTCTAATTGTTTCAATTTAATATATAAACTTCTAAAATCATTCAAATCAAACCATTATGATGCGAATTCAATCAATCACTCAACGAAAATTCACGTAGTGTCACATGTAAGGCGTTAGATATATAAGTTTTTTCACTCAATTTCTCATCAGACACGTGGCATCTATGTGAATTTCTGTTAGTGATTGATCGAATCTACACTAGAATGATTTGATTTGGATGATTTTAAAAGTTTATATATTAAATTAAAATAAATAAAAGTTTAAGGAGTAAAATAATCCTACTCTCAAAGTAAAATTAATAAATTTGTAATTTAGCCTCAACAATAAAGATCTATGTATTATTCCTATGCAAAATAATAATTGTTTTCTGTGAAATCCTCATTGCATTTTTCATACAATTCCCACCTAACAATCCTCATTTAAAGAAACTAAGGGGTTGTTTAGTATGGGGCACAAAAGTGGGATATGATTAAATTAGTCCCACATGAACAGTTAATCTCATGTTTGGTTGGAGGGATTGATTATTCACATGGGATTAGGGTGGGACTAGCATAGTCATAATCCCATGGAATCTGTCATAACCCCCATCCCCGGGACAAAACTTGTCCCACCAATTTTTTTTTTCTTCTTTTCATACACTCTCCAGTTCATACTTCTTCTTTCTCTCATATCTTTTCGACAAAATTCTGGTGGAAATTTCACATCCTTCCCTTCTCCTCTCCTTTTCAGGTTGTACCACCCACACCATCAGCATCGGGAGGATCTCATGATCGAACCCCATCAAGTTTCGTCAAGATCCGCCACTACCACCATCGGTCACCGTCTCTGAAAAGTCACACCACCAGAATCCGACCTCACCATCTGGTTCAGAATTCCTCGATCTCTTTGGATCTGATGTTCATTCACCAAGATTTTGCCCAAAAACAGTTGAAAATAATCAAACTATCGACCTTCACCATCGTCAATCTACTTTTCTGGTGACTTTTAGGTTAAGCTGCTGCCATCATTGAACTCGCCTTGAACCAGGGACAATAACCGTTGAAAGAAGATGAAAGAGGAAAAGAAGGAAAATGAAGGAGGAAGAAGGGAAAAAAAACCTCTCTATGTAGTGAAACAGAGGAGGAAGAAGTTGCACAAAAAAAAGGGGAGGAAGAAAACAAAATGAAGAAAAAAAAACTCTATGTTGAACTAATTTAAGATGTGTGTGTATATATATATATTATAATAAAATATAAAAAATAGTATTTTTGTTTTTATATTTGTTATCTCACTTTAATCCTATTCCTGAATTTTTATGAATCAAACATATAACTAAAATAGTTCCACTTTAATCCCTCCCAATTTTATTTCACTATAATCTTACTCCTATCCCACTGTAATTTTTTTGGTGAACCAAACGGACCCAAAGGTATATAAAAATTTATTACAAAACTACCTAAGGTATTGAGATTGGAAAGTCAATATATATATATATATATATATATGAGTTTTACGTATAACTTCACATAAATGTGAGCAAAAGGAAATAATGTAAAAAAATTATTCATCCATTCAATAAATCCTTAATTTATTTGTTTCTTTAGTTCATATGATCAGAATTGATAGGTAATTTTGTTTGGTTCAATGTGTAATTAAACAGCCAAGTATGTAGTCTATTTATACTTAGCAGGCCTTATTATCATAGAAAGAAAGTTGCTTTTGCGGCATATTGCTATCAAAGAGCACGAAATTGCCGTGCAAACTGCAAACAAACACTATTTAGCTTTTAAAATAGGAAAAAAAAATATTACAAAATCAACTTTATAGTTTAGTCCAAATTATAATTATACCCTCTTATACTAAAAGTATGTTGATGCACACTTAAATCCCAACCATGGTTAGTCCAGATTCATTGAAAAAATCTTATAATAATCACTTGTCAATAATTGAATATCAACGGACCTCCCTTCACGTGATTTTTATGAGATGTTTTGACTAATTTAAACTAAGGGTGAGCATGAAACCCGGTTGACCCGCGAAGCCGACCCAAACCGATATAATGGGTTGGATTGGGTTGGGTTGTGTCTTTTTAGAGATTGAGTTGGGTTGAGTTGAAAATATTTTGAACTCGGTGGGTTGGGTTGGGTCATGGGTTCAAAATTTTCAACCCGACCCAAACCAGTAACCCGATCAAATATATAATTATATAATTTATATTTATTGAATATAAAATAGTGTATAAATAATTATAATATAATTTTAAAATATATAATCATAAAATGTTCATTCTAATTACTACTAGTGTGTAAAATTATACATAGTAAATACTCCAATGTCCAAACAAGTCTCATATTTTTCAATTACCTAGATTTTAGTTTCAAATATTTATACTAGAAACAAATACTGATTTCGAGTTATGAAATAGTTTTCATAATTATTCTTAAACATAACTTCAATCAGAATAAATTGATGCACAATTAACTTATGCTAACAAATTTTTGATTTTCTATACCGTTGTAACTATAAAATAAACATAGAAATTAACACTAACCTACAAAATTCCAATCAGGATCAATGTATGCAGATAAACTTATATTCCAAAAAGATATACCATAATGTTGATGGAAGGAATGCTGAATATATGATAAAGCTTAATAATACCAACTTATTGGAAGCCTTTCATGCAAACATTATCGAACCATTCAATTTGCCTCTTTGTGACCTTCTAAAAGCCCTTATGTCACTTCCAAGTGCATTAAAGTATAGTTCAAAAATTAGATTGATTAGTGAGAAAGCACTAGCACGACCAACAAATGCTGAGTTACTAAAATATATTATTAGCAACTGTCCAGAAATCCAGATTTCCTTCATAATTGAACAGTCTTTTAAAGTAAGTTAAATTCATATCAACTAAAATAGTTTCGAGCACAACATTCAAATGAAGATTGTGTTTTTCAATATAACAATGAATCAATATTCTAACATCAAGGGCTACAGGTTGTGAGCATGCAGATAAGTAATTGACCATTGTCACTTTATTAGGCTCTATATTACTCGCTTGCATTTTATGAAACAATACCAAAGCATCCTTACCAAATTTGGCTTCAATATAACCTCTAATTATGGCATTCCATGGCACAACATCCTTCTCTTGCATATCATCGAAAAAATTCTTAGCAGTATCCAAAAAACCAAATTTAGTATAGCCTACAACCATTGTAGTCCATGAGACAATTTTTCTCTTTTCCATGTTATCAAATATTATTTGTGCTGTCAAACACACATATTTTACTTTTAATATTAATGGATTTAGTTTTGGATTTAATAGAATATTTTTTTTTGTTATGTAATATGTATGGTTTAATTATTTTTTTAAAAAATATATCAACCCGGTGACCTAAACCGACCCAAACCAATTAGAATGGGTTGGGTTGGGTAGAGGTTGGATGAGTTCATGGTTTGAGTTGGGTTGAGATTTTTTCAACCCGGTATGAATGGATTATGTTGAAATTTTAGGATAACCCGACCCAAATCGACTCATGCTCACCCCTAATTTAAACTAACCATAATTATAGTTTAAATGTGTATTAATATACTTTTAATACAGAATGGTGGAATTGTGCTTTATACCAAATTGTAGAGGTGTTTCTATAATTTTGCCTTTAAAATAACGCCACCCTACCCTTTTTTGCTTACCATATACACTTACTAAATACTTGCCAACTCTCTCTCTCATGTCTTGGGTCTTTTAGATCTTGGGTCACTTGAATTTTGGGTACTGGGTTGCTCGAATCTCAAGTTCCTCGAGTTTTGGGTTGCTCAAGTTTTGATTCATTTGTGTTACGATTCGTTTGAATCATGAATCATTCGAGTCACTATTGATTGGGTCATGGGTCGTTTAAGTTTCGGGTAACAGATTCTTTGGATCTTGAGTCAATTATATTTCAATGAATTTTTTAGTACGGACAGTTTGGGTCAAATTCTCAAATTGAGCATATTTTATCACCTCTATTTAAAATATTAAAATGTAAATGCATTGTTTCAGTTTGACGTGTTTAAATTGATGGGTTGAGTTTTAACCATATCCATTATCCAACCCATATAAATACCCATTTATAATTGTGTTTTTTAAATATTATTCATTAACTACCCATTTAAACCCGAATGGGTATGGGTGAATAAAAAGGTTTAGGTTATTTTGCCACCCCTAACATACACACTTATAACAAAGGGAAATGTTATATAAGTAGAAGTTTTTGCTATATATGCAGAGAGATTTTTTTTTTTGTACACTAGTTGGCAAAAAAATTAACACTAGATGGATAAATCTAAATGCTATTAGGTATAAATGACAGTAAATAATTTTTTTATACAAGTTGATAGTAATTTGGGATACAATTTACTAGTAATTTGTATCATCTAAAAATAATTAAGATATTATTTAACGATAATCAGTGAAATTATTATTTTGGTAAAATGTATTATTTGACAGTAATTGTGATATTATTTAATAGTAATTTAATTACTGCACTATTAAATGATATATTGTTATTGTCAAATGATATATTTTTTATCAAATTATTGTCAAATGATACATTTTATGTTAAATTAATTATTATCAAATAGTACCCAAAAAATTTACAGACTGATAAATCCAAAAAGTCAAAAACTTCTTCATATATACTTATTTTCAATAACAAATGGACTCAAAAGCAGTCACTAAAATCTTTTTTCCTTTTATATAATAAGGACTAAGGAGGATTTTTCTCTTTTTTTTGGAAAAAAAGTCCGCAAATAAGGCCTTGTCTTTGATGTTAGGAATGTTGGGCATGAAAAACGATGTGATTTGTTTCCCCTAGCACCAACTTCTTAATTAAAATCCTAATTTATAATGGGTTGATACCACTCACTATTTCAGTTTCATAATCTACTACCATTGCTAAAAAGCACTATGCTACATTTGGTTGTTGGAATGAAACTGATGTTAGAATGTAATTAAAGCTAAGATGTGATCAAGGTTAAAGAACAACTGAGATTTGAATTTAATTACACTGTTTGGGAAATAAAGACATCATTGACTAATATGCCTTTTGAACAAAAAAAAATAATATAATGTATACTCATATAAATATAAACAAAATGCAAATATAGATAATTATAATATAAAAATCGACATATATTAATTATACTATAAAATTAATTTAAATTTAAAATAAAAAATAATAAAATTATAATAAAATAAAAAAATAAAAAAATAAAAACTAAATTATTAAATACAATAAACATATTGAACATTTATAAAATAGTTTGCATTTATAACTATAAATAATTTTGTTTAGTTTTATACATTCAAAATTTACGTACTGTTATAATATGTATAAATTTCGTTTCCTTTTGTAATAACTTGATAAGAACTTGAATTTTGATGGAAATGATATAGTGGATTGGAGAAGAATTAAAACAGAGCCAACGGATTCGAAACAAGACCAACAGATTGGATACGAAGACAATGGATAACAACGGATTTAGCAGCAGAAATAGATTTGAAGGTTGAATTTTTTGAAGAAGATGATGATAATTGATACTAATTAATAATTAGTGACCAAATCCTTAAGAAAAATAGAAGAAAAAAATTGTAAAACAAAAGGTTTCTTGATTATTCATTAATGATTATCTCCTTACAATTATAAATCTATTTATAGTCTCTTGCTGCTACACTAGTTAGTTATCAGTAACCAACTCTTAACAGAAATTAAGTCCTTTCCAACTAGTTCCTAACTGCTTCTTTGAGCTCTTCGCAAGATGTAGTGCACTTTGCTGATCCTCCTCTCTTTTGCTTGCTCCGTAGCCTCTGGTAGTACAGTTGCAGTAGTGCCAGTCTATTCTTCTGCTGGTATTTGCATCTGAGCATCCCTAATCACTTGCTCTTGCTTGAATGTTTCTGAATCACTCTCTGTATTCATAACATAATGACGATAAAATGTTTTTGAATCTTCATGAGTTCTCTATAGAGGTTTATAAATTAATTAAAAAGGATGCAACTGGCATCATCTTTCTGAAATGGTCTTCTTCTTTGAATTCACTAGTTTACAAAAACCAATGCTTATATTATATTTAAAATTTTATATTTTAATTATATAATGTTACAAATATAAATGTTCAAAAATATGAAAAGTTCAACAGAAATATCGATGGAAAGAAACATCCCATGATATTTTTTTATCTCATGATACCAATGATATTTAAAAAATATCTAAAAGAATCATGGGATATGATGTGAAATAAATTTGAAAGTGTTGAATGATATCGGACCTCTAACTGTGAAAAAAACGATGAGAATTTCGACAAGGTTGGGACCTGTTGTTGCCGAAAAAAGTCAATGGATGATTTTGTCAAGTCCAATCCAGTTGTCTTGCTAAGGTAAGATCCACTCAAGCAGGGCACAAGAACACCTAAAAAAGGAAGCCGCTTAGAGGTTTTGTTTTGTGGGAGGGCCCTCTGATGATCAAGTTAGCAAATGACTATGGATGATGTGAAGGGATGAAGTGAGAGCAGAGGGAGAGAGAGAAAGGAATGTTTAGGGATAGGTGTAAAAGAATATGATACCTAAACTAATGTGCCCCTTTTATAGGGTTATGAATCTTAACCTAATAGGAAAAGGTGGTGGATCCACTTTGTGAAAATACCATTTTGCCCTTTGAGTGGGATGGTGTCTCTACATGCCAAGTGTACTTGGTCTCTCGAGGATCAAGTTTATGATGTGAAATTACAAATATAACTTCGAGGTATGCCATGTGTCTGAATCTTATTGGATGTTGTATTTTTACCCACATCATAGCCCCCCCCCCCCCCCCCCGCACTCCCACAAGCGTGAGGTTTGCCTTGAGAGAATAGTTCTATAATGGATAACACTTCAAGTGTGCGTATTCGCATCAACCTTAGTGCTTCTAGTCGGTGCACTTGTGTCGATCATGAGGTATATGGTCGTCATACTTGCATCGACCTTGATGTTTCTCGTCGTTGCACCTAGGTCGACCTTAGTGCTTCTGGTTGGTGCACTCATGTTGGCCTTAATGCATTTGGTCAGCACATTTGCATTAGCCTTGAGGCTTTTGGTTGGAGCACCTGCGTCGACTTTAGAGCTTCTGGTTAGTTCACCCGCGTCGATATAGTGCTTCTGGTTGAGCTTGAAACTTCTATTCGGCGCATTTACGTTAGCCTTAGTGCTTCTAGTAGGCTCACTTGCATGGGCCTTGATGCTCCTTGTCAACGCACCTGTATCGACCTTAGTGCTTATGGTTGCTGCACTCACATCGATCTTGATGCTTCTGGTCAGTGCACCAGCGTCGGCCTTAGTGCTTCTGTTTGGCTCAACCGCGTTAGCACTTATGCCTCTGTTCCATCCTTTCATGTCAATCTTTAGGGCTTCAATGGGTCCTAGTGGGTTACTCTGGTCAGTCCCCTCACATTGGTCGTTGCGGATTTAGTGGACCTTAGTGAGTGAATCTGATCGCTCTAGCCACATCTGTCTTTGGGTCTTCAGTGGACCCTAATGGGTGACTATGGTTGGTTTACCCACGATGTATTTAGGGCTTCAATAGGCTCGATGAGAAGATCTTATTTGATGGGAATGTTAGGTTCTCAAGGCGTCTTTCTGACTTCCCGTGATGACATGTCTTCTTGACAGTTGGGGGAGTTAGTGGTTTTAACTTTCTAGAATCTATAATAACAGGTGTGAGTTTTCATTTTACTCACATTTTTTCATTTGCAAACTTAGAGAGCTCATTCCTCACTTCGGCACACTTGAGTTAGCTTCTCACTTTGGATATCCACCTCATCTAAAAATTTCTTAGTAAACTATTGATCTTGTAGTTATGCTTTTCTGTTATGTCTTATTTTCATTCAAGTAGTGATAGACTAGTAAACTTAGGAGAGGAAGAGGGATCTAGGGAAGATGTGGGTAGTTTGGGGTCCGAAGTCTTTCCTCTAGTCAGCTCGACGGGGCCCATTCCCCTGTAGTGATCAGTCATGCCAATAAAAATGGTCTAACGATAGAGGAAGTCCAGGCCGAGATGGGGTTGGATTATGACAGAGTGCAATATCAGGCAAAAGAAAGTGGGCATAATAACTTAGAGAGAGTTGGAAGACTTCCGAGTAAGGTATTGTTTTCCCGAAGTGTTTTCACTTTAGTTCCCAAGAGACAATGAGAAAGCCTACATGATGGTCGGGCTTGGGCTGTTGTATGAACTCATTTGTAATCTTGACTTCCTGAAGGGTCGACTTAGGTTCCCTTTTGTTGACTATTGTTTGATTTTGATATGATAACAAAACTCCTAATCATGCACTAATGAGTTTGTTAAGATTTGTTAAGGATAATAAAGCTTGGAAATCAATCTCAAACAAATCAATGAGTCTTTTGACACAAGATCAAGTCCTTCACCATTGTAATTCGAAGGATCAAGGAGTAGTTTTGAAGAAGTTAGAGTTTCTAGGTGTCTTATTGAATGTAAATATTCAATTCTTAGGGCTCAATGCATATCATGCTTTCACTGGACTTCAACTAAAGTTGTTTTAATATAGAAAAACATTTGACGTACTTCTATTGTTTTAAAATCAAGTTTTGAGTGTTTTTAAAGCAAGAAATTGAAGTTTGAGTGCTGAAAGTCGACTCTTGAAAGTCACCTCCCATGGCACTCTTTGAGATAGAGACTTTCAGAAGCCTTTGAGAGTCAACTCCTTGGTCTTAAAGTCGACTCCTAGAGCTCGAGAGTCAACTCCCAGGGGTAGAGAGTTAACTCTTAGGCTTAATGGTGAGATTTTTTAAAAGAGCTGACAATGGGGACTTTGTATTAAATGTGTAGAAACGGGTAGTTTTGTTTCTAACATCTTTAAAGCTCTCGTAAGCTATAAATTCAAGTCTCCTACTAAATTGAATGCAAGAATCATAAGTATTAAAGAGCATTCATTAAGTTTTGGGCCCTATATTTGCAATACATGTTTTGTGTTGTATACTTGAGTAAAAGCAATGTTGTAAATCACAACTTTTATCATCTTTTGATTGTAAAAAAGAGTTGGTAAAACTATTGGGTGATTTTGTGAGAACTCATTGAGTGTTTTGGGTTTAAACACTTTGGTAGAGATTTTCTAGTGTAAGAAAATTTCTCGTAAAGGTTTGGAAAACACCTTGGAAGTTGCTTGGTGTGTTCTTTGCTTGGAATAGTAAAGTGAACTCCCAAAAATATCTCTTTAGGAGTGGACTAAGCACAAGGATTGGTCGAACAACTATAAATAAGGTTTTCAAGCTCTTCTCCTTAACTCTTTTACTTTCAGCAAGTTTATGTTTGTTGCCCATTGTTTACTTGCTTTAATTTAACTTAATTGATTAATTTGTGTTTAATTTTTTATTAATTAAAAAAATTTAAACAAAATTCACCCCTCTTAGGTTGCCTTAATCAACATCTTTGGATAGGGACATCATAAATTTGGTGAACCATTTCGACATTAGCCTCACTCAACTGAGGCCCAATGCGGTGAGGTGTGTGGTCAGCTTCCTATTATTGCTTTGGATGCACACCGGGTATACTCGCAGAGATAATTTCAGCAAAAGTAATATCTTCAAGATTTTTTATATGTTGAAGAGGCATAATGAGTTTGGATGGTTCAATTTTCATTTTAGGAAAGATCGCAAAGTCATCTTTGATCTTTTCCAATCCATCAAGAATTAGAAGAACAAGTTCCTTTTTGTTTAAGGTCCAATGCCATTTTATGACCATTAAGGAATAGGACTTTAAGGAGTATGAGTCACAAAGAAAGCTTTCCAAGCTTAACGACAATGAGAGAAGAGTCGTCGACGCTATACTGAACGCCGAACAGAAGTTGTTGACCAAAGTTTTGACTAATGAAAGTTTGCTGAGGAGATACCAACTTTAGTTTAGTTGACGATGGTAGTTAGTCACCATTGCTAGTGTCTTGCATTCTTCAGTTTCTTGTTTCTACACTGATATTTGCCTAAGTGTTTCTTGATCATGCTTTATTTCTTTTGATAGAGACAATGTTTTCAAGGAATTAGCTGTTGAAGAGAGTAAGCTTTCTCCCTTAAACGGTGCCAATGGAAGAGACTAACCCTCGTCCTATCGATAGCAAAGAGGAGTGGAACTTAAGAAATCCCTTGAGATTAGACCGTGGTTCTCAGGGTAATGGCTTCCAGAACTCAATTAACTCCCCCTCTCGTTCCTCGTCGTACTCCGTCTGTAGGGGAGGCCTTAGGTCCCGATATCTTTCGAGGTCACTAGGGAGTGGGGTCACTGACTCAACCATGCTAACAAGTATGTGGCGACTCAGCTACTAATGGGGGCCATTCTTCCAACTAATGAGGCAAAGATATGTGATTAACTCCCCGAGATGCTATTGTCTACCTTAGCTCCATCTACCCAGAAGGTATGGTCTCCTTCACTAAGTGAAGTTATTTTTGGTTTCATTATTTTCGTGACTGATCTAATGCCTTACCTTGCAGACTGGTATGTTAGCTACTTTTTCATGATAGTAGATCCTCCAGATAAACAAGGCCATCACTAACCATCATGATGAAGTCAAAAAATTCAAGAAGAAGCTAACAGTCGAGAAAGAGAAGGTGAACAAGCTCAAGTCCACCTAGCAGGCTCTAAAGGCGGACCCCGCCTTCTAAATTGAGTTATCTAAGGCCATTCAAGAGGAAAAGACGGTGGAAATCGATCGTATCTCGAGCCATTTTACTTAGGATTTTTCCTTTGTGTTGGATGGTGGGTTCTACTTGAGCTTGATTGAGTCGAGACTTCTCCTCAGAGTTTCGAGTTTGGTCTTTCAAGAAGTACTTACTTCAGACCAGGACAATTTTGTGGTGTTTTGGTTTTGCCACTCAGTGTGTGCGATATGAGAGAAGAAAATAGACTTATAGTTGAAACGACCATCTTTGATTCGTTTCTTGAAGTATTTACATTGCATAGCTCTTCTTAAGCTTTCTTTGAAAGGAAAGGAAATGCAATATTGGTAAATTTTTCATAGATTTTTAGAGTTCCATCTATTATCTCAAGCTTAAAGGTTTCTTGCTTTATCACCTTCCTGATGCGATATGGTCCTTCATAGATGGGTGAAAGCTTCCAGTGTTGCAAGGATCAAAGACGTATTTCTTGCGGAGCACAAGTCTTCAAGCTTACATGTTTTTTTTCTTGACTATAGAGTTATAGTACTTGGTGGTCCATTGTTGATATGTTGCGAGTTTTAGCAGTGCTTCTTCTTGGACTCCTTCTATTAGGTCTAGATTCATCCTCAGTCGTTCTCCGTTCTTATTAAAACCAAAGAGTTGCACTCGAAGGAAAGGTTCTCTCACCTTAACGGGGACCACAACCTCGGATACAAAAGCTAAGAAGAAAGGAGTTTTGCCTATATAGGATCGAAGTATGGTTCTGTAGGCCCAAAGTGCATGTGAAAGTTCTTTGACCCACAACCCATGTGCATCTTTAAGTATTTTCTTCAAAGTTTTTCAGTACTGTTATGTCTGTCACCTCGTCTTGTGGGTACCCAATGAGGAAAGTTGATGGTCGATCTCTAAGTGTTTGTAGAGTTTCTTGAAACGAGTACTTTCAAATTACTTTCCATTGTGGGTTACCAGCACCCTTGGTACTCTAGACTAACAAACTATGGACTTCTACAAGAAATCTTTTGATTTTTCATATGTGATAATGGAGAGAGGTTTAGCCTCGGCCCATTTGGTGAAGTAGTCTATCACCAAGTTAAAGAATTGTAGTTGACCTAGTGCTTTGGGAAAAAAGACCTAGTATATCGAAGCCCTACATTGCGAAAGGTGTTGGATTAGTGATGACCGTTAGGGATTGGGGCGAACTTTTGGCACTTGATGCATTTTTTGACAAAGTCTATGGCTTTGTTTTAAAGTATTGGCCAATAGTACCATTGCCTCAGATTTTGTGTTAGAGCTCGTCCACCAAGGTGATTTTTATAGATCTCTTCATGAACTTCTCTAAGAGTGTAGTCAGCTTCCCGGGGCTTCAGGTATGAAAATGTGTTTCAGAGAGAAATTTAATAGATCCTCTAACAAAAGTGTTATCAAGAAAACTAGTTCATGATATATTGATGGGGATGAGACTAAAGCCCATATAATGAATTTTCTGTGACTGTAACCCAACCTATATTAATGGAAATCCCATGAAGTAGGTTCAATGGGTAAAAACAAGTCACAGAGAAGTTTAAGGAAAGCACTATACATTTTGTATGTATCTCTTTATGGTGTAGATAGTGCTTACTGCCAAATATAGTAAGGTTGAGTAATAAATTCTTAATGAACTCGTAGCCTGTACTAGTGGTGTGTGGCAGTACACACTTGATGGGTTCATCTATGTGGGTGTGAAGGTGGTGGCCACCTTCTATGAGAGATAGGGCAACTCTCTAGAAAACCTATGAAAATCTAAGCAAGGTGCATGACCATAAAAGCACCAAACCAAGAACTCGTTAAAAGGGAAGATGAAGTGTGTGTGCAAAATTGATATTTACATAAAATGTGATTGGTTCAAGACCATAGTCACCAATTACATGTAAATTAATTTTTTTACACAAGACATCGATTCAAGTCCACAAGACATCGTTACTTAACTTCATTCTGGCCAAAGTCTTTCCTACTTTTAAAAATGTTGAATCACGTGGGATTGTTGGAATATGCTTCAAATTTTTACCCAATTAAAATGCAGTAATGATTCATTCCCTATTGAATTCTTTTAATGGTTTCATGTCTTTAATGGAAAATAAAAAACTGTTTTTTAGTCAATAAAGAAAATTGTTATGTGACTTTTGAATTCAAATTATTAAAGAGTATAAATCCATCATTATTTGAAATATTTCGTTACGGGTGATTTTATGACCTTAGTTGAAGGCTCTTTATTGATTTTAAATATTCAATTACAAAGTGAATTTAATTTCAATATTAATTTTGTTTTCAATGCACAGCTTTTGTTCTCTCCTATAAATAGCTAAGCATTTTAAGTTTTTAACACACCAAAAACAATCCTTCCTCCGTATACACGATTGAGAGTTATTTGTCAACTTTTTCCTATTTTTTTTAAATTTGTTTATTTCCTTGGTGCCTTTCTCTAAAAAGATTTGAAGTCTAGTTTATAAGTGCACGTAAACTGAACTATCGTTATATCTTGAAAAACAATCGTCAAAACCATTTGCACCAGAGTGGAATGAAATCGCTTTTTAAAGATAACAGATTAATTTTTGTGCCTCGATATTTTTTTTTCGATTTTATTATCTTTTTGTACTTCATCTTAGAAGTAATTTTTGTCTACCACTTAATATTTAATTACTTTGTTAATTATTTGAGCATCCAACTAGTATTTTTTCAACAAAGAATCCCTGAGATTCCTTGATACCCCTACCGAGAGAAGGAAAGATTTTAGAAAACAAACTCTACTTGTAATTTTACTTGTGTATTCATTCTCTTAGAAAGTCGTGTTCATCAGAATCATATTTATTCTTAAACATGGATTGTGAACCCAACGGTATGGAGCTCTCTTGCGTACCAGAAGAGTTTACTTCACTTTCTTTATCATCAAAATTATATTAGTTATCTTCAGAATCTGATTCTTCACTTGCAGATAAGTTCTCATCTTCAAAATCATCTTCAATGTTCGACAGCTCTTCCTCTTTGGAATCAGCTTCCGTGTCTGAAATACTCGGAGAAAAGCCATAACAAGTCAAATCATGGCTCTTACTTCCAAGCATTTCAGGTTTCCCTGATTCTTGAGATTTCTTTATTGGAGTGTTCATGACTGAAATAGGATTCCAATTGATTGGGTCACCATAAAGTACAAAGTGCCTGTAATAGAGCTCCAATTACTTCTCTGCAATGGCAATGAAGCGCCTCACAGATTCATGTGATTGCTCATACTTAGATTTTTCAAGTGCCTGCAAGGGCAGATAAATTTAAGTTAGATAGGCTCCATAAGTAATATTAAACGAAACAATCATCAACATCTACACCAAGCAAAATTCACGTCCAGTTCTGTACATGCTCCATATGTTAAATAAGATGATCATCATCAATAGCAGCAGAACCAACAATGACCCAAAAGAAATGCCAGCAGATCCGTTTCCCAGGGAAAGGAAATGAAGGTGTATGTGTACACCTCTTCATTAAGTTTAATCTCTTCAATAATAAAACCAATACAAAGTTAAAGTAATAAAACCAAAATAATTAAGTTTACATAATACTCTTTTTGCTCCCTTTCTTACCTTAAATATATGTCCTTTAAAAAGATTAAACTTAATTAACTTTTGTATAATCTCTAAAAAAATAAGTGCCATTTATAATCATTTTCAACAAATATTATTAAAAAATAAAAATTTAAATCAATTTGTTATTATTTCTAAATAATAAGATTATGTACAAACGAGCGAATTTGGGGTTGTGTGGTAGACGCACGGTCCTGAGTTCGATTCCCCCTAGGATCATATTCGCGATTTAAGTGGGAGGTCGCGTCAAGGGGCCGACGTGCTATCATCCCCTCAGTTTAGATTCAAAGTGGGCCTGGTCTTGGAGGATTTTAGGTTATCAAAACAAAAGATTATATACAATTGTTGCATCAGATAGAGCTTTTATTATCACATTTTTTTTGTATTCCCTACTAATTTCACCACAAAATTCTAGGTTCTTTTCGTGTTAAGTAGTTGAAAGTAAAAGAAAAATATTGAAGTGATATCAAAATAACATAAACAAGCCTAGAACTCATTTTACCTATCAAAGGATAAATTTCAAAATCAAACCGATTGATATTGTAACTGAATAATGTCTCACAAATGTCAATATAATCTTAAACAATTAAAAGGATCTTGAAACAAAAATGAAAGATAACAGCTGAGGACATCACAATCTGCCATCAAAGTAATCCAAATATAAAATCTTGATTATTTCCAGTCCACAGACATATAACAAGTATACTCCACAGCAGGAGAAACTGGAGTCAAGTGTTCACATTTTGGGGGGGGGGGGGGGGGGCGGGAATCCTTGAATTCATTATTGGAAGATGTATTCGGGGGTCATTGGCATCCCAACAAGCCATTTTTTTAATAAGCAAATAAACTTTTGGCTCATAAAAAATGGCCTAACTTCTAAAAGAGAAAGATAAAGACATCCCAACAAGCCATTTTAAGTTCATTCACCATGTCTCTGTTCAATTTCCCACACCAAATGAATTATTCCAGGAATATTGAAAAGATGGTGCATTATTCTATCAGCTAGCCTAATTAGGCAAGTGCATAAATATTTGACCAAGACTTATCCCAAAAAAAAAATTAGCAAGAAAGAACAGTGCCAGAAACCCCTGCTTTTTCTCATCCAAGAAGTAGAAACCCCTCTAGTATCTTTCATCTTCACCCCTTTATGCATCTATGTTCTAGCAGAGTGGGTCTATAATCATTTGAAAGTAATTGTACTATTGTTTCCTCAGTTCATTTCGTTAAATCCAAAGCATAGTTTCATTTCTAAATGAAAAGGCTGACAACCTTAGCACATAATTGATTTAAAACCACAGAAGATTCATATAATCTTTTCCTTTTGATAAGCAATCTTACACAGAATAACACATTAAAGAACCTTGAAAGCCACGATTGAGGCACCTACAAAGACGAAAGTGCCTGAGCCTAAAGCCATTAAGTGGCACAAGTAGTGCTAAAGATCTGGAGAATTTCTTGTGAGACATGGAGCAGTACTTTAAGGCTGCGCGAGTGGCAGAAAGCGAGAAAGTGACAATTAAACCCATGTATCTTGGGGAAAATGCAAAGCTTTGGTGGCATACAAGGCTTATAATGCCCACCCAAAGACTCAGGCCTGGGATGTGTTGAAAGGGAACTAAGAGACCAGCTTTTCCTTATTATAATGCATGGTTGCACGGGATGCCTTGAAGAAAATGAAGCCCATGGGTTTTTTGTGGAAGTATGTGACAGATTCCAGTTTGTTGATGCTGGATATTCAGAATACGATAGAAGAAGAGAAGTTGTTGAATTTCTTCTCTGGATTGAAACCATTGGCGCAAAGGCCAAAGGGAACTCAGGGTGTGCAAGACCTGCCCGTTGTCATAGCTGCTGCGGACAGTTTGATAGATTACTAGTGGTAAAAAGCCTCTACTTCAGACACAGACAGGCCCAGGGAAAAAACAAGGGCAGGGGAAAGGAGAAGTCTGAGAAGAAGCAAAGAGTATTGTGGCATAGGGAAAGACAGTTGGGCAGACCCAGGGCAAAGGGAAAGCCTAGAGTGGGTGCTTCATCTGCAGCAAACCTCACAGGGAAAGGACTGTCTGATGTAGAACAAGAAAATAAGGAAAGGATATAGATAGAAGCCAAGCTACCTGGGGATTGGAAGAGAAGCCAGGCTATCCTGGTGGTTAAGAAGAAGTTATACTCACTATCAATAATTTTTATTCATTCAAAACTAATCGAAAAGTAACATAGAGGATCTCTTATATAAGATCTTTAGGAATCTAACCCTAAGCTAACACTGTAAATAAAGAAACCTTAATCCTAATATAAATTTGCCCCATATTATAAAATTACAAATTTGCCCCCATATTACAAAATTACAAACTTGTCCCCATGCCCTTCCGTACCCCACAAGTTTGTAATTTTGTAATGTAGGGGCAAATTTGTAATTTTATAATATGGGACAAATTTGTATTAGGATTAGGATTTTTTTATTTACAGTGTTAGCTTAGTTTATGGGGCAAATTTGTATTAGGATTAGGGTTTCTTTATTTACAGTGTTAGCTTAGGGTTAAGATTCCTAAAGATCTCTATATAAGAGATCCTCTAGGTTACTTTTCTATTAGTTTTGAATGAATAAAAATTATTGATAGCAAGTATCAACTTCTTCTTAACCTCCAAGTAGCCTGACTTCTCTTCCAATCACCAGGGTAGCTTGGCTTCTCTTCCAATCCAAAGGTAGCCTGGCTTCTCTTCTAATCCCCAGGATAGTCTGCCTTCTCTTCTAATCCCCAGGATAGCCTGCCTTCTATTTCTTATTCTATTATGTTCTACATCAATTTGGTATCAGAGCCTAAAACCAGATCCCTTACCTACGCCTAAACACATCCTAACCCAAAACACAAACACCCAAACACACCCTAAACCATATCAGATTTTGAAAAAAAAAGTGTAACATAAAGGATCTCTCATATAGAGATCTTTAGGAATCCTAACCGTAAGCTAACACTGTAAATAAAGAAACTCTAATCCTAATACAAATTTGCCCCATATTATAAAATTACAAATTTTCTCCCATATTACAAAATTACAAACTTGTCCCATGCCCTTTTGTACTCAATCACTATCCCAAGGTATAACAATGGAAGGCCATGGTGGCTAGAGAGGGTTTACAAAAAGAGACGATCTCATACAGTGTCGCGAGACTTACTCTTTGCACCTATTGAACGCTCTATGGGTGGAGCAAACAATGGACAGAGTGGGCTTGCTGTTTGTCAGTATGCCAGTTAATGGCATAGAGGTGCTGGCGTTGGTTGACAGTGGGGCAAATTAATATTGTTAAGCATAGGGACTTAGACAAGCAGATTGGAGGAACAAGATTCATGTGGCCAACCCAACTAGTTTGAGATTAAGACTTAAATTATTTGAGTTTCACATTGACTTATGTCCTAGTGCGGTAAAAGGGAGAAGATGATGACGAAGGGAGGAAAAAATAATGACTGCATGAAGTAATAAACCAATGGATGACTACCAACCAAACACACCCATCCAGGTGACACTGCAAATGCTCCTAAATTAAATAAATGATCCGGATAAGATGATGAAATCAGAGAGTAGAATCGTAGAATTAGACCATAGGATTGTAATCGCAATAGAATCGAACCAGCAAAGTATGTAAAAAAATCGAACTCTTAAAGTAATCCTTTGAATTTTTTGGTATATTTGAGACTTGAAGAATAAATTAAGTAACAAATAAGAAGGATACATGAACTTATTGACCATAAACCAAGGCAGGTAATGAGGCTTTAGCGTTTTTAACACAAATTACAGTTCAAAAGTTTGCAATTCCGGATTTTTAAGTAGATAATGTTTGGGACACATACAAATTTTATTATGTTAAAGCCTACATGCCAAAATGGTAGGTTTTGATTTTTTTTTTTCAGGAGTATAAGGCTTGTTATATGACACATTTTAGAATTATTGATATTACACTTATATTACTTTTTGTTAGTTTTAATAGTTTGTAGAATCTTATAATTCTGGATCAAATCATACCAATACGATCTCAGTTTTAATTGATAAGTTCACACCAAGTTAACGAGATCACATGTATCAAGATATACAAGATATATTTAGTTGGAACACGTACCTTTTTCTTGGATAATGTATCTATGGGCGATATAACTTCTGGTTGCACATAGTTCTTCCCTCGATAGAATATGATAACGTCATCTCCAATTATCTGAATTGGGATTCCACCACTCAATCTAGTTCCTCTGCATACCCTTGCACTTGACCAGGTTTACAAGGCTTGCAAATGACCTTAACAGTTTCATGCTTCTTCCAATGCATATGCATATTAAGAATAACACCACCAAATATTAGACCTTTTCTGAGCCATCTTCTTCACATAGAATCGTTCCTCACCAGTCAGCTCATGTGGTTCAACCACAGACCCTGAAATTTAGGAACTTCGTACCACTTAAGTCTCTCTATCAGTAATGCTTCTTTGATTTTGGCCTGGATTCAAAAGAAAACCAACAAAAGCAAATAATTAAGGGCTCCAGCAAGGCAGCAAATCATCATGAAAATAAGATTTTTTTACTGGGTAATAACCAGGAAGATGAAGGCAGTTCTGTAGTGTAGAGTTTTGTGTTATTTACAAAAATCAGAAAACAAGTCACATATTCAAGAATGCGAAGCATGAAACCATCAAAATCTTGTCTCCAAAACCCCTACTCCAGATGTGGACCAAAAATAATGTATAATTGACTTGTGAATACAAGAGGCAATGCTTTTCAAGCGCAACAGTATAGATGGGAGCAATTTTAATTTATTAATCAGTATAGTACCACAGAGAAGAAATAATAGATTACTCTCCGGAAGATTCCAAGAAATCATTGAAAACCTGAGCGTTCATCTCCTCCAATAAGCTCTATATAATTACCAGAGGAGCAATACTCCAAAAATCCTAATCTATATTCCCACCACAACGTAGGGCTGTCAAAGTACTTTCAAGTAAACAAAAGACAAAGCTCCAGAAAGGAATACACCAAAGGTCAATAAAGACAGAAGAAATCAACTGCCTCAAAAAGACAGTTGAAATGAGAGGGGTGAAAATCTAAGAGTTGCGATACAGGACCGGAAGTTCAATGCAAACCTGATTGAGTTTGCACATGCTTAAACACGAAACTCCAACAGATTAAGCTACCAGCATACTCAAATTTCAGCAGAGCATTCCAGACCTAGTGAGTGAATATATTACTGAAACTAGCATAACACAAGCATGGTACATTTTCTTTAAACCCATAATCACAACAAATTAAGCCACCGACATATTGAATTTGAACTGATGCCTCTTTCAAGCATTTAGTCAAAGACAACTCCTCGTTCACCCTCATATTCTACTAAATTATATCCACACACTTTCGACAGTTGGCTTGAGTCCTTGCTACTCATCTCACCAAAACCTTCTAAGATCCAAAGACACTCTTCTGAATGATAAAATCTCTAGCCAATCCTTTCCCCAAGGAAAGATAGTAACTCATCCAACTTTTATACTGGCCCTCATACTTCTTTTGTATGTCTGTATGTGTGTTTCAGATCCACTAGTTCAACAACAACTCAGCCACAAATGTAGCAGTTTTCTTTGCATGTGTCACATTTGGCATTTTCTTTCAGGTCCCTAATTCAGATGGTCCTACTTTCCAACCATTCCCCTTTTACGAAATTGCAACTGTAGTACTGTTTGCTTCAAAACCACCCTTCTTTGCTATAACTCTATAAGCAACAGAAATACTAAAATAGGAAGAAAACTCCTAAATCACACAAAAAATGGGAGGAAAAAAAGAAGAAGCAAATCAATTAAAAAGAAATGGGGCAACCACAATGTAACAAAGTTGGCACAGGAAGAAATTTTCATAAGAAATAGTAAAGGAGCATACCTACATACAAGAATTCAGCTCTAAAGGAAACACCCTATAGAAGAGAACAACTGAATCATCTTTTATTAAGAAGCAAAAGCAGCTGGATATAGCACTAATAAAACGGGAGGTGCAGCTTAATTACACTACAAGAACTAAACTAAAGAAGGCACTCTGTCGAAACTAGTCAATAGGAAGCAAGAAGATTTGAATGCCACAAACTATCAATCTTCAAAAAACAAACTCGATTATGGACAGGAAGCTCTGCATAAAAAATTTCATCGAATTAAAACTCTACCAGCTCTATGGCTTTAAACTGGAACCTCATAGAGTCTGACCAAAAAGACTATGATTGCATGGTTTCCACTGCATTGATAACAAGCACACTCTGAACATGAACTGAACATGCCAGGTTTTGGAAAAAAAAAGATTTGAACCAGCTACACTAAATATTTCCTCGATAACTAAAATAATTCCACATAAATTGCATTTACTATCCATCTAGGTTGGGATTTATTAAACTATACCTCCATAAACAGTAAGTACTAAGCATGTCCCAGTGAAATAGATAAATCACTGAACAAGTCTTATCTGAAATACCGAGTTTTCCCCCCCAAAAAAGAAAGTTCTTCAAATAACTAGGATTAACAAACATTCTGAATAAAACACATTGTTCATTCCATCACAATATAACCAAAGGAATTAGCATACACGGGGTCTAACATTTGTGTTTGAGCTACTATTAAATGAACTTCATAAATGAGATACAAGAAACATAAAAAAAAAATAATAATAAATAAATTGCTTCCTAAAAAAAGAAGACCAACAAAAAACGAGGAATCAGGCTGACCTTCTCAAGCTTGTTCTTGATTGTCTCCTCTGCATTTGCAAATTTGTGTTTCTTCTTCCCCTTGAAAGTGAGACGACGTGGGTCCCTCTTATTGGAAGCTTTCCTTTGTCTCTTCTTTTGGTCTGACACTTCTTCGGAAGAGGATCAACCTCGTGCGTTTCAAACTTAGGTTTCCCTTGTGATATCACCAGGTTCACTGTACCGTGACTCAAGTTTCTAAAAAGCCATGAAGCGTTTGTCGGGTTGAGAGCAGATAAGTGTTCGGGTGGGAAGAAAATCAATTCTTGGTTTTGCAAAACTGACCTGGTAGTAGAAAAAAGGTTGGGGTGAAATCACAATGTCTTAGTTAATGAGGAGTAACACATGTAGATATCTTTAAGAAAAAATTACCATCTTTTCTGTTTCTGTTTATATATAGATACATTCATGCCCCTAAAAACTTACCTTTAGCTCTCCCACATTTCCCTCATATTTATATTTCTTGTTCACGACATTCTTCCTCAATTTTACAAAACCCAAAATCAATAGTTTGAAATCCAGAGATTGGGTGGAGCTGAGCGTTCGGATGAGAGGAAGACTGGTTCTTTGAAATTGAAGTAAAAGAAAAATAAAAACCAGTGAAAATAGATATACATTAGGGAAAAGAAGACTGCATAAGACAATCTGTAACACATGCATCCATATCTATAAATATGTGCGAGTTGAGAGAGATACCTGATCGAGAAAGGTTTGGAGAAGAGAATTTGAGAAGCGAAGAAGCTCTAAGGAGATTACGAAATAAAACTTTTGTCATTCACAAAATGAGAGATAGAGTGAAAGAAAAAGAAGCTTGGAATTCGAGAAAATTGCAGAGCCGCAAAAACAGAGAGAGAAAACCAATAACTCAGATCCTCCATTTTAAAAAAAGAGGGTTTTCTTTCTGGAAGTTTCCTTTCATTTTCTTGTTCGAAATGCAAGGTGAGTTTGAAATTTTTACATTTGAGATATTTGCAGGGCATCGCGAGGTTCGCAGAGGAAAGAGGGAGACAATTAGGAGAGTCAGGCCACTACCGTCGTAAGCGACCGCACACCACTGTTTTCAGTTTAGGTTTGGACCGAGTATTTGGGTAAGCCACCGCACGCGTTGAAGTTATCTCTTGAGCTTGGGGTTTCTTTCGGGAAGTTTCATTTCATTTTCTTGTCCGAAATGCAAGATGGGTTTGAATTTTGTACATTTGAGATATTTTGAATTCAAATGCATGGCTTGCTTCCCTTTTTCTTTTCAAATTTCTATAAAGATGATTTGTTGTATTATGTTGGGTTGAGCCCATTGTGAGGCTGTTGCTCTAAAAATATTATCCTAATTTCTACTGTTTTAGCTCTCTTAGAAATATTGTAGAAAATTGCTTTGGATTAAAATATGATGATTTAGGGAATGTTTGGGTAACAATTTTACAGTTTTCGAAAATGAAAATTGAAAACAGTTTTTTGAAGAGAACATAATTGAATAACTGTAACTCGAAAACTGTTTCCAAAACAGAAAACAGTGAAACGTTGTTTGTATAATCTTATTTTGAAAATTGTTTGGATTACATCTTTTTGTAATTGTTTTCAGTTTTCGGTTTTCAGTTTAAATTTTAAAATCTAAAAATTAATTTTATTTCTTATATTTACTAAATATATTTTTTTAACACACCAAATACTTGAAAATAATTAATATTATTTTATTTTTCAAATGTTAGTATTTTTTATATATCATGGATCAAACATGACAACACTCTTCTCTCTGGTCATGTCATGTTTGTTTGTTAAATAAATTGTAAAAAATAAAAATAAAAAATACAATACAACTTTCACAATTTGATAAAATATGAACAACCAACCCATCAAATACAATATTCAAATTTGTTCAATACCTAAAAGACGATATACTTTTCTTCTTAAAAATAAGTTAGTTGATAACAACTTTAAGATACAATATTCATTGATCAAATACAACTTTGATAAATTGATCAAATATCTGTTTGGTTTTTTTATGTGGTTTTCTGGTCTATCTTTTGGTGGGGTTATTGTGAATGTACCTGGGTTTTGTTAAAATTGTGTTGGTGAATTGATGTGGTGGTGGATTGGTATGCTTATAGGTGCATTTTGATTGATATTGGTTTAGCATAACAGTTTGTAGGATTTTGACATTGAAAATTTGTTCTTGTATGAATGCAATGTAACATTGTTTCAACTCTACTCTTTGTTCATTTCTGGTTGTGTTTCAACTCTGTTCTTGTATTTTTTGTACGAATGCAATGCAACCTTGTTTCAACTCTTTTTTTGGTATGAATGCAAATGCAAGCTTGTGTCCATTTCGATCCTACAATTTCCAGTTCCAAACTCAGTTTATAAATGCTAAGCTTGCATCTGTAAATTGAGGCTCAATAACATTTAAAATCTATAATTCTGCAAATATAAGCACAAAAAAGGTTGGACATAAAGAGGCTCAATAACATTTCACTCCATTAATAGACTTCAATAATCTGTTCCATTAGAACATTCAACAAAAAAGAGACTTTGCCTCATCAGCCTTATTAAACACTTGAGGGATTTAAATCATATTCAAGACTAGGCACAAAAAACCCACCTGAATTATTTAAACACCTACTAAAAGATGCTATGCCTAATCAACCTCATATAACACATTTGAGTGATGTAAATTATATCCAAGACTATTAAGCACAAAAAACCACGTGAAACTATTAAATATCTTTGCCTCAACAAGTTTACTAAAATAAAAAGAGTAGATATGAATACATTAGCACTTTCAGATTTACAAAAACAAATATGAACACAACATTTTCTTCAAAGTTGTTTATTGGCTTTCTACTTCACCTCCTTGATGGACTTGCATTATCTGTTAGATTTGTTTTTGTAATGTTCTCTCTGACTGATGGGATGGACACATACTGACTTGATCCCTTGTACACAAGAAATTGACAACACATATTAGAGAAGCTAAAACCAAAAATAAGTCTTCATGATTTTAAAGAAATGAACTGAATAAGCATAAGTTTTACATCTGCCATCCATCTTGTGACAATTTTTGGAGCAGTGGGTTGACTTGGGGCAAATTGAGTTGAAGTAGGAGATACAACAAACATAAACTAAGAATGCAACACAAATAATCTGCAGAAACTTCAGAAAACCACTAGCTGGTATAGGAAACAAATTCACCCAAAACTAAAGCATCAAACACCCCTGTTATTCTGTTTACACCCTTGCTCAGACAGTGCTGATGAACATAATTGGAAGATTAGCAAAGATAGCACCTCAGCCGAAATACATTTGAAATGTGCAAGAAGAAAACTGATACTATCTGCTTAAAACAGAGCTGCCACCACAAACAAATCCATCCGTTAACCAAGATCATACTAACATACCTCGAAAATATCCACTAAACCATTCATGACATAACCTGTAAAAGAACTCCATTTCATAACGAAACAGGTGTCCAAGAGGGAGAAACTTATCAGACAAACCCCAGCATCCTAAATTAACCAATCTGCCTAAGAATTTCCAATATCCGCTGTTATCAGACAAACTTTAACCAATTACACTACTTGGATTATTATTAATAGAAATGAATGTTTCATTAATTGTCTTTTTTTTTTTTAAATCTGCATCAATTTGCTACTTTAATTGTTAGGTTTTAGACTAAGATTTTGTCTCTGGAACAAGTCAATAGTTTAATATCCTTCAATAGAAGCATACCATAAAGTATTGGCAAGTAAACTCTATAGCCAGAGAAAACAAAATAATGAATAGATTCATAGTTAAACAGCAGAAATTTTCTGGAAAATCACTAGGATGATATATCAATTAGCTAAAAGCACACGAAAAGTAAAACCATAACTGTCCCCTTTGCTATAGAGAGAAGAGAACAAGTAACTAAACTAAAATCTAAAAATCTGGATTGATAACCTATAAAGATAGCTACTCGTCTTAAATGTTTGCTCGACAGAAATGTGATCTTATTGAAATTATCATTAGGTGGAGTGACAGAGTTTGCAACTACAATTCAAGCAACCACCAAGACAACATAGCGAGGAACCATTATACTATATCATTACAAATGAAAGAGAAAAATAAAGGTTACGGTTTCATGGAATTTCCAAATACACCATTATGCTTTGTTTCTCATATGTAGAAGTTAAAGACTAACAATAGATTGCACATAAATTTTCCATCTCATATGCCTTTTGACAAGGTTTACATATCTTAGAGCGTCCAAGCATAATGCTTCCATTTTTTTTATTTTTAGTTTTACGCAAAAGACAAGCATATCATGCATTTTCATGGGAGAACAAAAACAAGTGGCAGCAAAACAGTACACAGAAAAAGCAAAATCTTATATAAGAGAGAGAGAGAATAAATATCATGGGAGAATATAAGGGTGACACATATAAATAAGTGCACCATATCACAAATCAAACAACAAAAGAATTCATTTTAAAGAAAGTATTGTTGCACCAGCCCCTGTGCAAGGACTGCAGCCCCTGCACAGCTACAATCCTTATGCAGGGGCTGGAGCTGCAGTCCCTATGCAGGCAAATCATCCCTTAAGCTTCTTATGCATAGAAATATTAACAAATTAAATTGAACTTATTAAAAGCACAGCCATATCATCTAGCAGTAAATTGATCATCCCTTTAAAAAAATAAAAGAATGAGACAACCATATAGAAAGAGTATAATTAGTAGCAATGCACAAGCTGGAACAATCACAGAACATACAAAAACTCAATAAACCTATCAACAAAATGAAGAAACGACTAGCAAACCTAGAACACAATCAACCAAATTTGTGAAAGTTATCTTCAAATCCCCTGAGTCCAAACTTGCAAAATCATGAGAATTACTTAGTATTTATAGAAGAAATCACAAAGAGGATGATACCCACATATCGAATAGAAGAAAGAAGAAGATACCCACATACCCCACAAAACTGTATATATGTTTTATGGCTTTTCTAATTAAAAGCTGAAATTTTTTTTTGGCTTGATTACTAATGCTGCAACAAAAGAGAAATTCTTATTTCTGGGTTAGGATTCTTTCATTTATATCGTTCTATACTATTTTATTATTTTAAAAATATTCTCATAAATTATTCATATAAGTTTATGTAGATTAAACTGCAAACTAATGAACCTTATGTTTTATTGTTGTGTGAAATGATCAGGTGAAGCAAAAAGCATATCGTTCGTTCTCCAATCTTGCTCTATTAAGTAAGATTCCCAAGGTTTGTTCTTAAGGTAAGTTTCTGTTACAATACTTTTTAAAGTTTAAATCTTTGCATATTAGATGTACTATTTTTTTTTTTGTACATGTCATTAAATTTCTTAGCCTTAATTGACCATGGTTTTTTTCAGAGGCGAAGGAGGAATTTTATTGATTAGATTAGAGAAGAATCCATTAAGGCAGCAAGAACATAAGTTGAACAAAGCTGGAAATCCTCCCTAGAACCCAGCTAAAAACTGATGAAAAAAAATACCCAAAACAACAACTGCAACAGAACAAAAAACCCAGGCACAAACCAAACTGCAACAGAAAAAATATAGCAAATCACAAACAAGACACAAACTAGCTGCAACAGAAAAGTATAGTAAAACACATACCAGACGCGATATCTTAAACCAAGCCTCCGTAGCCTCTGCTCTGCCAAAAACACTCCACAAGTCTCCACAGTCTGCCCAAAAGTCAAGCATGGGACGAAGCTGTAACCAAGGAATTAACGAAAAACATCAGCATAATCCACTCCCAACACTAGTAAATTGCTGTAAACCATCACACAGACACAGCTGAGATCCCACTCCATATCATTCAAAGTCATATCAAGGCCACCAGCCCACTCTAGCACCAAGACAAATACAAAGGCTTTCTTCTAAATAAGCAAACAGAGCTAAAACAGAAAATAAAGAAAACCAGAAAAACTGCAGGCACTACAATATTCTCCCTCATTGAATCAGACAAAAATTACAACAACTTTGGTGAAGCAAACGAGACCGACTTAGAGAGTTTTTGCTCAACACCGCATCCCCACCAAAAACCCCAAACCCAGCACCACCACCACCGACACTCTCATTTTCCCCACTGGCCCCACCATCCCTCTCCCTTTGCAAAATCTGCGCCTTGCTGACATCAGACAATCAATTGGTGTTTCTGCTGTTGCTAAACAGCTCCCCGCTCGAGTCCGTCGCCATTGCGACGGGGAAATCCGAGCATGTGACGTACGCCGCGGATGCCCCTACGGAACAGCACTTCAGGGTGCCGCTGCGTTCACTGCTACGACCTGATACAGACCGTGAACCACGACAGCGTCGTTTCCTGGCGATCAGGCTGAGGCTCTCCCGCTTATAGTTCTGCTGGGCCGTGGATACGGGCTTATTGTTGCTGGTATTGTTGTTGTTGTTGATATTGTCATCGATGAGGGAGAGAAGAGAGCAGAAAGCAGAAGCAGAGAGAAGATAGCATATAGTTATGATTTTAAGCTGAAAAGTGAAAATGAAAACCGAAAACTCCATTTTGGAGTTTTGTAAAATCAGTGTTTGAAAACTGGGATTTTAGAAAACTATGTTTAAAAATTGTTTTTCAAAACTAATAGCCAAACATGTTTCTATGGTTTGAAAAGTGTTTTTTGGTTTTGAAAACTGAAAAGGGTTTCTGAAAATCCATTCCAAACATAGCTTTATATACTATGGAAACAATGTTTATCTTTGAGTTATGATCATTTTGGGTTTGGTAGGACCTGTTTTTGGTATCTTCAAAAGACTTTTGCTACCATGTTTTGTTTCCTCTTTTGTTTTCTTTATATAGATTCTCGTAAAGTATTCCCTTTTGATATGTTTTTGGTGTAAGGACTAAGGAGTGGAGACACTTGTTTTGTCATTACAAGATGTTTAACAAGATCTCAGAGTTCTTTAGTTCAATTAACCCAACCCCTATTTTGATGCATTCTTTGTCAATCAATGGCTTTGTGTTGCTGGAATGCCAAATTAATAAGCTACTACTCAGATAAGTACTTACTAATTGTAATCAAAATATGTAGAATCTCTTTTAGTACCACGCTAGACTAAAATTAGATAGAGACTTCCATGGTTTACTTTACAAATGTCGAAAAGGATGTGATTCCGAGGAGTTTAAGGATACGTGGAAGAAAATGGTATTAGATTATAACCTTGAAGGGAACTTGTGGCTTTCTAGTCTATATAAAATTTGACAAAAATGATGTAGTGGTCTTAATAAAGATGTTTTTTATGTTGGGTTTAGATCTTTCAACAAAGCGAGACCACTAACAATGTATTAAAGGGAATAGTTGACAAGTCTACTTCTCTCACAAAGTTTGTAATTCAATTTGATAAGAAATTGGTCGAGTAGCGTAGAAATGAATCAGACAAGGACTTTCGTTGTTATCAAAGTAAGCCTCCACTAGCAAATAAGCACAACCAAATTTTGAATCAAATGGTTAAGATATACAAGATGTTTCAAAGGGAGTATATTGATGGCACAAATGTATTGCACTTTGATTTTATTCCATGTGGTGGCACTTAGTTTAGGTATGTATTTAGGATACAAGTGTGCAATTCAATGAAGTGTGTTGTCGATATTGATACAACTACCATGGAAGTCCAATGCAATTGTGGTAAATTTCAGACTGTTGGTATACTTTGTAGACATACATTGGCTGCCTATAATCTTAACAATGTTTAAAAATTGCCAAAAAAGTACATCCTAAAGAGATGGACGAAAAATGCGAGGAGAATGGTGCATACCTATACAGGAAAGTGTATCTTTAACGCATGATTCTAATGAGTCAGCACTTGTATTTCGTAATTGTGCAATGAGGTACACTTATGATCTTGTCGTGATGAGCCAAGACAATGAGGAGGTGCGAAAAATTGTTTGGAAAGGTTTTTATGGTATAGAGAATGAAGCAAAAAGTGTCTTGAATAAGATAAGAGGTGATGCTCAGTCTATGGTGAAAAATAAAAAAGCAAATAATAAGGATGGGATAATTACCTCGGTGCATTAAACCTAAAGGAGTGTCAAATACGAGGATACAATGGCACTACGACAAATTGAAACGGAAGAAAAATCCAGCGAAAAGTGGTAAGCATTTTACTTTTTGCCATTATCAGTTTTTAAATCGTGCAGCTTCTCACCATGTTTATTTTGGTAGGTAAAGAGAAGAAAGTAAAATCACAAAAAAGGAGTAAAGATGTGGTGCTAGTAAAACAGGGAGCTGATGTTGTGCCATCACTTGTAACTCCTCCACATGTTTTTCAGTTACAATCTTCTCAAACATTTGTTATCCCTTCTTTTTATTCCAAACTTTTTACCCCTACTGTAAGCATGATTTCACTTACTGTTCAGTTTGTAATATGCTTTGTTTTCTTTAAATATCCTATTAGAAATATTGACTGTGTTTCCTTTTTTGTATCATTTATAGGCATATCAAAATAATGTTTACATGCCTCAACCTTCTTACCCATTGCTTAACTTCTATTACACTTTGATGATGCAAGGTCTTTATTTAAACTTCTCTAAGGTTTGTAACGTTATATCATAGTGATTAATTGGTTGCTTGATTACAACATTTTTTAGTGTTTAATTGATAATATATGGATTTTGTTGGAATCTTCAAATCAAATTTGGAGCCCAGAGTCATCTACTTATTGGCAACCTCCTTCCTGAATAAAATACTTTTCTAATCATTAGTTTAATATGGTTGTGTACTAATTTGTATTTATGTTAAAATTCATGCTTGTGTATTGGTTATATCAATTCAAATTTATGTTATATCATGCTAATATGGTTGTGTAGTGGTTTATTGTTAGTAATTGAAGGTTTAGTAAATGATTGCCCCCATTATGTTTTCATTTTCTTTGTACTGACTTCTGTTCATGTGGTAAAAGTGTACTGATTTGTTGTATGCTTTAATGATTTACCGAGAATGTGCTAATTGTTGATTAAGTTGTAATATAGTAGTCACTTTTGTTTGTTTTTGTTATAAGCTCTCTTTTTTCTTCTTCTTCTTCAATTTAGGTCTTTCCCCATGTAAAGAGATGTTGATACAATGTAATCCAGTTGATTGGAATTGTTGAGCACAAAGATTATTTCACTATTGGTTATTGTAATACTCGTATTTGTAAAGTAAGGGTAAAGAAGTACTTTAATAAATATGACATAGAGTTAAAATAATATATATTTAAATGCAAAAAGTTAAATTTTTATAAAACAATTTAAAAAAATTTGGGACGTGGACGTCCAAAAAAAAAAAGAGAAAACGTGGCAACCTGCTGCCAAGTGCAATTGCAAGGCCTTGCATGTATTGCATCTGGCCAAAACGTTGAGCAAGTGGAGAAATTGGGAGAAAGGCATGCTGAGGATGCAAAAAAGTTAGGGCTGCCTTTTCAACAATTTTTTTTCTTATATATATATGTATAATGCGTAAACATAATTTTATACTCACCAAATTTCGTTTAGTTTTCTTTCAATTATGCGTTTTCTTTAAACACTTAGGGACCGAAAGAAAGGTAGAAAGAGCAAAATTTTAAAGGAGTTTATGAGAAAATTTTATAGAGAGTCAGGAGAAGCTATTAGAAAAACAGAAGGTAATAATATAATGTTTATTTTTGAATTTTTAGCATACATGAAATTTCCCGGATTTCAAAGTGTGAGTTTTCAAAGTGTGTGGTTTATAAAGATTTGAAGAATAAATTAGAAATTTAATATAAATGTTATGTCAAGTGTTGAGAATCAACAATCGGAGGAAATTGCTAAGAGAAACGGGAAAGGCAAGGAGGTGATCTACGGGTAGCTTTAAGTGCTACATGGTGAGTTAGATTTACTTTAAGTAATCTAAATAAAAATCAAATATCTAGTGATAATATTAAAATAAATTATTAGCTTATGCTGTAGTGGTAGATAAAAATTTGGTTGATAGGTATGATATGAATATTTAGACATGTAGAAAATTATTATGTGAAAAGAAATATTATTAGAATAATGAGTCGATTTAATAGTAATAGTGATAAATAAAATTCTTGATGAGTTATGGTTAATAAATGGATGTGATATACGAGGAGAAGAAATTAGTGAAATTTATCAAGCAAAAATTGAGGAAAGACAGGATAGCTAAATTTAATATTCGAATTTTTGTTGTTTTTATATTATTGTTCATATGCATATTTCATATCATTGTTTATATGCATGTGTATAAAAGAAAAGAATCGGGAGGGGGCCGGTCTAATTGAAAAACCGTGATAGCCAGTATATGTTGAAAATAAAAGGGACATCGTGACAGCCGGTATATGGTGGAAAGAAAAAAATCGGGAGGGAGCCGGTCTAAGATAATAAAAACATGTCGATATGTGAGAAAATATTCCCTAAAATAATTTATACATTGCATCTGTTTTAGATGTTGATTTTGTTACTAAAATATTGTGGATATTATGCATTTATTTTATTTGTAAATAAATGAGTCTCACAAAGAGACAGTTACAGTGAGAGAAAGACATAGAAGTGTGATGTGATAGTAATTATTTAAATGTTAGACTATATGTCATTATCCAATTATATGAAAGATAAATGATTAAATATAAAATGGTTATTTATACAATCTGAATGCTTCTAGTAAATTTAATTCATTGAGCTTGTGAAGCTCATCCCTCATTGTATAATAATTTCAGGTAGCAGACATGACAAATAATCTGGTGGGTTGAGAGTCAAACAAAATCATTTTTCTGTAACCCACGTACGTGTCAATATCCTCAGACAAAAGAGAAAATGAAATAAAAATTTTATTTGTAAATATTCATGCATTTTACATTGTATATTATGTTTAAGTTAATATCAGATTTATGTACCTCTCCTGTTGAGGGTTGAGGATTTCAGTAAAATTTTTTGTTCTTATTAATTTTATTGTTACATATGTGTCATGCTTGGATTTTCAAAATGTGATGACACCGTCTCGGGGGTGGCCAACTCGGGATGGGTCGTTACAATTTTGGTATCAGAGCATTAGGTTTTATGATTCTGTAGACTGTATGAGAACTTAAAAAAAAGTGGAAGATCTAAATAAACTATATTTTAAATATAGAATATGAGGATGACGCGTGGTCATGCTAGAGAGCTAGAGGTAGTGTTCTAAATCAGAAGGGATATGGTAGACCCACAATTTTTAGGAGAATTGAAGTAGATGAGGAAGTTGAGTCTGTGGTTCCTGCAAGAGTACATGTTGATAGTGCAGCTGGTACTAGTAGAGCTGGGAGAGAATCTGAGGTTAGGAAGGATGAATTGAGAGAAGCTCTTAATCGTGCTATAGAGAGGATGAATGCAGTTGAAGAAATGACTGATAATCTACAGAGAAGATTAGAGGAAAGGGGCAGAAGAGAACCTGATGTGGTGAGGCAAGTGGTTCATAAGGGAGAATGTGTGTTTGCACATGAGATGCAAGGTGATTGTTTTGTGAGATTTTTTAAGTTTAAACCCAGTCTTTTAGAGGATCTGTAAATCCTGTAGAAGCTGAGCAGTGGATCAGACATGTCAAAAAATATTTTGAGGTCTTACCAGTGACAGATAGACAGAAGGGTTTGGTTTATGAAGAATTGAAGAATAAATTAAAAATTTAATATAAATATTATGTCAGATGTTGACGATCACCAATTGGGAGAAATTGCTGAGAGGAAGGGGAAATGCAAGGAGGTGATCCACGGGTAGCTTTAAGTGCAACGTGGTGAGTTAGATTTACTTTAAGTAATATAAATAAAAATCAAATATCTAGTGATAATATTAAATTAAATTATTAGCTTATACTTTAGTGGTAGATAAAAATTTGGTTGATAGGTATGATATGAATATATGGACATGTAGAAAATTATTATGTGAAAAGAAATATTATTAGAATAATGAGTCGGTTTAAGAATGATAGTGATAAATAAAATTCTTGATGAGTTATGGTTAATAAATGGATGTGATATACGAGGAGAAGAAATTAGTGAAATTTATCAAGCAAAAATTGAGGAAAGACAGGATAACTAAATTTAATATTTGAATTCATGTTGTTTTTTATATTATTGTTCGTATGCATATTTCATATCATTGCTTATATGCATGTGTATAAAAGAAAAGAATCGGGAGGGGGCTAGTCTAATTGAAAAATCGTGACAACCGGTATATACTGGAAATAAATACAGTGACAGTCGGTATATGCTGGAAAGAAAATAACCGGGAGACGGTCGGTCTAAGATAATAAAAACATGTCGACATGTGGGAAGACGTTCCCTAATAATAATTCATGCATTGCATCTGTTTTACATGTTGATTTTATTACTAAAATATTGTGGATATTATCCATTTATTTTATTTGTAGATAAATGAGTCTCATAGAGAGACAGTTACAGTGAGAGAAAGACATAGAAGTGTGATGTGATAGTAATTATTTAAATGTTAGACTACATGTCATTATCCAATTATATGAGAGATAAATGATTAAATATAAAAGGGCTATTTATACAAACTGAATACTTCTAGTGAATTTAATTCACTGAGCTTGTGAAGCTCATCCCTCATTGTACAATGATTTTAGGTAGCAGACATGACAAATAATCTGGTGGGTTGAGAGTCAAACGAAATCATTTTTCTGTAACCCACGTACGTGTCAACATCCTTAGATAAAAGAGAAAATGAAATAAAAAATTTATTTGTAAATATTTATGCATTTTACGTTGTATATTATGTTTAAGTTAATATCATATTTATATACCTCTCCTGTTGAGAGTTGAGGATTTCAGTAAAAATTTCTGTTAGTATTATTTTTATTGTTGCATATATGTGTCGTGTTGGGATTTTCAAAATGTGATGACACCATCTCGGAGGTGGTCAACTCAAGATGGATCGTTACAGTTATAGATTAAGTTAAACATTATTCCTAGTTTTCTTTCTTTCTTAATGTTTAAAGTTCTCGTTAAATTTAACTTTGGAGTTGCCTGGACCGCATGTCCACAAAAACTTCTTTTAGTTAATGATGCTAAATAGAACTATATGTTTTAATCGTCAGAATTCAGTAAATGATTACCTCCATTATGGTTTCATTTTCTTTGTACCGACTTATGTTCATGTGGTACTAAATGTACTGATTTGTTGTGTGTTTTAATTGGTGGCATGAGATTTGTTTTGGGTGAACCTATGTTTTGTTGTTGGTGGTTGAAGTTTCATATCCTCATATATCTTCCTACGTTTGGGTTTTCCAGTTGTGTCATTCATGGTTGTGTTTTGAAGGCGATTTTGGTTTGTGGAGCATCTTTTGGAGGTGAAATTGATCATGTGATGTAGCAAGTCCCCTTGGGTTCTACATGCCTTTGGTTTTGTAGCTTGTAATTAGCAGAAAACTGTTTTTGCTTTACTATGTTTACGATTTAGCAGATTTTTTGTTTTACTGTGTTTACCAATTTGTACTTGAGCCCTGCATTTTTCATATTGGTAAATTCCTCTATTAATTGTAACATATGCTTTTGTATAAATTTTGTGAAATGCTGGAAGCTGCCACATGAAGGAAAAAAAATTAAGAGCCTATGTGGTCATATAAGTCCAGCTGAGTCTGTAGCTTTTGATTCAACAGAAGTTTTGGTGCTCGCAAGAGCTTCTATAGGTGTAATAAAGCTATGGGATTTGGAAGAAGTAAAGAGTAAGTTAATTGATTATCTCCTCACTAGTCAATAGTGAATCCTAGTTTGAAGTTTGAACAACCAACTACATTGCTCTGAGACAAGTATGGTATCAATGTTAGTACTTCATAGAAGTGAGAACTCAGTTTACATAATAAACTTCAACTTGTGTGAATAGTATAAAATTATAAGGATCAGACAGTTATTCGTTTCACCTGATGTGATAAGCTTGAAGGATGATTCTCTGTGTTAGTATTTAAGTTTTAAGGGTTGGAACGAGCAGACCATCTATCTTTCACCATTGCAACAATTCTAAGATTATTTAATAACCTTCCAATCTATTTGTTATTGTTCTTGAAGTGTAGTGGTTCGCACTCTTATTAGACAGACCCAATGGCACTGCTTTTAAATTTCATCCATTTGATGAGTTCTTTGCATCTGGCTCCATGGACATAAATCTAAAGATTTGAGATATTTGGAAGAAGGGATGCATTCACACATACAAGGGTCATACTCGAGACATTAGCATTATCAGATTCACTCATGATTTCCGATGGGTAGTTTCTGGGGGATTTGATAATGTTGGAAGGGTAATAATAGATTGCTGTAAGCAGGGTCACTAACAGTATAATAAAAAAATTTTACTTATGGAACAACAAGAACTTTATAAAGCCAAATTATAATTCAACCACAAGGCATGTTTCTTTCACACGAGAACCATGGGAAATTGGTGATGAACCATCAGCATTGTTTGTTAGGGATGAACTCTACCAGGGCTAATAAATTGTGCGACTCTTTGTCCTGTACATTATCTACAAAAGGAAAGCTAAGGAGAGCCATGAATGATAGAAATAACCACAATGTAGAACATTGGCAAGGTCTTTTAGCAGCTATATGGTAATATGAAACAGGTCTCTTGGGAGTTGAGACCAAGTTTTTGCCGTTGATGCCACAATAACCATTTAATTTATTTAACTAAAAGCCATAAATACAAAATTATTGAATATATTTATTACTTTGAAACAATAATCAAAACATCTTGTTGAATGTTATATTTCATAAAATTTATACGATATGCTTAGGTAAAACATAGTAAATTGAAGCATGCCTGTAAAACCATAAATTGAAGAAAATCAACCACTCATAACTAGAAGTAAGAAATACAATACATGAAGAAGAAAAAAAATTAAAGATGTCCCAAGCATGAAACAATACACTCTTTTCCTTTTGTGATGCAACTTCACCTGCTATAACAAATTTTCATTCTCCAGGTACAATTCCGACAACATCTCCTTCCCATGGTCGCACACAAGTGGATCAAACCAATTAAAAAAATCCACAATCTCAAGCATCCTACAAACAAAAATCGAAGAAAAATCAGCCCTAATAACATCAACAATCTTCGGAATACAAAGATTTCTCAGAATTAGAACAAACCTCATGATTGATGCATGCATAGAAACACCTGCCAAAATCCCCAAAATTCTCTAATGTCTTCAGACACGAAGAAATACCACAATAGCATAGTCCCCAGATTTGGTTAGAAATTCTAATAGAATTGTGTTTGTAATCTCTTTCCCTTCTCTCCTTTGTCTCAGGGGAAATTAGAGAAGACCTGATTGATGCAATGTTAAAGACGTAGATAAATACAATTAAGTTTACAAAATCAGACCATATAAAACTAATATTTTGAAAAATGAATTAAAACACATTTTATTTCTATACTCAACTAGATTCACGAGCTTACAAAATCAGATTAAACTATGTTCTCTATTACAACCCATTTATATAATAAGCCTACGATGAAACAAAAGTTCCATTACAACCTAGCTCATTTGCACCCACAAGTAGTAAGTCATTTCCAAGGGAAGTTTAATAACTATCACTATCATAGGTTAATCTCACTACTCGTTAGCCACCATCCACTAACCATATCACACCACTAATAACAAAGCTAGTCGCTAACCACATTGCTAGTCTCCGACAACTATCAAAATTACCAATAACCAATCATAGTGACATTGACAACCATTGATGATCATGCACAGCGATCACTACAATCACCAATACATACATCGACCAATTCTCACAGCCATTGATAATCCATTATTCTCGACAATTACCAATGACCATCCCATCTTCAATTACAAAAAATATATCAAAATTTTCAGGCATGTAAACTAATTAGAATAACCAAAACAATTTCATTAAAATGGTTTTCATTGAAAATTGTTCTGACAATATGACATCTTAAAGCCCAATGCAAGATGAAAAGGGATAGCCAACGTAGCTTCAGTGGCTTTAATCTCCTTTTAACCACTATGATCTGGCTTTCACTTTCACATATGGGTTAATTTTACACAACCTAAGACTCTAAGAGCATGAGAACTGCTGGGATTGCTAAACCAATAGTCCAGCTTACATTGGATTGAATGTATACAATGAGGGTTAATGATATTATCTGAGTGAGGTGAAGAAGTACCAATTGAAGAAACTATCAATCCCTTTTTTCCCAGATTCTGATTTGGGGTTGAATTGGTCTGCTCCAAATGTTGCTATATGCATACCTTATCAAAAAAGGGGAAAAAGTCATTTTAATTAAACAGAACAAAAGAGATAGTTTCCAATAGATAGCCTCATGCATTATTTTCCATTTTTTCTTTTCTTTTCTTTGAAGAGAAGCAACCACACAAGAAACATAATGATTTAAAGGAATTCAACAACCTTAGACATGAATTCTTTTAATCTTTTAATTGGTAAGATGTTCACTTAAGACCTATCCTAACCCCTCATAACCTTTTATCTTTTAGCTAAAGCTACGAGCAATCTTGAGATACGATTACTATTTCTTCATTCTTTTTGGATTAGTGACATGATTATATTTTGGTATGACTGAGAAATCGCCATTCAACAAGAGAAGCAAATCAAATCTCTTTGAATTATCAAAGAAACAACGAGAGCTACATCATGAGAAGTGTAAAACTCCTCAACGAAAAGGTGTTAAAAGATTGATGCAAGTATATTGATGAAGTGCCTAGTGTTGCAACAGAAACATATGAAGAACTTTCATTTGAAAATCTTTTATCTAAAAAAGAAAAAACTTTCAACTGAAAATCAAATGAGCATACACCAATCCATTATCTTTAACAACTTCATAAAAAAGAAAGAGAATTGATTTTTAACTGAACGAGACAATATAATTTGTCACTATGAAATATTTTCAAGCTTTTGATTCTATCTATACAAAATTAGTTTCTTAAACAAAAAACAAAGAATTACTCTAAGCCCAAAGTTCATTGAATACTTTTATCAAACATCTTACTTGCGTTTAGAAATTCTTACCTCACAAAGATGTTGAGTCCAGTAATATTCACCTACAAATAAAACAAGAAGAACACAAATCAATCATAGAACAACTTCAAGAACTTAAAGAAAATTTGAGAGAGAAGGAGAAGTTATCAAATTTTAAAAAGCTTACCTCCTGAGATGGTTGAAACAAGGGATAGGATGATAAAAAGAGGATAAGATAAGGAAGAAGAGAGAAATAAATTTTAGAGAGAGAAAGAAAATTGTTGAATTAAGAGATAGTTGGGTTTTATGCTTGCAAATTTGGAATTCAAAATTTTTTTTTGAATTCCTGCCCCCTTTGAATTTCATATCCCTACAGATGAGAGAGGGAGATTTTTTTGTCTAGTGGTTTTTGGGTTTCTTTGTGTTTCACATGTGAAATCAATGGGTAAAAGAAGTCATCCATGAGTTGTTGAAAGGTGAGAGAAATCATACGAAAGAGACGACGTGCAGAGGAACAATGGAGAGAGAGTGTGCACAGAGAATGAGAGACAATCTGCAGAGGAGGGGAGGGGGAGTCAGGTTTGCAGAGGAGAGAAGGAGAGGGGGAGAGAGATAGGCCACGCGTCTTGTTTTGATTCGCTTCTCCTTAGCCTAGGTTAACCAAACCTAACAATCTTCTGGAGACCCCATTTGCTGATATATCCATTTCTAGTTGGCTCAGTCTAAAAGCTCAAGTTTAGACCCAAGCGGGCCAAAAATTTCTAGATTCTTGGACTTGGGACACCCAAACTATGAAAGAAGTGATCCATTTGTTGTAGCCTGTGATGTAATAAACAAAAGGGAAAATTACATAAATACCCCAATAATTTAGTGTAAATTATATGATAAATTTATATTTGATCTTTGAAAATTGATTTGATTCCTATTTTAATCGTTCAAAAACTAGCAATAGAGTAACTAATGTTAATTTTTGCTATCATTTATGTTATTTTGTTAACATTTTCATCAATAATTAGCACTATTTTCCAACGGAATTACAGGTGGTTAAAATTTTAGAAAAATAGAGGATAAAATTCTTTAAAAAAATCCTTAAGAAACTTTTGAAAAAATAAAATAAAACAAAAAAAATTTATGAAAAAGAAACGGAATTTCAAAATCTAAAACAAACCGCTAAAGCCAAAAAAACTTAAAACTACCTTCTCCTCCTTCGCTCCTCTCTCTCTCTCTACAGCCATCAAATGGTCGCACACACCCATTCATCTCTTCTTTTTTCTTCAACCAAAAAGCTCGAGCAACTAATTCTTTCAGCCCCATTTCATTATCCTTTCGTTGTTGCAATTATTGAGTTGAGGCATTCAGCCGACAACTGCACAGGTAAGCACAAACAATTTTCAGATCTGCCACCATTGCTTCTTCGTCTACCTTCCTCAGAAAGATCTTCTTATTGGGTGGTGCAGTCATCCACGTCAACGCGCGCTAGTGGGGTACAAGAAGGACCCAAGTTCTTCGAGAAAAAAGCACACACTTTTCAAAGTTAGGATTTTAATTTTTTTTCATCTTAGAACGTTTTAAAGAAGTTTAAATTAATTTTTTTTAGTTTTTTTATGTCTTACTATTAATATATATAATCTTGTTTTCAATGTTGTTGGGTATGTGGTCGTACAATTCGCGGTTATTTGATTATTTTTAGCTCTTGCATGTAGTTAAGAATCTTGATATGGGTTATTTGGAAGACTGGATATGTGTTTCGATTTCATTGAAAAGGTGATGTTGGACATTGGTTATTTGATTTGATTCTTTTTAAAGAAGATTGAAGTAAAGAAAAAAAGTTGTTGATTTGCGAAGTTGTTTGGGATGCAGAGAGGTTTGGGGACAACGGGGAGGATGAAGAAGAAATGAAAATGTCTTTCTTCCTTTTTTTTTCCATTCTACAAAATTTCTTTAGGATTTTTTTAAAAGATTTTCCCCCATTTTCCCCTAATAAATTCATTTAAATTTTTTTTTAGCTACTGATTTCTAATTTTGAACCTCGTGAACCAAAATAAAAATGACATCAATTCTCAAAAACTAAAATGTATATTTAGCTTTAAGAATATTTTATAGTATTTTTAAACTCTGATCATAATTAACTCGAATCGATCAAAAATATTTTATAATGATCATTTATTAAAAATTAAAAGTTAACATATTAAAATATTCCTCGTTTGATTTTTATGAAACTTTTAAACAAATTTAAAATAACAAGAGTTAAGTTTTAAGGGTATATTAATATATTTTAAAATAACAAAATATAATTATAGTTTTCCCCGAACCATACGTGTTTTTATAACTTTCCCTAAATGGAATAGTCCCACATAAGTGTCTTTTCCGTGATGTGAACGGGTAACCACAACTCTGTAATCCGTAATCTGTACCGCGCGTGTTAACGGGTCATACGCAGCGGAATTTTTGCCAACTCAACCAAGTGTGATCTTACGAGGCCAAGTCCACTGGATTCACCACGTGTTCGCAAAAGATTAGTTCAAACAAAAAGTTTGACTTTATTCTGTTTTTAAACCAATCCTTTTTCGCCATGTCGCGTGCCTGGAGTCCCTATAATCGAACCCTGAGCTCGCACATTGTCTCTCCCCCGGTAGAGGACTCGAGTCCAGATTCCCGATTGATCATCCAAACTATATCTTCCTCTTGATAAGACCAAACAATTCAGGTAATTGTTTTTATTTTTTTTCTTCTGAATTCTTTTATTAGAACTACTTTAAAAGTTTGATTTTTCCCCAAATAAATTCACTGTTTTAAGTGTTATTAATGGTTATAGCAAATTGGTGCAATTAATCAAACCTAAAAAAATGGTGCAATTAAGTTTTTACTGTTTTGTTGCTGAGAAAGTGTGGAGAAAGTTAAAAAGTTTGAATATCGTTTTGTTACATTTTTCTGGGGTTCTCAAAAGATGGGCACTTCTATTATTTCGATTTTTTCTCAAATGTATCTGCCAAACAAAGGTAAAACATTGGGGTTTAATTAAGCTTTTGTGTTTTAGCTTGAAACTAGAATTCCATGTGCATATCAAGAAAAAATGGATATGGTCTCTGTTTGGTAGCTATGATAATGTAGGAATGGGAAAAGAAAAGGATAAGCAAATTTCAATTTTGAATGTTAGAGTTGACATCAGATTAATCCTAATAAACAAAAATTATCTATTCGAATGGGCGTTAGTGCTGCTATTTGTGTTCTTAAGTGTTTTCTTTTTTAATACCAAAATTGACACTGAAAACAAGCTGCATGATATAAAAAAAGCTGAAAATTTATTTTTTATTTTTTGTCAGGTTTCTTGGCAGCCAAACAAAGAGTTGGGTTTTTATCAGAGAAGGGTTTCTTTGTGTCAGTAAGTGAAATTTAACTTTTGTTCACTGCGTTAAGTTTGATGTTTCGATTTTTAGGTAGTAATTGGCAGCAACATGTAGGAGTTTAGTTTTCAATTCATGTTTCCTTTTGTTTTCTTCTCTGTTTTAATTGATACCGCTTCTAAATCCCATTAGCCAGAAAGAAAGGACTCTTCTGGTTGTAATTTGGTTTGAGGAAGATCATTTGCTTCGAGATGTGTTTTATTTTGAATTTATTGTCTGTTTGTCTAATGAGAAAGTGGAAGTAGTAAATATAAGTAGTAAAGTATTCATTTTTAGGAGAAGGAAAGAAAATGAATGGAAAAATAAAGAGATAAATATCTCTATTTTCTATTGTTATATATTAGAAAACCATTTTTTTTTAATGAATATCAGTGCCTCTCCATTGAGTTGAGTGTCTCCCCCTCCCACTTTACCTTTTCCCCCCTTAGGACTTCTATTGTGGAAATGTAAAAGTTAGCATTACCATTACCTTAAATGTTCTTTCCCTTGTCTTTCCTTCCAACAATGAAGAAAGGGATGGCAGTTTGTGTTTTATTTAATGGTTATCCTGTGGACATGGAAAATGGAAATCATTAAAAAGAAAAATGTTTCTTATTGCAGTGGAGTTCGGAATTGAAAGGGATGTCAATGGTGAGATGGTGGGAAATACAATTGCGATGGAGGGTGATAGGGTGGGTGATGAAAATGAAACAGATGGAATTTCTGTTCAAGGGACATTTCAAGAGGATCAGTATGAGGACAATAAAATGTATCAAGATTTTTCGCAGGGGGATATCTCCTTGGCAATTCCAGTTGTATCAGTGGTTTCAGCAGATGAGCCTTATGTGGGACAGGAATTTGAAACTGAAGCGGCTGCACATGCTTTTTATAATGCATATGCCACACGGGTGGGATTCATCATCCGTGTAAGTAAACTCTCTCGATCAAGGCGTGATGGATCTGCTATTGGTCGTGCACTTGTTTGTAACAAAGAGGGTTACAGAATGCCTGACAAGCGTGAAAAAATTGTTAGGCAAAGGGCAGAGACAAGGGTTGGTTGCAGGGCAATGATTTTGGTGAGAAAAGTAAGTTCAGGTAAATGGGTCGTCACAAAGTTTTTGAAGGAGCATGCTCATCCTTTGACACCCGGAAAGGGTCGGAGGGATTGCATTTACGATCAGTATCCGGTCAGTTCTTGCTCTCTTGTTATTTTAAAATTGGTCTGTTAAATGTCCTCAATTGTGCTAAGCTATAATTGTTCATCTTATAAGTTACAGAGACCTTGTTGGTCGTTAGTATGTGTAATTTCCTTTAACACAATTATTTCAGTTATGAAAATAGAAGAACCTAGATTGTATGCAAATGGATTTTTTTGGAGACATATTGGTGTTATACATTAATTTAGGTTTATGATGGAGTATTTTTGAATATTTAACTTATATACTTGAACCTTTATGTGAGAACTTTGCATTACCTTAGAATTTCCTCATTTTTTTTGTAAGTATTAACAAAGCACTAAAAGGGTGCAACTCAAAGCCAAAGGCTAATTACAAGAAAAAAGTTCCAGAAAATCTAGAAGGTCAAAATCGTTTACAAAAAAATTCCCTTTGAACCAAAAATTAGGGATGTTGAACTATCTCTAATAACGTCAATAAGCCTTTCTTTTCTACCAAAAGCTCTACGATTCCTCTCATTTGAGTAAGCCTTCTTAATTTCCTTAGAAGCCTTCCACCAACTCTAAGCCCAAACTTCATCTTTCACGGGGCCGGTAACTACTGTAGAAACCCCTAAAATCCTATAAACCATCTCTCACAAACTTCTAGCTAATGAACACCTCACCAAAAGTTGAAATACAGACTCGGCGCAACCTTTGCAAATGTAATACTTATTAACAAGCACTTTCCCCCTTCTTTGTAAATTATCAATAGTAAGAATTTTCTCCCAAGAGGCCTCCCACGCAAAAAAACTTGCTTTCTTAGGGGCACAAGAACACCAAATTGCTTCAAAGGGAAATTGGGAGAGTCTTCCGAGGGAGCCCCATCAAGAAGAAACTTATAAGAAACCTCAATACTTATAAGAATGGTTTGTTTTATTTTGGCCTTTCCCAATCCAAAATGAAAATAATTTTCTTTTAAAGGAGAGCAAATGAATTGACTCTGGGTCATTGACAGCCTAGGTTTGGAAGGCATTCCTTGAGTCCTGGAAGACGTCCCAGAAGTTTTAGCGAACCATTTTTCGTGTTCTAGGCATACTCCTCATCTCACTTTTTCCTTGTGTAGTTGGTTGAAGTCTTTTAGGTAATTATGATAATGAATTAAAGATTTAATAGGTAAAGTAAATAATTTTAGGGGTTTATTGAAAAAGTAAGAGAAGGTCTATTAATTTAGTGGTTCAAACTTGTTGGCTAATACAGTAAGAGGAGAAGGAATTTGGAGATAAGAACTAAGCTTTTGATGTTTTAATTAAGTTGTTGAGGGGGTAGGAACCTCTCTCTCGTAATTTAAGACCTTTATTGTTGATTTTATAATCACTCCTTGGTATTGTTGCTATCAGCCATGATATAGTTGTGATTGGTTGAGGTAATTTTTAAACTGCTAAGTGGGTTGTTTATTTTCGTATTGCTGTTCTTGGAAGTTGTTATTGCTAAGCCAGAAAAAACAGAAGTTGGGGTATATTTGTTACTATAATTTGATATTTGGTAGATGGCATAATAATATCACTACATTCTGTTATGATGCATTAGCTGTGATTCTAGACTTTATTTTTGTTGCCTATCTTTTTGTTTTGCTTCTGTAAAGTCCTTCCATAAGGGTCTTTTGAAGCCCGTTTCAGTGGGAGGGTAGGCAAAACTTCCCTGGGAAGTGTATTTGGAAGACTTGTGGCCCTACAAATGTTGCTTTTACTACTTGGGAGGCTATTTGGGAAAGAATCTTGATTGTGGATCATTTTCCAAAGAGAGGAAAGTCCTTGTCAATAGATGCTTTCTTTGGAAGGAGCAAGCTGAAACGGTGTATCATCTTTTGATGGGTTGCTCTTGGACTAGAAAATTTTGGAACTTGGCCCTGTCGGGTGTTTTGGGCTTAGTTAGATACATGCCAGTTTGGTGGATAAGGAGCTATGAGCTTGGTTGGGTACTAGAGGGTGTAGAGATAAAAGAAGTTGCTAGATTTGGTTCTTCTTGCCATTTTTGGTTCGTGTGGTGTGAAAAGCATTGGGTAGCTTTTGATGGTGTTGGGGGATGAGTACATGGCTAAATACTTTGAACTTTTAGTTTACTACTGATTGTTTTGTAAATGAGTACAAGGAGGTGGAGTAATAGATTTTTTGAATTGTAGATTATCCTTCTGTGCATGGGTTGATGCCTCTTTTATTCGGTCTTCCTTTACTGTTTAGATTAATTTCTCTGGATTTTTTTTTTGTGTTTCATATTATGTATTAAACTTAGAAGTATATTCCTTTTTTATTTTTTCTAGTTTTCCTTGAATATTTCTTGCTTACAAGGTCATGCTTTACTTTTTTTTTTTTTTTTTTTTCCAAATAAAACTATAGGGAAGAAAAGATAGATCTAGATAGCAATAAGCATCTTGGCTGTGCTCTTTGTTCACTTTCAAAGCAAATCAAGCCTAAGGTAAGAAAATTATCGGAAAAAACAAAGCCTAGGATAAGAAAATAAACTATGGCTGTATATATATATATATACACACATTTTTACAGTACTTGAATGCATTGTATCAATGTGGAATTCGATTTGCCAGTAGATGAGTAAACATATGGAAGTGAAAGTATTCAAAAAATGGTATGATTTCTTGGGGGTCCCTCCTAGGAGTAGCTTATACTATCATGTCATATCTAAGAGTTTTAGTTTGTTTGAATAGGTGTATCCGCTGCTGATTCTTAGACATAAGGGCAATTCAGTAAGTTGCCATCCCCAGGGTATATGTTTGGGTCCAGCAGCTGGTCGGTCCGATTTACGCCAGATTTTATGTTATTTGTTTTGCTATTAGTTTGCTTGACTTTCAAGTATGTCTGCTAAGTTTCCAATATGGCTTGAATATCAAAATTGAAGTAAGGTTTGTGCACTAACATTTTTATTTTTTTTGTAATGGATGCATGATGCAGCCACTCATAATATGTAGTTAATGCGTGTCCTTTTCAAAACTTCTTTGAAGCTTTTGGTAGTGACAATTTTAAACTGTTCTACTTTCCTTAGAACTGAAAAGTATTGATATTTACAAGCCAACCTAATTTTGTGAATAGTTTCATGCTGAAACTTAAAGATCCAGCATCAGATTTGTTCTCGAAGTTAATGTGCTACACCAAAACTGGTCACGGTGAAACAGTGTTACTGTTCTATATTGGATATGGTTTTATCATAGGTAGCCAAGATATGAAATGGGTTTGTGCTAACCAAAAGGTTTTGCAGTATAGAAGAGGAAACAAAGTAAAAAGGAAAAGAAAAAAGGGAAAGAACACCAAAAACCCTATAGTTTGACCCTATTTGTCCCTATATTTTTAATTTTCCATTTGTTTGCAATGTCCATGATTAGAAACTTGAGAGCATGGGTAATTTTTTGGAGGCTGTATATAGCGCTCGTCTTGATGTGCCAAGATTGGGTTTGACAAGGTGGAAGTCTATCCCGTATAAAGGGTTTGAGGTGAAGTCTTATTTTAAGATTCTTCTTGATGAGATTCCAATAGAAGACCACCTAACTTCCCTTGGAAAGCTCTTTGGATTCCTTATGCCCCTAAAATGTTAGTTTCTTTGCATGGGAAGCTTTTTGAGAGAAGATACTTACTATTGATGATCTTAAAAAAGGGCGAGAGTGCTTGTTATTAGATGCTATATTTGTAAAGAATGTACCGAGTCCATGTTCCATCTTTTGTTGGAGTATCTGTTGACTTTAAGCTTATGGGAAATGGCTTAATGTGTTTTGGGTATCTTTTGGGCGGTTTTTGGCTTCTTAGAGATGAACTTTGGGCTTGGAACGATTTGCAAGCTCCTAAAGAGATTAAGAAGGCATACTTTTTGATTCTTGTGGCTATTTTTGGCTTTTTGGGAATAAACAAAATAGAATGGCTTTTGATGGTGATGGGAAGCTTTAGAAGTGATTAGAGATAGATGGTTTAACTCTTTTGTTTTTGGTTTAAAGGCATTTTTTGGAAAATGATGATGAACTCAGATTTTTTGGATTTACTATCGTATAGATAGTTTTTATATATACATGGTTTGCACCCCCTTGGTGCCATTTTATACATCTTTTAGTTTTAAAAAAAAAATCTGATGCAATGTAATCCTTCTGTTAAGTTCCTCTAATCGGACCGTTGCCTCACACATGTAAACCACGTGTGAGACAACTTTAGCCCACTTGAGGGTTGTTTATGCCATTTCATCCCAAGCAAGCATTTTCGCCAATCATACCCAACATGGGAAAAGGGTACTGGGGTTATCTACAGTTTGGTGCTGTCGACGGTAGGATGCTAGGTCATGTCATTTAAAATTTAAATCAACAGTTAGGATTGCACCACAAACTTTTTTTGCCAAAATACCCCTCTGCGACATCAGCAAAGTAGAGTTTTTTTTGGGCAAATTACTTGTTTTCTCTCTCTCCCCGTGTCACTGTTCATTTGACCAAAATCAACGCCCATGTGCGGCCCATTGACACGTGGGGGTGCATGCGGCAAATTCTGGCTAAATCTTGCCGCCACGGTTGCACGGTTGGCTTTCTCTTCCCATTTCCGGCTCGGTAGGGTAGGTGGTTTTCTGCAATACTTGCCACAAAATAGCAGATCTAAAACCAAGCCCCCTCCACGCACATGGGCGGCACGTGAGGGTGGCCTGACCAACGGAAGATCATGAACCCAATGTCGGAACGCAAATCTCCTCGAGCTGATTCCAATGGTACTGGGTGTGCACTTTTCCGACAACCAGTTGGCCCGATATCACAAAAAGACTATGGAGGTTAAAAAAATTAAATCAATGAGTTCATTAAATTACCTAATTAGGCTTCTGTTTGTTTAATATAAATTTGAATTCCTGGGGCCATTTTGGTCATCTAATTTTGAATAGCAACAATCATAGAGAATTCTCAATAACAGCTGATCCAGATCCACCCATGCATGTCCTTCCCATCCCCTATCAAACACCAAATGCTAAACCCTGCCTTAATCCCTCTCTCAATTGCACCAAATTCTACAGTCCAATCAATTAAATGGGCATTAGAGGTAAGGTCAAGATCCTTTGCAGACTTTCAAATCCTCAAAAGTCAAATACTCAAAATCTAATTCAAACAAATTACAATCACATCCACAACACAATCACCACAAACAAAGTTAAAATCAAGAAATCGTCGGTGCCCAGTTACTTGGTATCTTTCTTTTCAATTAAAGACAAAATTTGAATTTGGGTTTATCAATTTTTAATAGATTAAACGCCCAAAACTTATACTCTCTCTTACCCATAATAAGCATCCTCATTTTTATTTTGGGATGTCCCAAAATAATTATTCACAATCAAAAGTCGAAGACTAAATATCATCAACCTTCCAATGATAGCCTTCATTATTACTCCAATGGCTCAAGTAAAGGAAAAAAGAAGTTTGGATTCAAGGGTATAATTGGTATTCTAATACCCATCTTAAGTAGTTTATTGGTATTCTAATACCCATCTTAATTTTTTTTTGATAAATAAAGAAAAGATTGCATTACTAATGCACCAAGGGGGTGCCATCCAATTACAAAAAGCTATCTACAAGAAAGCATATCTAAGAAATCTACAAAATCTTCGTCATTCACAAAAGAATTTCTTTTAAACCAAAACCCAAAAGTACGTAACCATCCATCCTTGATGGATGCTAAGGGTCTTTTTATGCCATCAAAAGCTCACATGTTTTTTTCATGTCAAATAACCCAAAAAAAATAGAGAGAGAAATTAAGCAAAAAGATTTTCTCTTTTGTTTTGAACCCTTTAACCCACTCCAAGCCCATATTTCCTCTTGGATAGATTTGGTGACTACCCAATGAATTCCTACCACCCCAAGAGCTAGATCCCATAATTGTCCAGTGAAAGGGCACCCCAAAAGAAGATGAAAAACGGATTCGGCCTCCTCTTTACAAAGAAAACATCTATTGGCCAACACTTTTCCTCTTTTTTGAAGGTTGTTGATTGTAAGGATTGCTCCCCAACATGCTTCCCAAGCAAAAGAAAGAAACGTTCAAAGGAATGTTTTCATAGAGGACACTTGCTATGGGACAGAGGGAGTAAAGAAAACAGAATAAACAACTAAAATCTTTCAATTTTGGCTGAAAATAATTCATTGAATTTATAGGTTATATGTTTCAACCCATGATGGCCATTACCCATTAGTTTATTGAGTCAAAACTTTGAAGGATTGTGAGAATCATGAACCTAGGGTTTTTAAAACCGTGAAACCCAACCTGAGAAGGTGCAAAAATTTGACTAATGAAAGAAGAAAGACAAATAAAGAATATTCTTGGAATATTCCTTGGGCTATGAATGTTAATGGAAGAAAGATTAATACTTATCAAAAAATAAAATGGAAAAATATTAATGAGGAATATCCCACAAAATTTTCTTTTGAATCGACTAAGATCACATGCAGATCGTGGGGCTCAAGCTGATGGGGCATAATTCATTTTTTGCCCGTGAAACTTGACGCTTTTAGCATGTGTGCATATCACGCGCATTTTAACTGGTATTTTAGATGGTAGCTAACAGAAGGGTTACATTGCTCCAAATTGGAAGCTTGAAAGTTTTAACTGCTCTAATTTAAAAATAGGGACCTTCTAAAAACTTTTGTGAAACTATAAGGGTTTATTTATTTATTTTTTTATGTTTTCCGGATAAATTATAAGGAGTCAGGCATGTATTTTGTTGTGTCCATAATATTTATTTCACTTAATTTTTTTGAAGTTATTATTCTGTTGGCCACAATGTTATGATATCATCAAATACTAAACCGAATCATTCCTCATCTCTCTCTCTCTCCTCAAATGTCTCACACATTGAGGTCTTGATCCTACCATTAGTACTTAGTATTTTTAGTTAATCGGTTGTCTATAGTTAGCTATTATCTCATACATAAGCACTTTCTATTGTCTTTTAGAGCCACAAGTTAAGGAACTAGTTTTGTTAATTTTTTCAATTGATCTCCTGTGGTAGCTCCTAATTGCGTCCATATATTGTTTCTTTTTCTGGTTGTCACTGAAACCCAACTTTAATGAATTGCTGATAATTTATTTAAGTGCTTTATATGGTCTATGTAGAGACTTTTCTTTTTTATCCCCTTAATTGTTTATGTCAAAATTATCAGAATGAATAGCTTAAGGTTAGTAGTCATATTTATATAGAACAAAATAATGAGAAAGTGCATAAGTACCCTTATACTCTATCATACTCTAACACCCCCTCAAGTTGGAGCATATGTATCATATGCACACAACTTGTTAAATATAGATTTAATCTGAGTCCCATCTAAAGTTTTAGTGAAAATATGAGCTAACTCATCTATAAATTTCATGTCTTGTGCTAATCACAGTTTGTAAAAATTTCTCCCGAAAAACATGAAAATCTACCTTAATATGCTTTGTCCTCTCGTGAAATACAAGATTAGTTGCAATATGAATAGCAGCTTGGTTATCGAATGCTAAACTTATAGGATGAGACTGTGTAAATCCAAGTTCAGCTAGAATCTCTTTTAACCATACTAACTGGTAGGTATAGCTTTGTATTCAGACTTTGCGCTAGACCACGCAACCACTGTCTGCTTCTTACTTTTCCATGACACCAAATTATCTCTAACAAATTCATAATATCATGTGGTGGATCTCCGATCTGATGGAGAACTTGTCCAATCTGCATCAGTATATCCCTCAATCTGAGTATGACCATGATTTTGATATAATAAACCATAATCGAGAGCACTCTTAAGATATCTCAGAATACGGATAATTGCATCCCAATAATTAGTCCATTGAGCATTAAGAAACTGACTAACCAGAAAAACAAAATTAGGGAGAAATGTTACATAACAGTTAAGACATTTAGTAAGTTGAATGACAGATGATAAATTAAATTTAGAATGAGAGAGACAAAGGACAAATGATAAAGACATTGATGAATTAGGTTGAGCAATGCCTATTCCACTAGCAATAGTTTGAGAACCATAAGCAAGATAAAGAAGAAGACATGTAAACAGTAGGAGTACTTGACACATGATCAGTAGCAGCAGAATCGATAATCCAAGGTCTAGACGAGGAACTAGAAGACATGCAAATAGTAGGAGTACCTTTCTGGGCAGGAAAACAGTGGATGAAGATGGCGGTTGAGATGCCTCAACTGCCTTAAAGCGAAGGAACCGAGAGAACCGAGCATACTCATCCTCAAAAATAGATCTAAATTGTGGCTTAGTAGGGGTGGAAGGAGATTTAGTCACATCAACAACCACAACATTTGCAGCAATAGGTTTTCCAACCAAATCATAATAAATAGCATGAGTATGACCAGCCCGATTACAATGGGTGAACTGATGATCAACCAACTGATAACACGACGCATGAATATGACCATCAAGTTGACAATGAGTACAACTGGGTCTCCTATGACCACCACGACCTCCTCTACTACCAGGAGAGCTGAAGTCCTGACTACCATAGCCACCACCACTACTAGAACCACCCTGACCAGCCTGAGTGACTAAGGCAGACCTGGAAGCAGGAATGTCAGTGCCCCGAGATGAGAAATTGCGTGACAAGTGAGAATAGGTCTTAGTCAGGGATGGAAGCTTGGAACTGGACAAAATTTGAGATCTCATAGTGTAACGACCCATCTCGGGTTGGCCACCCCTGAGACGGTGTTGTCACGTTTTGAAAATTCCAGCACGACACATATATGCAACAATAAAAATAACACCAATTGCGATTATTACATCAATCCTCAACTCTCAACAGGGAGATACATCATTCAGATCTTGACTTAAACATTATATACAACGTAATATGCATGAATATTTACAAATATTTTTTTTCTCCATTAGTCTGAGGATGTGAACCACGTGACTTACAGATAATGACTTTGTCTGAATCTCAAGTCACCAAACTGTCTGTCCTGCCTGCTTCCTGAAATCATTGTACAATGAGGAGTGAGCTTCACAAGCTCAATGAATTAAACTTACTAGAAGTATTCAATTTGTATAATTAGTCTTCCAATATTCGTTCATCTATATCTCATATATTTTGATAATAACATTCTATTATCACTACTCATATCAAATCCCTATCATTTATAAATCTCTTATTCTCATATAATTAATCATCTTGAGACTATCAATTATATCGCACAATTACCTCATTATGAGGTTTACAACATATAATCAGTCATCCAGATAATTCTCATCATTTCATATTTCTGTGTTTCTTCTCAGCAAAATTGTCTCTTTGTGAGACTCATTCATCTATCAATAATTTACAATCATGAATAGCACTTTAGCATCTCAATAATAAAATCAATATTTAAAACAGATGCAATGCATGAATATTAATTGGGAACGTCTTTCCACATGTCGACATGTTTTAACTTAGACCAATTGCTCTCTCGGTTTTTTTATTTTATTTAGACCGGTTACCTTCTCGGTTCTTTTATTTCTAGCATATACTGGTTGTCACGATTTTCATTTAGACCAGTTGCCCTCCCGGTTATTTTATTTTCATTGAGACCGGCTACCTTCCCAGTTCTTTTATTTTCATTTAGACCAGCTACTTTCTCGGTTCTTTTATTTCATGCATATGTATATGAATAATGGTATGAAATATGCATATAAACAATAATATAGAAACAAGAATGTATTCAAACATTCAAATTAGTTATCCTGATTATTCTCAAATTATTATTTGAAAAATTTCACTAAATTCCTCTCATCATAAATCATATCAAATCATCAACCATAGCTCGTCAAGAATTTCACTTATCACCCTTATTATTAAATCGATTCATTATTCCAATAATATTATTTCTCATAAAATAATTCTCTACACATCCATTATTCCTATCATACCTATTGACTAACTTTTATCTATCGCCAAATAATAAGTTAATGATTTATTCAAATACTATCACCATATTTTTCATATTTATCTTGATTACTTAAAGTAAATCTAACTCACCACGTAGAACTTAAGCTACTTGTAGATCACCTCTTTGCCTTTCCTGCTCCTTTGAGCAATTTCCCTCGACTGCTGATCGTCAACATCTGACATAATATTTATATTAAATTTCTAATTTATGCTTCAATTCCTCCATAATTCATATCCTTTGAAAATTCCCACATTAAATTTCGAGAATTTCATGTATGCTAAATTTCAAAAATAAACTTCACGTTATTACCTTTTGTTTTTCTTAGAGCTTCCCATGACTCTCTATAAAATTGTCCTGTAAACCCCGTCAAAATTTTACTCTTTCAATATTTCTTTCGGTCCCCAAGTGTTTAAAGAAATAAAGTAATTTGAATTGAAGAAAAGAGAAAATCAAAGAGGATTTGGTAAGTAAGGAATAAATAAAAGAAAAACTATATATATATAAAACTTTATACTCACCGCCCCCCCTCTCCCCCGCCACCATTTCTAATTGTGTTGCTTAGTGTCAAGTGATGCACCAGGTGTTGCACGCCCATTTTTTTTTTCCACACCATCACATGTTCAGTTTTTTTTCTTTAAAAGAATTATTTTATTCAAATAATAAACCTTTCACGTATATATTATTTTATTTTAATTCAATATCATATTTATCAAATTACTTCTTTACCCACACTTTAAGAACATGGGTATTATACATAGAATGGAACTCAGGTGGCAAACCCGCTAAAAACTTAAGAACGACCATTTGCTCCCGTTGGCTATGCATAACCTGAAGATCAAAGGCATCACAAAATGTGATTCTTCATAAATCCATTGCACATCAGTGAAATACTCAAGAAGGGTCTTAATACCCATTTTTGCTCCAAAAAACTCATAAGACAAGTCATAAATCCGAGTAAGATTACTGAAATACAAGAACCGTAAGTAATCCCAAACTTTCTTGCACGTCCGAATGTGGGAACATATATTAGCAATCGGTGGCTCCATAGAATTCCACAGCAACCCAATCAATTTAGGTGATGTTTTGTTATCATTTTAAGCCAACTTAAAGCAAGTTGGCTTAAAGTGAGAACCAAACATACTCTTAGCATCATCACGCCTCCAAAGCTTACTAAGATTTGGATCATGAAGAGCCTCTGTAAGAAGATGAGCTTCTTTATCTTCACACCATTGCGAATAATTTTTACCATCCAACTTATGAGTAGTAATGGGGAGGGTCATCCCAAACTTAGAATCCATACTTAACAGGAACAACACAATGAACTTAACAACCAAATAGAAAGACCAAAAACACAAAATAGAGACTCATCAATAATGAAAAACAGAAAACGACGACCAGAAACGACATCCAGTAGATTCGAAGAACGTTATGTTTTTTTTACCTCACAGATCCGGGTCGGGTCAACGGATTTGAAAAACAGGGGCTGAAAAATTGGTTAGAACCATGTGTATGAATTGGGTCAGCCTTGATGAACGGGACAGATCTGGGCAAAAAACGGGTTACTGCACATAAGTCGGGAGGTTGTCAGCAATTGGGTTGGACTCGCCAGAGCAGTGCAAGTCCAGCAAGGGTCTTGCTGGGCTGGGCTGGGCTGACGTCTGATGCCGGAGAATCTACGCCGTAACCACCAAACGGGAAAGTCGCTGGAAGAAGTAGAAAAAAGGAGAGGAAACGATCGGAAAAGTGACTAGGATGGCCGGAAAAAGGAATGGGTGGTGGTCGGAAAAAGGGTTGGGTGTGATCTATGGCTATGGTGGCTGGGGCTATGGTGTTGATGTCGCGAGGAAGAAGATCTTATTATTATTATTAATAAAGATTCCACTCACACTTTGATACCATGTCAAAATTATCAGAATGAATAGCTTACTAACCCTAAGGTTAGCGGTCATTTATATAGAACAAAATAATGAGAAAGTACATAAGTACCCTTATAGTCTAACATACTCTATCAGTTTGTTATACGCAGAATTTACACGTTCATGTGTCATTTAGCACACTAAAAGTGTATGTTGTACGCCTACTTGGTCCTTCTGAAAAAATTATTATGATCTCTTCATGAGTAACAAAAGTTGTGGATAAAAAAAATAGCTATATTCTTAAAAAAAAAAAAGTAGCTATATACTAAGTTTGAATAATGAAGGTATTCACAGAAAATTCATAATATTTTTTTCCTTTTTTTGCTTCCTTCTTCACCAAATTTAAAAAATGTTAGTTAACTTCCTTCCTCCCCTTCTCTATTGTTTATTGCTTTTCTCATTCTCTTTTGGTTGTTTGTCCTCATTTCATTCATGAATAGGTTCCCATATTCATTTACCCAAGTTAAAACATTAAAATGTGGTCTATAGCTGAGTAAAGAATAGTTATGTTTCGTTTGGTCATATCATTTATATGAAAAGTGATGTAGGACAGATAAGTAGAAAGAGAAGCAAATTGAGAAAGGGGGAGAAACAACAGAGAATGAGGGATATTAGACCGAGAGAAAGTGATAGACAGACAAAAGGGAGAACAGACCAAGAAGAATAAAGAACATAGAAACAAGACATAACAAAACTATTAGTTTATTCCATAATCCAGTCTATCTAAATTCAACACAAGCAGGTGCTTATATAGGCACCAATCCTAAGCACACTAGGAAATAAATCCCAACATAATAGGAAATAAATAAAAACATAATAATTCCCAAATCAAAATCGCCACATAATAGGAAATAAATCAAAACATAATAATTCTCTAATATCCAGAAATCTTAGAATAGTACATAATTCTTTTCCTTTTATGCATCATTCTACCCCACTTGCAAAAAAACTTGACATCGAGTTTTGAAGTGATGAAGGATCAAAACTCGTGATTGCTAGAGTGGATTGGTGAAGACTGGAAATTGTCTGGATGGAAACAAGAATGATATCAGAGGAGCTTCAACCCAAAGCGGTAAAATAAACTCGATGGAAGGAATGTCTGGCACACATGTCGGCATTCATGCTTTGGCACTGGTGATCTTCATTGTGACAGAGTTCAAGAGAGACGTCCAATACATCTTGAGATTTGAGTCCTTCTGCAATGGCTAGAGCTTGCTTTTCAAAGTGTTCTTGGATTGGAGAAACGACTTCATACTTGATGTCGTTGTGACACGAACCTCGATGGATAGAAGTTTTGGCGAACACTGCTTCCACTAATTATATTGTTCATGCAAGGAGTTGTTGTATCTTGAGGATTCGAGTTTCAAAGTTGGAATACACGATCTCCAATTGGCAACAGTTGTCATAAATGCAACGACCATCAAGCTCAGTTTCAGCCTAGACAACACCTTGAGGCAAACTGTATTTCACAAGAGCTTGAAATTCCTCAAAATTTGGGAGAAGACTAATTTTCTCGATAGGACCAAACAGATCAAAAATCTGGTAGAGCACATATTTTGTAATTGGATACAGTACATGCACTGTAACCAAAAGAACTCGACTCAACTCACTCATTCTTCACAAGTGACTCCAATTTGATGTAAATAAAAATAAAGGAACGTAAATAAAACAGAAAAGGAATTTTTTTCCTTCTTTTTTTTCCCTCTTTTTTTTTTATGTAATTTCCACTTTTTTTTTTTAACACACTTGAACCGGCTCAAATCTCACTCAAAACGGTTTAAATCCGGTTGGAAATCAACTTAGGAAATGACTAAAATCAACAGCTCGACTCGGCTCGGATCAATGGCTCGGCTCGGATCGGGTCAGTGGCTTGGCTCGAATCGGATCAATGGCTCAGCTCGAAGTATCGGGTCGGTTGCCGGTGCGTGGGGCGCGTGACAGCGGCTCTAGTACAGATCGGGGCTGAAACTGGGTTAGCTGGATTTGAGATTCCTAGTACTGTGCTGGGGTCAGATTCGGCAGTGGATGGTTGAAAATTGCAGATCCGACGTGTGAAGGTCAAACGGGGGTCACGACTCTTTTAGCGGCGGAGATGGCAGTGGTGCGGTGCGTGGTGCCTCGGGTTGGATAGATCGGCAAATTCCGACCCTGGTGGTGGCCTCAGATCCTGGTGAGGAGGTATCCGGAGGTGGAGGTGGCGGCGTGTGGCCGGATTCGTTGAGGAACCGATTGAAAACTTAGGGTTTTGGTCGTGGGAACCTCTTGATGCTGAAGGTGGCAGTGGTGCAGGCGGGAAGTAAATGGAAAGCGGCGGATGAGGTGTTTCAATTGCCTTTTTTTTATACAATATGTGATTTGAGGGATAGAAAGAGATAGGGATACAAGACTTTTCGGCTCTGATACCACTTTGGTGTATAGATAAGTAGAAAGAGAATTAGATTGAGAAATGGGTAGCAGTGATATTAGACCGAGAGAAAATAGATCAGACAGAAGATAGAATGACAAAAAGGAGAACAGGCCAAGAAGAATAAAGAACGGAGAAACAAGAGATAAAAAAAAAACTAGTAGTTTATTCCATAATCCAGTCTATCTAAATTCAACATAAGCAAATGCTTATATAGGCACCAATCCTAAGCACACTAGGAAACAAATCCCAACATAATAAGAAATAAATTAAAACGTAATAATTCCCTAATATCCCAGAAATCCTAGAATAGTACATAATTATTTTCTTTTTCTGCATCAAAAAGAAAAAGATTTAAATTGGATATCATTGTCTTTGAACTGCTGTACTCTATTCTTGGATGGTTTTATTAGTTTGTGGTAGTTCTTATATGAAATGCAATGAATAAATTATGCTAGGAATATATTTCACTTTAAGATTGAAATATCTGGGTTTCATTTTTTCTGAAAATTATGCCATTTGTTCTGAAAATTTGAACCATTTCTTGTTGTTCTACACAAATGATCATCTCTTTATGCATAGAAGATCTATATTTTCTTATGTGGAATTGTCATTTTAAGGAAATGGTTCTAATTTTGTTTTGGTTAATGAATTCTTTCTCCATATAGCAAGCATATCTATTAATTAAGGAATTTGCTCGCATGTTTAGAGAAAAAGAAAGTCATTGATATTATTCAATATATGTCATCATGTCTTTATGATATCTCAATTTAGAGCAGGTTTTAGGATTATTAAAAAAAATGTCTGTTTCATATGGTGCTTTAGCTTATCAGACCTTAACAATCATAATGCACTTAAGAGTAAAAAGAGCCAGGTGTTATAACTCGAATGGATCAAATTCATTTCATTTTGATGTTACAAAAGAATTTTTCAGTCTATTTTTATGTTGCAACTTATATTTCTTTTTCTTAGAATGAGCATGACAAGATTCGGGAACTGTCCCAGCAGCTGGCCATTGAGAAAAAGAGGGCCACAACCTACAAAAGGCATTTGGAATTGATTTTTGAGCAAATTGAGGAGCACAATGAGAGTCTGTCAAAGAAGATTCAACACATAGTGGACAATGTGAGGGAGATAGAAAACAAAGAGCAGCAGAGCAGTACATAGTTTGAGCATAGGTTTTCTTCATTCTATTGAAATACAGAATCAAGAACTGGTATTGAGAATGCTGGTGGGTAAAGCGTACATTATTATGACCTAGTGTTGGCTTAGGTATCACATCCTGATTTTTATTCTAGTTTGTTAGTATCTAGTCACAGGTTTTCCCCTCATAAATTGTGTGGAAATGTTTCACTCTGCCATTCATTGAAATCATTGGAAGATTATGCTACTTCGTTTGGAGCAAATGGTTGGTAGCAGAAATTAGGTGAGTTAATGTACAGTCTTTTGAGCCCATCATTGTGCAGTTGCACTAACAATTTGAAGACTCTTGTCGACGTGAGGAATCCTAGGAAGTAAAATTATTCCATTGCTTTTTGTGTACAAGCTTTCTTTTAGGTAAAGGCTTATGTACAATTTGGTTAAAATTCCTTGTGTTTTGTATAGCATTCAAAGGATTGGAACTCTCCTTTTTGAAATTGTTAGCCTTTATGGTGTGTTGAAACAAGATCCAATTTTAGATTTGAGTGAAGGGATTTAATGTTATCTATGACCATTTTGTTCATCTGAGTACAATACGAAACAGAATCGTTGATGAAAGGTAGTTGAATTCATGGTCAATTAGGAATTGAGACCATAAAGCCCTTAACGTCAATCAAACTCTACCAGAGCCGTTAAATCATGCTGATGCCATACTAACACAACCCCCCTTTCAGAACAAAAAGAAAAGAACCTATTCTTCCCCTAATTTGAGAAACAATAAGGACCAACGGACACTCTTACCAAACACTCAAACATACAACTTGAAAGTCAAGTAGTGAATGTATTGAAAAATAAATTGGTAATTACTATTAAATTATCCAAAATGTATTAAAAGCGTGTCTTGTTTGAGTGTTTGAATTGAACGGTTATTTGAAAAATTCCAACCTCATTCAATGCAGAATGACTTCTTTCTTTTCTATCAAAAGAGAAAGAGAAAAGTTCTTTCTTTTTTAATCAATTTGATGCAAGTTGGGATGGGGATTTGAAATTAATTAATAAGATCTCCTTTTAAAGGTGTGACTACCAATAAAGTTTTTTTTTTTCTTTTTCTTTTGAGTGAATGATACATGAGATAAATCTAAAGAGCCTAAGCTTAAACCTATGGCCTCCGACTATTTTCGGAGAGACATTACCACTGGACCAAAGTCTTGGTGACAACGGCTATCAATAAATTATACTTTTGGTCACAATAAGGATTCATTAAACATTGTTAATCAAGACAATCCAAGAGGAGGGGCGTTAATTTGGTTTTTAAAAAAATTTGCAAACGCAATATGATATGCAATAACAGTAATGCAGATAAATTATAGTCAGTAAATAAACTTGAAGAACAATAAATTTAACTTGCTGAAAATTAAATATATTAAGGAAGAAGAGCTTGCAAACAAATTTATAGTTGTTTGGTCATAATTGCTTGCTTGCTCTACTCTTCAAGAGTCCTCTTAAGAATTTCTTCAATAATTCAAGCAAAATAACAGCCAACTAACTTCCAAGATGTTACTTAAACCTTTTACAAGAAACTTTCTCACACTAGCAAATTTCTTTTTAAGTGTTTCGACCCAAAATAGTCAAAGAGCTCTCACAAATTCACCCAAGAGTTATATCAACTCTTTTGCAATCAATAGATGAAAGAAGTGGTGATTTACAACAATGTTATCCCTCAAGATTACAATTCAAAACATGTATTACAAATCCAGGGCTCCAAACTTGATGAATGCACTTAAATGCTTACAATTTATGCGTTCAATTGAGTTGTAGACTTGTATTTATATTTTATGAGAGATTTAAAAGCATTAAAAATAAAAACTAGCATTTTCTATGCATTAAATGCTAACTTTACGCTGTCAGACTTTTTAAAAAATCTTACTGTTAAGATTGGGAGTCAACTCCTAGCCCTGGAAGTTGACTTTCAGGCTTCTTGGAGTCTACTCTCAAGCTAGGGAGTCGGATATAAAAGGCTTAGAAAGTCTTTGTCCAAGGGAGTTGATCTAGGATTCGACTTCCAATACTTAAACTTTAAAAATTCATTTTAAAAGCCTTCTAAACTTAATTTTAAACCATACATAGAAGTCTGCCAAATATTTTTATATGTTAAATTAAGTTTATTTTAAGGTCAATTAAAACATGATATGCACTGAGCCCAAAAAATTGAATACTTACCTTCAAAACATTCACCTAGAGACTCTTTTTTCAAGTCTACATCTTGATACTTCAATCTTTAATGCTGAAGGACTTAACCTTAGACTCTCCTTGACTTGCTTGAGATAATTTTTTCAATGCTTTATCAACCTTAAGTAATCTTAATAAACTCATTAGCATTATAATCGAAGTTTCGTTATCATATTAAAATCAATTAAGGGTCAACAATCTCTCAGTTTTTTATGATGACAAAATTCTTAAAAGAGAGGCTTAAATTAAGGTTATAAGAAATGATAAAAGTAAAATTGAAAGATATAGTTTTTAGAGATTATACTACTATAAATTTTTAGAAATTTCGATAGAATTTCCTTAGTATTTTGAACTTTTATCCCCTCCAAGAAGATCAAATAAAATCACATCCAACCACAACCAATAAGTTCAAGAGTTTTAAAACATAAAGGTTTGCTCCCCAGAACTAAGCAATTTTTACTAGCCTAACAACTATCCAAAAAAAGAAATTTCAGTGAACAATATTTAGATTAAAAGTAATGCTATCTCAGCAAAATGCTATAAAAATAAGGAAAAAAAAATGTAAGGATGCAAGGTTAGAAACTCATAAATAATTTTAACTAAAATATAAATAACTCTTAAACCATAGATAACTCTTTAAACTTTCTCTTTTCTCTCCCTTTTTGACATCATCAAAAAGTAAGAAGAATAAAATTTAAGAGACTCCCCCTAACTGCATGAGAAAGTAAGGAACCTGTAAAAAATAACACTAAAACATGTAAATCTATCAACATAGATAACACAATGAAATTTAATTTTTTTTTTATGCCAATAGACTCAACCTAAGAAATTCTCTATGAATATATTAGAACGGGAAGATCAATCACCATACAAGGTTATGGTTTATACCTTTGACTAATTGAGATTTGTTTGAACTTCGAACGGTCGGGTTCACGAGCCATTCAAGCGTCCGGCCTCTGAGTGTATCCACACAAGCAACACGCGAACTAGAGATCTCCAACTGAAGTAGCTGAAAATCAAGTCTGCTAGCTCAATGTGTATTTTCGGTTTTTGGCTTAGAGAGAAAGAGAGAGAGAGAGCTTAAGATATGATCTTAAAACTCTAGCAATTCCCTTAGTGTTTCTATCAAATAGAAGCCCTAAATATAGAGCCTTTACTTCTAAAATCTCTAGTATTTCTAAAATTTCAATTAAGCCATTGGTTTAATTAATTCTTAGAAATATCTATTTTGGTATACTCAATTTCTTTATTATTATAATTTATCTTTTGTGTGTGACCCCTTAGGTTCAATATCGCTTGTAGTAGATCGTAACTATTACGTGGCAGTTGGACCCCGTCTAATAAATTATCTTTTTTAATTGATTCAAATTAAAACTTCTTTTTAATTCTCCCTTTAATAAGAATTAATTACAATCAATTCTTAAAGCCTCTACAAGTCATGATTGATACCTAGCTGCATGTCATGACTACCTAGGTAATATGAATTTGGTGTGAACTAGTTTGTCATCAGTTACCACACAATTAAATCCTTCTATCATACAATGCTCCTGATTAAACCTAAGGTATTGAACTATTGTCAAACCTTAGGTATATAACTATTGTCAAACCTTAATTATTTAATGATATGTATCTTTATCTCAACTCCATAACTTAAATGGTGAAATTAAAAACTCCTTTCTAATTTTCACCCCACCTTGACTAAGTAATTTCGAAGCTATGACTTTGCAAGATCTTATAGAGCATTTATTGTACACTCATATACCTCCATATATAAGTGGTCATACCCAATTACTACCCTTATGTGGCCTATGATTAGAACCTCATTTAAATAGCATCAAAGCATGCTGACCTATACTCAAGGCCTCTATAGTACCTCTAGTCCAAGAATCACTTGCAAAACAGAAACATAAGGACTCATAATGACAACCAATAAAATGTCCATTGAAGTGTTCTTAAGTAAATTCAGTTCGGTTTAAGCATTCTCTAACGAGCACCTATATGTTTTGTTCTAGTGGCTCATACACTAATTATCATGAGATCAATCACCTTCAACTCATTGAGAAAACAAGACAAGTACTAATCTATTTGAATTCAATAATCCCCTTCTTAGTGATCCTATGATTAGGAACATTTAAGAATAAAACCTAAGGAAATAAATCTAATTAGCATGATCTCATCATGAGGAAACATATCTCATTAGCATGATCTCATCATGATGCTTATTTTCATTGTTTTTATTCTATGGGCTTTATTGTGTAAACACGTGCACATGATTTGTAATAAAAGTGGTAAATATAATAATGTAATAAATAAATATTTATTGTCAATAAATGAATAAGATTAATTACAAGTAATATGCCTAGACATTGAATGCTGTTGGTTTGTAGGGCACACTACTATCAAAACACTCAACGAAAGTCACATTATGTGAAAAATATAGAAAAAACGTAAAGCAAAGCATACTGAGATATAAGAGAAACGTAAAGAAAACACAAGTTTGAGCAAATCTAGGTAACATGTTGCTTGCATTTACATATTTTAAAGACTTCAAGCTATTTCACATAGATGTTTTTATGTTGAAGAACCTTTTGGTTTTGAAGATCATAATTTTCCAAACCATATTTATAGGCTTTGAATCTTTGGGTTAAAGCAAGCTGTTAGAGCATGATATGAAAGATTAAGAAAAATTTTACTAGAAAAAGGATTTACAAGAGAAAAAATTGACAACACACTTTTCACATAGACACACAAGCATGACATTCTCATTTTGTAAATATATATTGATGATATAATATTTGGTGCTACTAATGAGAATATGTGTGAAGATTTTGTTAAGTGTATGCAAGATGAATTTGAAATGAGAATGATAGAAGAACTCAACTCCTTTACACATTGCACAAATTCTTGTTTTACTTGTTCATATTTGTGTTTGATCGCTTTATGGTTTAATTTTTAATATTCTTAAGTAATCATATTTTTCTTCCTCGTGCTTTAATTTGAAAAAGGTTAGATTTGTTAAAATTGCAATTATTTGTCATCAACTTAATTCACCCCTTTATGTTTTTCATTGTTGCCATTGTTTTATTTTGGGCCAAAAATTGTTATGTGGTGTTTGTATTTGTGGCACCTACTTCATTTGGAAAAAAAAAAATTCTATTTTGTATTTTACCTGATATCATATGATTTATTTTTTTAAAATTGGTTGAAACTAGAAACCATTACGTTTTCTTATAATTAGATGAGAGTAGTAAAAGAAATAGAATAAAAAGTGAGGAGTTATGTTATTTCCCTATGTTTGGGGAAATTTTGATAAGGAAGAGACCATAATTGCAAAGTTGCCTCAATTCCTCATTTACCTCCAAAGCTCAATTTTTTTTTTTAAAGAAAGATAAAGGAAACAAAATTTCATTATAGCCTAGACTTTTCATTCTTTTCCATTCTCTAAAAAAGAGAAGGTATATTTTTTTGCTAAATAAAGAGAAGGTACGTTTTTTTTCCTAAATAAAGAGAAGGTATGGGCATGTTTGGCTTCTCTTTCCAAAAGCCTATTTTGGTTTTCAAAAACTAAAACCATGTTTAGGACATAATTTTCTAAAACTCTTTTCAAACAACATTTTCTGAAAACCCCAATGTGGTGTTTTCTTATATGATTTTCTAAAAACACCCACTCAAACTCTTTTCTCTTCTTTGCCTCACGACCCATTTCTCTTTTTCTTAGAGCTCCTATCGATTTCTTCTTCTTCTTCTTCTCCATATGTTCCTCTCCATATTCATTCTCTCTACAAATCGTCTTCCTTCACATGCTCTTTATTATTGATTTTATTTTTCTAGTGTTTGACTCTCAGTAAAATGAGATTTTTTTGTACTAAGTATATCCTCCGGTGTCCATCGTACCTTGCTCGCGCCATCATTTTTCTTGTCTCCGGAAACTCAGATACCTTGCTCGTGCCACCATCTTCTTCATCTCCGGTGACCATCGTGCCTCACGGTTCCATCAAATTTAAGGCATTGAGCTTCATCGTCACCACATGTATATTTTTCATTAATTTTCTCAGCTAACAAACATGTATGTTTAGGGAGAAGAGAGAGAGGTTTAAGGTTGTTTTATTTCTTTAAGATCTAATTGTTCATCCGAGTGTCAAGTATTTTGGATTTTATTTCATTTTGTGTTGTGCTCCTTTTTCCCTCTTCCTTTACTTTTCTGTTTTGATTTAGGTCTTATTTTGGGTTTCATCTGTTAGATGGATTCTTTGTATTTGTTGGTGGATGTTCATCGTGAATTTCTTATCTATGATTTTGTTAATTATGTTACTGTTAAAAAACTCTGAGTTTGTTTGTTCATTTGATTGATTGAATTGATACGTTTACTTATGTTTACTTTTATGGTCTTTTGCATTGTAAGTGGAACGAAAAATTGTAGTTTCAATATGTCTTGGTCTACAATGGGCAATCTTGTAACAGTTTCTTCTTGCTAATTGGATTTCTAGTTTCAATTAAGTTGCTTTTGATGCATTTGTAGTTTGTAGTTAGTTTTGTATTTTGTGGTATAGTAGTAGCTAACCACTATTGAGTGTTGACCATAGTGAAAGGAGGCTGCATTTCTTTTTCTCTACTCCATAAAGCAAACAGAGAAATCTAAGGATCTGAAGACATGAAAAAATAAGAAGAAAAATAAAAAGCTTAAGTTATAGAGTTTATTTTCTTACTTTTTTCCCATTCTTTTGTTGATAAGTAGGATTTAATGGGTTGATTTTCCTATAACATTTTCCTGCAACTTGTCTAATATTTATGTACAAATTATTATTATATGGCTAATGCTCAAAACTTATCCTAGTGGCACAACTTTTCAAGTGTGTGAGCAAAATTCACTTATTTCTTTGTAATTGAGGTTTCTGATTTAGTTGGTTGGGATTAGAATTTAGAAATTAATAGTATTGTAGAAATACAACTTTCATAATCTACTGGGAAGCTTTCGGGTAAGCCTAGGATAAAAAATTTAAGATATAAAGAAAAAAAAATTGAGTACTAATGTAAAAGTCCTTCTAACTTATCATTATGTGCTTATGAACTTCCAGCATACAGTTCTTGGCCATATCTAGGTTCAAAAGCAGTAGCACTACCCCTGTAAAGACTGCAACTAGTTCTTAAGAAACTATATAGTAATAATTCAATCTTAGTTCTAGCATGACAAGAAAGGAAGTGTATTCTAAACAACTAGTTTTTAATGTTTGAAACCAATGTATTGTGCGTTCTTGATTCATTATTCTTTTTCCCCTTGTTTCCTTGGCAACCATACAAGAGATAATAATTGTGCTGTTATTTTTGTGAATCTTTGCTTCTTTGGAGTTGATCCTTGTTGTGAATATGGAATTGTGGGGAAGTAACTTTCTTTTTGGCTATTGAGAAGGAAACCATACTGGAAGAGAATGGCAAACATATATAAAACTATAATTGATCGATGTTTGTACCAAGTTTGGTATGATAAAGTCTTTAGTATTCCCAGGTCCTAAAATACTTGGAAATTATGATGAATAACATTTTATCTATCCTTTTGTCTTAATTTTCTTATTAGTAACTAGGGAAAGAAATAACATTACATTTTGATTACCGTTTTTCACTCAATTGAACCAAATGCAGTTGTTTGGTATAGCTGAGTTGAGAGCTTCATTTATTTAAAAAGAAGACAACAGGAAAATTAGACAACAAAAGAGTTCTTAGGTTTATTTTAACTTTTATTACCATCTTTAGTGGTTCCTTGTTTGTTAAATAGTCAAGTACATTGTCTAGAGTTGGTATAAATTTTTATTAGTTTTCTTTTTTGTTTTCCTTTTAAAGGTATTAGGTTCAATGTCATGAATGAATATTATTGAACTTGTATTTGATGGTTTGTAATTTTCTACTACAGTTTCAACTTTTGTTAAAAGCTTTTCTAGAATTGATGCATAAAATGTGATTATGCTAGCATTGGTCAAAATATGTACCGGTTGAATTAGTTGAAGAGTCTGATAATGATATGGGTTTCAGCTTATTTGACTAAGTGTTATGTTATAATTATAAACTTTTAGGTTGATGACATTTGTTTTGATGTGTTTTTGGATCATTTCTTATAGTTTCTTTGTTATATTGCTTTGACTTGTTGCTTATGAAGAATTCTCATGTTTATGATATCTTATTTAGGTTATATTCTTCTTTATCGTCCATTGATCTTCCTGAATTTTGTGTTTTGGATTTGTGTATTGCATGCATATTTCTTGCTCATGTAGTAATCTAACCCACCCTTATTAGGAGTTCGATTGCATCTATGTACCCACAATGAGAAATTGTTAACTTATGGTAAATGAATCAGCTCGTGTAAGATTTTTGTTAAGTGTGTGTTGGCTGTGCTGCTTAGTTTACGCGTTGGGTTTGCATGTGTAGGTTCTACAGTGATTCCTTACATTACTTTTTTCTCGGCAATGCTTTGACATCTACATTGTTTGAATATGATGATCTTTTTTGTAAAATATTGGAGAACACAATTAGGCCCTTTTATAAATTTGTCATATGGTTTTGTATTGGGCCTCTTGGCTGTTGGTAATAAAAATTTCGTTCTATCTTCATTTTGAATAAATAGCAACTCAAATTCCTTAGTTATAATGGTTAAGGAAGAACAAATTTAAGAGCACGAGTACTGAAACTCTAAAAGAGTATTCGATCCGTAAAATAAACTTTAAAATGAAACCATTTTGGTGGTTATTATTTTTGTTGCTGTAAAAAGAATTGGAACTACACCATTTCAGGAGGAACTTAACAAGCCTCATCTCTAGCTCTATGGTATATTCTCTCATTAACATAATCACTTGTTACAAAATCTTGCATTAAGAGTATATTGGTTACAGATCTCAAACACTAATTTGAGTATGTTTGATCCATGATATATAGAAAATATTAAAAATTTAAAAATAAAATAATATTAATTATTTTCAAGTATTTGGTGTCTGTTAGAAAAATATATTTAGTAAATATGAGGAATAAAATTAATATAGATTTCAAATTTAAACTCAAAACTGAAAACAATTACAAGAAGATGTATCCAAATAGTGTTCTATTTTTAAAATAGTTTTCAAAATAAGATTATCCAAAAAACATTTTATTGTTTTTGGAAACAATTTTCGAGTTGCAGTTATCCAAAATATTTTCTTCAGAAAACATATAAAGTTGTTTTTAATTTTCATTTTCGAAAATAGTTTTCAAAAACTGAAAATAGAAAATTGTTACTCAAACATGTCCTATGTTTTCTTTTATTTTCATTCATTTCATTTTGTTAGAACATTCAAACAAAAAGAGATTAATCACTCCCTTTTAGTACGTTATTTTTCTATATCACATTTTATTCCATTAATCATGTTTCATTTATTGTAACTCTCAATTAAACTTTAACTAGCGTAGACCCGTACTATGCATGAGATTTAAATTCATATTTTTTTTAAAATAAAAATTTCAATGAATAAAACAATAATATTACAATGTTATTATGGAAACAAATTAAATTCTTGGAGCGAAAAAGCAAGGTCAGATTCAATTAAGGCATCGAGTCTATATTGTAATGCCAAATGATGATAAAATAACTAAATAACTATTGAAATGGATTAATTAAGTGTAATATATATATATATATATATATATATATATATATATATATATATATATGATCGTTGACGCCTCAAATTTTCCCATTTTACAAGTGTTTTGTTATTTTGATATAGATGATCAGATGTGAAAATTATCAAAGCATTAGGCAAATTATATAATGTCACGTCAGCAAATACCACCGTGAAATACTCACGTGTTTCATTTTCTTGTCTTCAAATATTCAAAAATGGTTCCTTTTCTCTGCTTCATTCTTCATAAACGGAAAAGTATATATAATGATAAACTTTCACTTGAATCTGCAAAAGTTTTGACAAATAAGCCTTCTAAGTGTCATTGATACATACTAAATTGTTTAGTACTTACACGAGTATAGATGCTAAAAAAACTATGTGATTAGCTTATTAAAAGAACTAATTTGGATGGTTATAAAACTTATAATATTTGTTGAGATTTTATTGTTAAAATCAACCTACTTACATGTTAGGATAAAAAATACAATCACAACAATTAATTAGATAAAATCAATAAAAAGAAAAAACAATAATTATTGTGGCTCGACAATTTTTTTATTTATGTGCATAAATAAATTCACTATATTATTAATTTTTAATTACAATTTTAAAAAGAACAAAGTTACTAAATTCTTTTTTTATCTTGAAATTTCAATAATTATGATTTTTTTTTTCCAAACGAAATTGGATTAAAAAACCGAAGAAAAAAAATACAAGGGGACAAAGGGAAACAAGTCTTGGCCTTACCAAACAAAGTAGTACTATCTTGAAAAGATAACTTCCAAAAGAAACAGATAAATAAACCAAAAAATATTAGTATTAAATAGGCAAACCATCTTATCACCGTTTCTTCTTTTTAATCTTAACTCCTTTCTTTTAAGATTAATATTTTTTTAAGAAAATCATGAGGTTCACTACCAGCTTTTTAGCAAATTTTTTTGGTAGTTATCGTCCAACTTATTATTTGTTGATAAAAATCTACGTAAACAATTATATGGTTACAATGAAAGTAAGGACATATCATCTTTACACTTTAATTACGCCAAATTGGATTTAAAAGGATAATTTGGGATTGTTCCCTAAGCAGAACTCATCCTGTCCTCCATAAAGACCTGAACCTCCTTGACCTTATTTCTAGCTCTCTTGTAATATGAAATTTTTGGAACAACGGACTTTGTAACAATCGGCCCCATCTCTCCTGCCCAAACCGGATGCGCGCCCAAGATAACTTGAGCCTCTACAGAGGCCTGTCTAGAAGCGGGCATTGGATCAGTGTGCGACTGCAATGCTGCCATGTTTGAAACATGCTCGACCACCTGCTGACCCATATCCGACCCATTATTCTGTGAAATGATCTGTCTAACTTGCGACTCAACTTGTTCTAAATAGAATTGTGCACATCCACAAGCTCCCTATCTAGGATTGACACACTAAGCCAAGATTGGTGCACAAACCTAGAGTCTTGGCCTACTCTCAAATCTGAGCTCTCGAATGTACTTTGATCCGCCGACAGCACGTCCTCCACAAAGGCTTGGACATCCTTTTCCTTATTTCGAGCCCTTTTCAAATTTGATTTCTTTAGGGTAGTTGACCCATTCGCTCGAAGCCCATACATACGCGCACCCCCTAAACCGGACTGACCTAAACCATAAATATGCGCTTCTACAAAGACCTGACCAAACGCTTTTTTGCTAAATCAGTGTGCGTCTGCTGCACTAATTCGTCCGTACCAGGACCAATTCCCACAACAATAGAGCCAACCTCCTGCTGACCTATACTTGGGTTAACATTCTTTGTAACCTTTTGCAATCTATTCTATTGACCCAAATTCATACGAACCTCATTTTGGGCCCTGTAAAATCGGCCCAGAGCTGTGCGCATCAGTTTTAGCTCCGTCACAACCCGAAATTCCTAACTACCCGAAAAACGCTCATTAGCTACGGATTATGAATGATGGACTTAATTCCGTCGCTAATGGGTATTAATTGCCACTTATTTTTGCTATCCCTCGTTGATGAGACAAAAACATATCAGGTCGCTGCTGTGTCACTTCGATGTGTAAACTTTCCATGGCTGATAATTTATTCAACATTTATAAGGTCTTTTTGACCAAAATTTCCCTAACCCTCAAACTTCAAAATTTCCTTAACCCTCACAGCCTCTCTGTCTCTCTCAGCAGCTCTCTCTCTCTGTGCTGGAACGCCGCCGTCACGTCCAAGCACCCTCTTTCTATCTCCGCTGTGCACAAAACTAACCCAAGGTAAGTTCTTTTTCTCTCTTCTTCTCTACTCGTGCTCTAATTTTCTCCTCTTTCTCTCCGCTACTTCCCTCTTTTTTGCCAAATCTGGAAGTTGACAAAAAACCCTCGTTATTGCCCACTGCCGCCACTGCCGCATCATCGTCGGACTCAAACAGATGAGAGAAGATACTCGGCTAGCTTGTCACGGCATCGCTGTTCAACAGCGTTGTAGCTGGTCACTCCATCAAGATTTGCAATTTTGTACACAAAATTACTAGGAAATTCTCAGTAAATTTCCAGTTTAGGTAATCTCTCTCTTTCTTTTCGATGCTTCATTTCATTTTTATCTCAATATGTACTTGGGTTGGTTCTAGGGATTTCCTTTTGCCGTTGAAATTTTTTGGAGATTTAATATGTTTAGTTTGTTGGTTTTAGAGCATAATTTCAGCCCTTGTTTCACTGATTGATTTTGGGTTCTTTTTTCTTTTTCTTTTTTTTTTACCGAGAGAATGATTGAATGTGAAATTATTATAACTTCACATTGCAACTGTGTGTTTGATATGGGTTTATTTGGCCTCGATTGTGTTATAGTGCATGCAAGAAGGATTTAATCTTTTAGTATATTAAACTGATGAGGAATCCACGTGCCTTAATGTTGAAAGTTGGGTACTAAAGTTGGTCATAGAGACGAATAATTTAGGAATCAAACTGATGATTCTAGTCATATAGAGTTCCTGTTCTTCAAATGTTGGAGGTGTATAACTTGTTCTTGTATGGAGAAATCAGATATGTCAGTGGTTCTTGATTGGGCATTATTGAATTATGAAAATTCTGCACTTATGCCATTAGTCCTCTGTCTGCTCAATGGACTTTGCCACTTTATTGATTGCTAGGAGAGTTACAACATAATGAATTAGCTTGTGGTGATAAAAGAGATTTGAATACTTATTTATATCTTCAATTTGATAGATGAATTTGTTTTGAAGTGAATACAAAAAAGTAGAAAAGTAACATAAATAGGGAAAGACTAGATGTCCACTAGAATTGATGTTGTTCCATTCTAGAATAACTCAAAATTTATTTTGTAGCATTGAAGAAATCAGATATGCCATCATTTTACATCTATAATCTATTGTGCATTCATTTGTATTTTTGATTTGTTTTTCTTGCAGCAATACTTTGAAAATAGGCTGAAATATCTTGCAACATAAAAGGCATATGGGAAGAATTCATATCCTCACAAATTTCATGTCCCCATGTCTATCCTTGAATATATAGAGAAGTATGGAGGCATCTTGAGGATGTCAAAGTATCTTTGGCTGTTGTATAAAATCAGGGACTTAAATTTCTATTATATTATCTGTTTTATTCATGTTTTCTTCTTGAAAAACCATTGTCTTTTTCTTATGCAATGTGACTGTTCTTTTATAGATTATCTCAGGCTTGCAAAATTTTGATAGAAACTATGTTGCTTCAATTGATACCGCGGGAGACAAGGTTTAATTTATTGTTAATTTTTCTCATAGTTTATCACTGGTTATCTATCTATGGATGAACTAAGTAATCATATAAATAGGATGCTAATGCTGTTGACTTAGCAAAAAAAGAAACAAAAAGGACTTGATGCTATTGGCACCTAATTCTTTAAGATTTGCTTTTTTTGGTTTTATCTTTTCAATTTAGCTTCTCTATTTATCTCTCAATTATCTATGTGCATGTTTAGTTGTTCCGCACATAGTTTCCTTAACTTCATTTTCTAAATAAATCAGGGTCAATCTTACACTTATAGATCTTTTGGGGAAAAAAGTATACAATTTATTTTGTAATAACATGTTAGTCTTCCATGACCTTTTACATGTGCATGCGATGGCTTCCAGTGGATTATTGCTTCACAGGAATATATCTATTATCTAGCCACTTGTTTGCAAAGAAAAAATTAAATTCAAGAATTGTAGTGGACTAATGCTAGACTGGTTAATTTATGGAAGAAATGTTATCTGTTAAATACAATGATAGTATAATGTCTTTCTTAGATTCCATTGCTTGATGGACGTGGGTTTCTTCTTCAACAACCCATTCCTGCCTCTAGAGCTAATCACAATCCATCTGTGTTGGTCATGCTTGCTGATTTAAAGGTGTGCTTTTAAAAGCGTTTATGTTCATTAGCCCCTTCATATCCGTACGAACATAGATGAATGCCATGATTAGACGCACGAAATTGGGCACCAGCTGACACAGCGCTATATCTAAGTATCTTAGCATCGAGCAGAGGAAAGGATGGAGTGGGAATCTGAACCCAGCTCTCATATGTTGTTCGTAAACACATATCTCGAAGGGTGCTTGGCTCGAGAGGACGTCGCATACCCTCTCCCCAGCACTAGCATTCCTCAGGGTGTACTCTTTCGAAATTCGGTACACGTGCCTGATGACCTCGAGCTCCCCAAACTCTAGCTTATTTGGCACATAATTCGCCCCAAATGACCACTGCATCCTCTCTTCCAACTTCATATCCCCCTTGAGTTCGGCCAAAACGTTACCCTCCTCATCCTCGGAAGAAGAATCCTCTTCTTAATCCTCTTCCTCTTCCTCTTCCCCAGCCTCATAGGGAACCACTGCCAATGGTCCCTCTTAGGCACTATCATCTCTTGAGGCCTCACCCTCACTAGAGGCTCGGTCCAAACCCATGGCCCTATCCAGAATTAAATGCCTCCACATAATATTCCAGAACGACCCAGCGCTCCAGCATTGAATATCTTCATAGAGCGTTCTAAAGTAAGCCCAAAGGCTTTTATGGGCCCAAAGCAAAAGAAATTGTCCAAAGGTTTTGTGGGCCCAAAGCAAAAGAAATTGCCCAAAGGCCCCCATAGGCCCAAAACACAGAAAAAGAACACAAAAGTCTTCTATAGGCCAAAAAGAAAGGAAGACGGTGGCCCAAGAAACTATAAAGACCCACTCCCTGTCGAAGATCTCCAAGGTCGAGCATTTTGATAGCTGCTCATATACTCAAGCCCACGTCTCCAAGGTCGAGCATTTTGACTGCTGCTCATATGCTCGACCCTATGTCCCCGAGGCTGAGCATTTTGACTGCTCTTCAAATGCTCGGTCCCACGTCTTCAAGGCCGAGCATTTTGGCTACTGCTCATATGCTCTGTCCCACATCTCCAAGGCCGAGCATTTTGACTGTTGCTCATATGCTCGGCCTCAGGCTTCACAAGCCGAAGCACGTAACCAACGACACAGAGCTCCATTGTACTTCCTCAAGCACATAAATATATTTAAAGGAAGTTGGGGGCCTATGATGTAGTAAATAATTCACTCTCTAGTAGCTTGGTGACACGTGGATAACTCCCTCTCCAATGACCGGATGATATGTGGTTGCGTCAATAACGGGCATGTAGCAGAGCATATGACAAAGCCGTAATCACTCACAAACTTCTCACATGTAAAAATGGAAGCAAGATTTCAGGGGCTGCGTTGTCCCTGAACACGTAACAAGACCCCTCGAAAGAAAAGCAGGATTTCAGGGATCGCGTCGCCTGGGCATATAATGAACTTGCTCCCTGAACCACTACAAAAAAGTCCAAGGTACGCATATCTCAACACAGTTCAAGTTCATTACCAAAACACTATCACCATTAATACCATAATCCTCTCTAGTTCAAGTTCCTCCGGTGATTCTTTAGTTCATCACTCTTTTTCTGCACAGACCTTGTAATTCCAAACCTCTAGCTCAGCAGCAGATTTTCGGCATGAACAACTACATCTTTATCTATGCATCTAGAAGCTCACTAATCAATAAGAAAACAACTCATCGTATTCTAATAATAAGAACAACTATGAATATCAATCACTATTATTTATTGAAAAGGGCAATCAACAATTTCACCTTTTTCATTTTCAGATAACTTCAAGTACGAATGTGTGAGTGTGTGTTTCGAGATAACAGTTGTATCTTCCTAAGACTAAACATAAACCATAATCATATCTCATGAATGAACGATGAGAGATTAGAAAGAGTAAAGGAAACAAAAACAAAAAGGGTATGGAGAATGACGATGCAACAAAACCCCTAATCATAACCCAAAACCATCATTTTGAAGATTTACCTTTTAATATGCATAAGAGATTGAAAAAACTTTATAAGTTGTAGTGAGGCATGTCAACTATATGATTTTGCAGCTAAACAAAAAAGAAATGCAGCCATATAATCTCTATAATGGATATAGAGAGACGTGAAGATTAACGTGTTTTGATCTCTCAACTCAAGCTTGTAAATACAATAGCGAAATACATGATTCGAATTTTAATAAATCTAAATATATCATTAGCACAATACAGACACAAAATACTAGAATCTAGAAGTGAATTTATTAAAAAAAACATGGAGAACAAACTAACACTTTATTTGGTATGACATTAAGTATAAAATTAAGTTCATTTCCAAATGAACTAAAACTAGAATTCATTTACAAATGAATTCAAATTTCATTTTCAAATTAATTGAAACTATAATTCATTTGCAACTGAACTCAAATAAATTTTCATATTTGGTATAATCTACTTAAACTATAGAATTAAAATGAGACTGCGTTGTGAAAGCTTAGGAGACCCCTATAGAGGCAGAGAAATAACCTATAAATAAAGTAATAGAGAAGAATAATTTTGTTTATTTAAGTTTATAAAGGCTCATGTGTAGAATTTACAAATTTATTTGAAAATTCTATCAGTTTTGATAAAATTTGTATAAAGCTTACTCAATTCTACTAGAATTCATTAACAAATGAATTCTAAACATTTATTGTTAAACCAAGATGAAGTCAGTTCATTTATAAATGAGCTTCACATCTATTTAGCAAACCAAACATAGTAATAAATAGAATTTATTAATTCTATAAAAACTATGGAATTCATTTCAACCAAACAGACTAATAAAGCAAAAAAAATTAAGAAAAGTAAGCAAAGTAACAAAACCTAAATTAGAATTTTCATGCATCTCATTTTAAAATAATATCCCAAGAAATTATAGAATTACATTTTTTTCTCTACAATTTTGACTATCTCAGTAAGTAAATTCCTTTTAGCTATTTGAGAAAGCACATAATTCCCGCAACTCCTTACCCTTGTCTCCAAAATCTACAAATAAGATTTGGCGCACAGTTAGTGATATTAAAGCATTATGGACATTAAGAAATGAAGAAAAGAAATAAATATTAAACAATCTCTGTCTTTTATACAAAAAAGGAGCTCAATAAATAATAAGGAGATTTTGTAATGGTAGGTCACTCTGATAGATGCAGCCATGAGATCCAATTCTCCAGGCTGTTTGATGTAGCCATTGTTGGAATTATATGAGTATGAATGCTTAATTCTTATCACTAAATAATGAATTGTACTAACAATTAAACACATATATTAAAGAAAATAGAAACAAGAAAACTTAACCATAGAATCACACAGAAACGTTGTTCGAAGGTAGATTTCGTATCCCTGAAGTTGTTGACTTGGCACGTATGGTCTCAACGCGTCTACTCTCAAGGATTTAACTATAGCACATCGTTGTTAGGACGCGTATCCAACAACAAAAACAAAGGCAAAGAACCACAACTGATTTTGATGTAGAACAATAAAGGCTAAAATCTAATAAAAAGAAAATAAAAGATAGAGCAATGAAAATAAAAGATAGAACGATCAAAATCACATGAATCTTCCAAAATCACATGGGAACCACAATCCAAATCATATAAATACGAAAAACACACTTAATCACAGAGTTGTTTGGTTTCAAAGGAAACTGTTTTTTTTTTCCATTCAAAACTAACTACAAACATAGACTTTTTTTTTTTACTATATAAGGCAAACCCTAACCCAATTAATTTAAAATTATTAAATTACCTCTAAGATTAATATAATTACAAAATTATCCCCAAAATCAAAATAGCCCCTAACTCATAAATCTAAAGCTCAAAATCTATTCTTCATTATGTACTCCATCATTCTCCACTACTTGGAGAGGACTTGGCATCGAGTAAAAAAATGATGAAGCATTAAGAGCTTGGATACTTGGAGAAGCAAACCGTAGTCTCAAAACTATTTGTAGCTGAAATATTTAGGAGGTGAGAAAATTTTTGTTGAGAATGTCTTTTGTTGAAGTGTGTCTAACCAATGAGTGAAATCAACAAGAACATGTGTGGCAACAAGAACCTCAAGAACATATTGATGGCCACTTAGACTAATAGTTCTAATTGGTCCAAACAAGTCCATATATAAAAGTTGTAATGGTCTAGATGTTGAAACAACATTTTTAGATTTGAAAGAAATCCTAGTTTGTTTTCCCGTTTGACAAGCATCACAAACTTTGTCATTTTCAAATTTAATTTTTTGAAGACCAAGAACCAAATCTTTTCTTGAAAGCGTTTGAATTAAATCCATGTTCACATGGCCAAACCTTCTATACCATAATCATGAGTTTTCACTAAAAACTGAAAAACATTTTTCATTTTTCAAAGGCAAAGATTTGGGGTTTACTATATGGGCATTTTCATGTCTTTGACCAACAAATTTGATCTTATTACTCTTGATGTATATTATAAGACAATGAGTGGACTCAAATATAACTCTATTACCTTTATCACATAATTGACTAATACTAAGTAAATTATGCTTAAGACCTTGAATAAATAAAACATAATCAATCGTTAAAGAATTTTTTTACCAAATTTACCATGTCTAATGATATTCATCATGTTGTCATCTCCAATGGTGACATGTCCACCATCCTTTGGAGTTAGCTCTACAAAGATTCTTTTATCACCAGTCATATACTTTGAGCATCTATTATAAAGGTACCAATGATCACCCTTTAGCTTTGTATGGAGATAAATCTACATCACACAAGGATACATAATGGAGTACCCGAATTTTCTTAGATCATTTGGTATTAGTCCTTGAAATGCGGATACTTTTGGAATCCATACCTTCTTAATGCTATAATTAGTTCCATAATTGTAATGATAAGGATAATGCATGATCCTAGAATGATAATCATGATAGTTTCTAGGATATCTAGAATAGGCAAATCTATCATTCCTAGGATATGAGAAATATGCATTCCTAGAGTACATGTTTTTAGCGTTATGATAATTACGCAAATACATGTTTTTTCTAGGATATAAATGATATCTATTTCTTGAGTATGCATTCCTACCATATGAGTTTCTAGGATGAACATACCTAGCATTTGCATTTCTAGAATGAGCATACATGTGAGTATATGTACTTCTAGAATGTTTATTCCTAGTATGAGTATATGAATTTCTACCATAGGAATTGACATTTGCATTCTTAGATTTCCTAGCATTCTTCAATGGTACATTATGAACATTACTAGGCATATGAGAAAGAGAAGTTTCATTAACATTTGTTTCTTTCACAACGATGGTTTCATTTGATTTTTTCTTGATCATTGGAGAATATTCCAAACCAAAATTTTCTCCACTTAATCTTTGGCAAGTCAACACTTCACCTAGTTTTTCCATCATTTTCACAAGTGTAGATATAGTGTTCTTTAACTCAATCACTTTGTTTTTCAAAATTTCATTTCCATTTTTCAAAGAATATTGTGATGAGTTGCTAAGTTATAAAGAAAGTTTTTCATTTTATTCTTTTAAAACTTTCATTTTTTTTAGAGAGGGATGAAACCTCCCTTTTTTAGAGCAATATTTTTAGCATCAAATCTCTTAAGTTCTTCATGCAATTCATTAATTGCTTATAATAATTCTTCATTCAAAATTTCATTATCATTATCAATATATGAAGAATTAGTTACCTCATTTTCATCATCAATTGCTATCAAGTAAAGGTTGGCAATTTCTTGGTAGTCAACTTCTTCATCTGAGTTTTCTTTTTCATCATCACTCCAAGTGGTAGCCACCATAGCTTTCTTCTTGAAGTTCTTGTGAGGCTTCTATGCCAAAGGACAATCTGCCTTGATGTGTCTAGGCACACAATTGGATCTTTCTTGGTCAAATCATCCCTTGTGTATGGCTTCTTACTTTAATTCTTCTTTCATCTCAAGTACTTTTGAAACCTTTTTGTAATAAGTGTCATTTCTCCATCCTCCTCACTACTTTCATTTCTATCTTCCTTCCACTTGCTTGCTTGTGGTAGTATTAAGAGCAATGATCTTCTTCTTTTTGGACTCTTCATCAACAAAGATGTTGATGTCATTCATCTCGTGTCAATAACGATCCAAAAAGTGTGTTGATGTCGAGGTCGTCAAGGTCTTTTGCTTTTCAATTGTCATCATCTTTGGTTTCCAAACTTTTGGTAAGGACTTAAGCATTTTTCTTACTAACTCACCATCTTCATAAACTCTACCAAGAAGCGTTAAGTCATTAATGATGTTAGTGAATCGAGAATACATTTCGAAAATAGTTTCATTATGAGACATTTTAAAAGCTTTATAATATGATATTAATCTATAGATTTTAGATTTCTTAACTTGATTAGTACCTTCATATGTAACTTGAAGTTTATCCCATATTTCTTTAGCCGATTCACAAGCCAAAATTTTGTTGTATTTATTAATATCTAAAGCACAATAAAGAATATTTGTAGCTCTACAATTTAAAGACATCATTTTTCAATCATCATCATTAAACTCTTATCTAACCTTGGGAACTAGAATTTTTACCTCCTTGTCTTTTATCTTTTTCATTGGAGTTCTAGGTCCATCCATAATGACTTCCCATAAAGTATAGTTTTGGCCTTCTATATAAATTCTCATCTTATTTTTGTAATAACTATAATTAGTTCTGGTAAACAAGGGAGACCTAGAGAAAGAAAGACCTTTATTAGACATATTAATTGTCATAAGATCTACTCAATGATTTTAAGCCTAACTTAGAGAACTAAGCTATGATACCAGTTGTTAACTGAGGCAACCCAAGAGGGGTGAATTGGGTTTCAAAACTTTTTTTAACAAATAAAAATATAATCACAAGATTAAACAAATAATAAAAAAAAGTAGAAACAATAAATACAAGTTTGCTGAAAATTAAAAGAAGATAGAAGAGCACGAAAACTCGATTTATAATGGTTTAACAATATCAGAATCATTCCTGACCCTACGTCCACTCTCTTGAAGGCTTCTCCTTGAAGGTTTCACTAAAATAAACAAGAAACTTCCAAGGCATTGCTTAAACCTTTACAAGTTTCTCTCACAAGAAATTTTCACTCAAGTGTTTAACACCTAAATGACTCACAAGAGTCACAACAACTCTTTCTTTATAAGATGGAATTGAATGAGATTTTTTTGGTACACAAGAGAGAATGCTATTAATGCTTCCAACTCAAAGATTTTATCTCTCACAAAAACAAAGCTTAAGAATGAATCCAAGAACAAATTTGAAAGTTTTGAAGAGTAGTAGATGAGCTCTTAAAGCAATTGATTGTTCTAGGTGGTTAGAAATGCTCATTTATGATGAGTGTTTTCCGCACCTCAATTTTTGAAAACTAATCATTATGAACGACATGACAGTCGTATATGAAGATATGACAGTCGATTGTTTTTTTTTAAATTTTAAAAATCTAAAGCAGGTTTAAAAATGACAGTTAACTATCTAATTTGGTGGTCGACTGTCAAAAGTTTTAGAACTTTTGACAATCGACTGTCTTGATATTACAATAAACTATCTTCTTTATGAATACAATTTTTTTTTTAAAAGAACGACCAATTACAATCGACTGTCTAAGTTGGAAGTCGGTTGTCAAAAATCTTTGGACCTTTTCGCAATCGATTGTCTTAAAAAAATAGTCGACTATACCCATCAATTTTTCACAAATTTCGAACTTTTTGAAGAAGTTTTGAAAAGAGTAAATGTTTTATTTAAATAAGATTTATCAAAGTAAGATTATTGAGTCAAAATAAAGCTAAGTAGTTGAGAGAAAGAGACAATAACCTTAGCTAATTCTCAATCTTCTAAGGGCTCCCAACTACTTGATTCTTCAAAGAATTTCCAAGCTGACTCTTTCACTTTGAATTCCTACAATGTGCGGTGCATGCGTGCACACTTTCTGGAATACAAGCAAGTCAACTTAATTGAGTCATAGCTTAGATCAAACATATTTATTACAATAATTTAATTTTTGTCATTATCAAAATCAAAGTAGGGTCAACAAGTGTGATGTAGTTAAGTTAGTAGCCCACGTAACGTTCATAAATAGTTGCAGTTTTTAGCGGGTTGGCACTATTATGGTCGTGCGCTTACCTGGATATTCTTGAGTGCTCTAGTGACTTGCCCAAGTCACATAGGGAGAGGCTCCACTCCCACACTCATATAGGTGGTATCTATCAAGAGTGTACTACGATCAACATTCCATCCAAATTTGGACTATGGATTCATTAAGATCTATAAGCTCATCCTCACCCATATCGCAGTTGTAGTGTCACATACCATAAGGAGGGACTCTTACCAATCATCTTATATGAAAGGTGTAAACATAATGAAAGTGTCTCATGAGACTTTAGTGACTTCGTTTGACCTATTGAACCTCTTTCATGGGATTTTCAATCACAAAGGTTAGGTATCCATCACAAGATTTCATCAGTGGTAAATAGTCTCATCCCACTCGATGTTTATTCACTAGCTCTCTTGCCAGTATCTTAGTCAGAAGATTGTCCATATTTCTCTTTGACCTCTAAACATCCATGAACACAACTTCATCTCAATGAAATACCTCATAAACTGTCTTTCAACATGATGTGCCAATTCTTCCCAGAATAGATTTAATTCTCAGCACGAGCTATTTCTGTTTTGCAATCACAATTGAGAGCCACAAATGTGACTACTCTCCCCCGCAATGGAATGACCACTAATAATTGTCTTAGCAGTTAGGCTTTAGCTGCAACCCTTTTCAAGGCAATTAACTCAGCTTCTATGGTGGACTTTGCAATAATTGACTATTTGGATGACTTCCAAGAGATTGCACCACCTACAAAAGAAAACACATAGCCACTCGTTGGCTTTAACTCATATGAGTCAATGACTCAGTTAGTATTAGTATAGCCGAGAAACCATTATATGTTAAACCATGATGCATTGTCAATAACACACAATCATAAGTTCTAGAACAAACTTTTGTCAAACGCCCTAACACTTTCAAGTATTGCAAGTTAGGAGCATACCTATAACACAATTTATAAGGAGTTTTAAAAATTTTATTATGAGCAATTCCATTTTGAATGTGACAAGCAGACAAAATAACTTCCCCCCACATGTTGGTAGACTGCTTCGAACTAACAAGTATGTGATTCATCATTTCCTTAAGTGTTTTATTTTTCATTTCAGCTACCCCATTAGATTGAGGAGAAGTAGGAGGTGTAATTTCATGATTTATTCAATTTTGTTCATAAAACGCATTAAAAAGTATTAGATTAATATTTATAACCTCTATCGGCTCACAACCCTTTAATTCTTTTATTTAATTGTTTCTCTACTTCTGTATTATATTTAAGAAACATTTCATTAGCCTCATCTTTAGTTCTCAACAAGTACAATTTAGTATTTCTAGAGTAGTCATCAACAAAGATAATATAAAATCTTTTTCTACATATAATCATGGTGTTTTCCAAATCTCCTAAACCACTATCAATCAAAGCAAGCAATTCAGTTTCTCTTGTTACTAGTTTGCTTGGTTTCTTAGTGATTTTAATCTTAGCATAAATTTCACATTTTTTCGATATTCTCAACATTTAGATTTGGTAGAGAAACTCTCAAATATATAACGAAAAATAATAACTCACAAATTGCAAGAAAGATTTTTTTATTATCATACTTATGAGTTTTTCAATAAGATCAAATTTTACTCCTTTTTTTAGATCCCACAAAATAATTTCCTCACTTGTGTAGCCATTGCACTTACCATCAAGTTTTATAACACTTTTATTTTTATTACAATGAGTAGCATCATGGAAATATGTTAACATAATATATATACATACATACATACATATATATATATATATATATATATATATATATATATATATATATATATATATAACATATTTGAGTCATCACTAATAGCAATATGCACAATTAAATATCAATATGGCAATCGACTAACGCTTTGGAAGCTTAAGTGGCATTTTTTTAAGTGATAAGTGCTGAATACTGAATGAGCATCTAAATAGAGCTAAATCAATAAGAGACAATGTCTAAATGCTGGATGATTAAGTGTTTAGACTGTTTGATAACTGAACTGATTGAAACATCTGAATATATATATATATATAACCCTGTGATTAGGGCATGAAAATGCACTTCAGATAGAGTTAATTATATGCATTTGTTGAGATTAATTTTGATTATTCATTGAATTTCTTGACAAGTGTAGTCCTTTGGAGAATTCTGTGTTTTAGTGTGCTTTGCAGATTTAAAAAAAACAAAGAAGCCTTAAACAAAAAAATATATAAAATATGTTCGAAAGAATCCATAACATCTGGACCAGTTCAGAGCACGAAAACTGAGTTTACCAAGAGGAGTGCAACAAAACCCATCATTTCTAGACTGTTAAAGATGAATTGAGCATTTTGCTAAGTCATGTTGTCACTAGCAAAGGGTGAAAAAGAGTTTCACTAAATTACCAGAATTGCCCGTACAGATTAGTCATTTTTGCGGATTAAACTGTATTGATTCAGGAAGAACCAGAAGATGAACCATATATGATTGGAAAGATCCGGATGTCAATTTTCTGGAGAATTTTACGGCTCGTAAACATGATTTTTCTAGAGAAAGTTATGGAAGTTTTAGTAAACAAAGGTTAGGCTGTGCGTGATTTCAGCGTGGCAGAAGTGAATGAGCTATTAAATTTTGATTTTTTTAGGATTTGCATGGCCTGGACAGTAGCACAACCGGACCAGTTCTGGACAGCAGAAATCGGGCCTGGATAGGAGTAGAACCGGGCTTGGACAGCAGCAGAAGCACACGGCTTGAACAGAAACCCTAGGGCGACTTTTCTGTCTATAAAGCTGTCTTCATACAACTATATATAAGATTTTAGACTCAGAGAACAGGGGGCTGAAGAGATACACACTGAATTTCTAGAGAGCTGGTGTGATTATGTATAATCGGCTAGGCTAAGTTTCAATCAAAGTGAAGAGATGAATTCCTAGACATAACGAGTTTGGCTTGTATTTAATTTAGTATTTTTGTTTTTAACATTGAATAATTATTTTGAGTTGTTCCCTTTATTTAATATTGAAGTTGATGTTTTTGTGTGACAGACAATTATATTTTCTTCTCCCATAGATTTTGTTTAACTCTGGTGATTGTTGTTCTTTTTCTCTATATAAGTTCATTCATGTTTCTATTATGTGTGGAATTATATATGCTGGTCCTTTACTGCGTTATTGTCTCTGGATATATCATCGATTTAGGATATCATAAATGATTGACCATTGCATTACTTGCAAAAACAAGAAAGGGATTTCTCATAATAATCTATAAAAGAATATTTTTGGTGCTTTCACTATTACGTATTTGGGATGTGAAATACGTAGTTGAGTTATAATTACTGAATTGATACAAGTTGAAGCTGTGAAATTTAGGAGGGATTCTTGGACCCTTGTGTTCTCATTATTGATTTTCTTCCACTTAATTCAATTGTATCATTTAATTCTCAACATTTTCTTAATGTTAATTTTTAATTTTGTTTCCATTATTTTTTGCCTGAGACTTTGGTTGTAGAACGTTCTCTTAGTGGGATCGACACCACATTCTATACTATTGCTACTGCATAGTACTGTTTGGGTGTAATTCAAATTTTGGCGCCGTTTCCGGGAGAGTGTCAGTCTACAAAGAGGTTTTCTGGAACTAGCTTTCCAAACTCTTTATTTTAGTTTCTTTTTAATTCTAGCTTTAGTTTACTTTTTCAATTTTCTTTTATTCAAGAAAAAATATTAATTAATTACAAATTAACTAATAATTAAAAAAATAAATCAAATAAAAAAATGTTGGTGGTATACAGTGTTTTTAGAGGCGAGGGCGTTAGGCGAGGCGTTTTCCCTCAATGAGGCGAGGCGTAAGCTTCGAGGCGTTGGGGCGTAAGTCTTTTGAAACATTGAGGCGTTTTAAATAAAATAATATTAATTAAATTATAAAAATATTATAATTAAATCCAATTTTCCATTCTCTGAAATTTAGCAAGACAAATTTCTCTTTTACCAAGAAAAAAGATACTACTCTATCACATGAAACTTGGATCATGCGATGCATGACACGTAGACCATCGTATTTGATAGCACCGACTATCATTTAGACATGGCAGGCCCTATTGTCTCTCTTTTCAAAGAGGAAAGAAAGCGTTTCCTTCCATCATTTCCTTTCTCTGCAGAGGTCCAAAAGGCAATAGTCCGTTCCCATCACACTTTCCTCACTTCCTATCATTTCGATGTCTTATTTAACCCCAGCTTCCCTTAGTCCCAAAACACTCAAACCCATTTTCTCTTTGTCTCCAAAAGTAGCAGAGAAAGGAAGGAAGAAAATGGCAGCAAGATTCTCAATTGCTTTGTTTCTCTCCGTGCTCTCAATCTGGGCCGTTGATTGCGCCCATCACGACCATATGGCCCCAACGCCGGCCGTGGACTGCTCATCGCTTATCTTTAGCATGGCTGACTACCTTCATATGTGTTGAGTGGGAGCACAGTGTCAAAGCCAGAGCCATCTTGCTGCTCTGGCTTGAAAACTGTGTTGAAAACTGACTCTGCTGACAAAGATGATCTCGATGTCTTCGAGGTATCTGATCACTTCATGATTCTTTGTTTTTCTTCACTCATTTTCCTTTTTCTTTGACTTTGTATTCTATTCTTGATTTATCGATTTTTTTTTCTTCCTTTAATCTGTTTTGGTTGGCATCTAATCACTTCTTGTCTGAAAATTGCACTGGGTGTACGCCCAGATGCCTGGGGCATAAAAAGCGTACACACAGACCCGAAAAACAATCGCCCCATGATATTTACGCCCCAAGATTCACACCCTAGGGTGTTTTTGCCCAAAAACGGCTCGAGGTGCGCTCTAAAAAGGCCTTTTAAAACACTAGTGGTATATGCATTGGGATAGAGATGAACACGGCGATTGGTTAGAATCTTTCAGTTAGAATACCCACCAAAGTACATTAGTAGTGAAACGAGTTCAAACACAAGCTCTAACACCATGGGCAATCACAGAGATGACCCTGTTAGGACCCTAAATGACTACCTTCAACCCACACACACAACTACACTGTCATGCATCATAAGTTCTAAAAGAACCAAAGAGAATTTTCTCTCACAAAGTATGAATCAAATCTGAATTTTTTATTCCAAAAAGTCAATGGCTATTTAAATACATGAGAATTCGTAACTAATTAGAAAAAGAAAAACTAAGAAATAGGAAATAAACCTAAATAGAATTCTGGTAGGAATAGGAAACTAAGAAATAGGAAATAAACCTAAATAGAATTCTAGTAACCTAAAATCCAAATAAGGAAAGTACTTAACTTGGCATGCAAGCCTTATAATTCAACAATTAAATTAATAAGGAAATAATTTAAAAAAAGGTAATAAGTAAAATTGTAGCCTGCTATTTTCCTTGATGAGCCAACCAAAATGAGTAAGTCTCCAATTTTGGGAAAGTAAGATTTTAATTCACCATCTTGGGTTGCTGGATTATTCCAAAGCTTAAATTATGGAAACTCTTCCTTGTGGATCACGTATAGCATCATCTTTGGGCCCTTAAAGATGGTTATTAGCCCAAATGTGTTGAATCAGCCCATTGAGAGTTTCCTTGAACCTTTTAGCTCGAGCCCTTGTAACTGGACCAATAGGAACTTGAATAGGAAGATGCCATTTGTTAGCCGTGTCCTCATCACACATAATTTCTGAAAAAGGGATCGAAGTGGATAAATCAAAAATAGAATTGATCTCTAAATTGCCCACACCTAAAAATGTTAAGGATGTTAGATCCTTTCTTGGGCATGCTAGTTTTTACATGAGGTTTATACAAAGTTTCTTTGCTATATCTAGACCATTTTGTAACCTTCTAGCTAAGGAAGCCATGTTCAATTAGGCACAAGAGTGTGAGGATGCTTTTCGAACACTCATTGATAGGCTTATGTCCGCCCCCATTATACAGTCCCCAGATTGGAATTTACCATTTGAGATTATGTATGATGCAAGTAATTATGCGTTGGGGATAGTTTTGGGACAACAAAGGGAGGGGAAGCCCTTTGTTGTATACTACGCTAGTAGAACTCTTAATAATGCACAAATGAATTATTCGAATACTGAAAAAGAATTACTAGCGGTAGTCTTTGCCCTAGATAAATTTTGTGCTTATCTGATTGGTACACCTATCACTATTTTTACTGACCATATAGCCCTTAAGTACCTTCTTTCAAAGAATGATACTAAGGCAAGATTGATTAGGTGGATTTTACTCTTGCAAAAATTTGATTTAACAATTAAGGATAAGAAGGTGGTGGAGAATGTGGTGGCAAATCACTTATCTCGCCTGGAGTTCAATGAGTCTGCCGATGGGCCACGCATCTGAGATAACTTCCCTGATGAAAATCTGTTCGCCATAAGCCAAGTAACATGGTATGCGCACATTGTAAATTACTTGGTTTTCGGTGAAATGCCATCCACATGGAGAGTGTAAGATAAGCCCAAATTTTTGGTCGAACTAAGAAATTTCTATTGGGATGACCCTTATCTTTACAACTATTGCCCTGACCAAATTATGAGGCGGTGCATCCCTGTGGTTGAGATTGATAGTGTCTTACATTTTTGTCGTAGTTCAGCTTATGGTGGTCACTTTTCTATGAAAAGGACTGCCGCAAAAATTCTACAGTCTGGATTACATTGTCTTTCTCTGTTTAAAGACACTAACAATTTTTGTCGTTCTTGTGATAGATGCCAAAAGCTTGGTGCTCTGTCCCAAAGGTATGTGATGCCCCTTAACCCGATTCTTGTCATTGAAATATTTGATTGCTGGGGGATCGATTTTATGGGACTCTTTCCACCTTCCTTTGGGTATCTATATATCTTGCTTGCAGTGGACTACGTGTCCAAATGGGTAGAGGCTGTGGCGTATTGAAACAACGACAACAACATTGTTGTCAAATTTCTTAAAGAAAACGTTTTCTCCATATTTGACATGCCTCGAGCTATGATTAGTGATCAAGGCATTATTTCTGTAACCGTTCTTTTGAGGCTTTGATGCACAGGTATGGAGTGCACCACAAGGTCGCTAACACCTACCACCCATAGATGAATGGCCAGAATGAATTGGCCAACTGGGAGTGAAGCAAATATTTGGGAAGATGGTGAACCCGAATAGAAAAGATTGGTCTTTGCGCCTTCCTGATGCTCTTTGGGCTTACCGTACTACTTACAAGACCAACCTTAGGATATCTGCATACCGGCTTGTCTATGGAAAAACTTGCCATCTACCCATTGAGTTAAAACATCATGTTTATTGGGCTGTAAAGAGCATTAACTTTGATCTTAATGATGCAGGAATCATAGGAAGCTTCAGTTGGCTGAGTTTGAAGATTTGCAAAATGATGCCTACGACAACTCCAGAATCTACAAGGCAAAGATAAAGGCGGTTCATGACAAGCAAATTCTGAGAAAGAATTTCGAGCCCAATCAACGAGTCCACCTCTATGACTTGAGGCTTCACCTTCACCCCGACAAGCTAAAATCGAGATGGACTGGGCCATTCGTGGTTAAGAAAGTTTTTCCTAATGGTTATGCTGAGATAGAATATCCAAAAGACGGGAGAGTATTTCGAGTGAATGGACAACGTCTGAAGCACTATGTGAAGAAAGTTGAGGAACCAAGCGAGATCTCTCCGGTGGCCCCCATATACTTTGATTGATGTTCGGTACTTCTATCTATATTATATTTTACTGCTTTCTAGTTTAGTTTCTTTTGTTTTGCTTTGTTTGCCTTTATGTTTTGTTTTGTGTGATGCAGGTTTACCTATGCTATGTTATTGGAGTTCCACTCTCCCATCGGTATGACTTTCTTATCTTTTGGTGACTATGAGGACACTGTCACATTCTGGTTGGGGGTGGTAGCATATGCATGCTTGTTATATATATTTTTTTTGTGAAACTATCATGGCGTTATGAGATTTCGCAATTTTGTGAACTGTTAATGCATGATTTCAACTCTGTTTTCATCAGGGTCCAATGACACTATCTTGATTAACACTGACTGTTTTATGGAAACTCATTTCTGTGCATATACTAAGCTTTGTGGATTGTTTAGAGAGTGATGCATATGATCTTTGGTTTTTAACTATGTTTGAAGCACATTTGTTTTTATTGAGTGAAGAGTCTAAGAAAACTAGCATTGTGAAATTTTATTGCCAACTGTTGCGCGTTTATCTACCTAAATTAATAAGTAGATAATCACACTCGTTTTACTTGCAAGTGAACAAGGTCAACTTAGTAGTATAGTGTGCAAAAGCAGGATCATCTCCACAGGGATTGGTGAATTTCGTTTTAGAATTATATTCGCAATGTAAAAAGATAGAAATAATAAAAGAGTTAATTTTGATAAAGATAAAATAATAAAGATAAAGGTGTAGGGACTTGATATCCACCACTAATTATGCTTTAACATAATAAGACAATATGCCAATACTTTAGTTATACTCTGAATATTTAATGCTTGCCAACCTAAGGGCTTGGTTCACACCTTAGGCTATTGATCTCCCTAAGCAACGAGTTAGGCATGGTGTATACTCTAACTCTTTTCTCTCTTAAGAGATTCAGCATGGGTGTATACTGAGTTGTTCCTTAAGAGAGCATAAGGGCTGTGGAGATCGGCAACCATACGGGACCTAGGGGCTTGGTCCGCTCCCGGTTTCCCATGTTGATTAACCCGAGAATTCGGTGTGGATATCTCTTGTTACTAATGTTGAACTCAGGACTCGGTCATTCAAATTGATTCAACTAACTAATCCATACCACATGCATAAGTTGATCATACAAACATATATGAGGAATTTAAATAAATACAGGTATTAATCAAGTTAAACATTATCATATAACCATTGTAAAGGCGCCAATATTGAAATATTAAGTAAACATAATTAGGACTTCAACCAAGCCCTTACTAAAAGTTTAAGTACACATAATAAAAATAAAGGAAAGAAGAAACCCGAGAGAAGAGTCGTCAATTCTCCTCCACAGTTTCCTTCTCCAAGCTAAAAGCGAAAGATAAAAGAAGAGATTAATTCATCCCCATTGTGTGTGTTTTACAGGTGTATTTATAGGGCTTGAGTAGTCCTAGAAGGCTCATGAATTCCTAAACTTTCCTAAAGCACAAAACTCTCTTATTTCCAAAAAAGGGTTCTGCAGTTTACTGCTCACGCCCGTACATGTGCGCTCGATCGCATGCATCTTGTGCTCGATCGTAGTGCTGCACTCGATCCTTTATGTGTGCGAATGATCGCAATGTGCACTTTAGATCACCAAAAACAAACCACTGCAACATTGATGACTTCATTAGATCACCAAAAACAAACCACTGCCAGGCATGAGCAAACTATTCAAAGACTCGAGGTTCAAATGGGGGAATTGGTTAAAGAGCTAAGTGAAAGAAAGCATGGTGAATTTCCAGCCCAAACAATACATACTCTAAGTGTTGTTGAGGAAGAATTTCCAGCCCAAACAATACCTACTCCAGGTGTTGTTGAGAAAGCCTCGCAGGTCCATCACGTTGATCTATTAGAAACTAATCTTACTTATAGTGTCACAAGATCGGATATCGAGCCCGAGTTTAAGGATGTTACTGATGACATCATCAAAACTGTGTACCTCCTTAAGAACTCTCCAAAGCGTCCAAGTAAATACACCGATCCATTTGAAATTCTTGGGCTTACTCATGCTAGTTTTCTCCTTTTTATTGTCCAGACACCAAAAGTGGAGTTAAAGCAATTGTCGAAGCATTGGCCTTATGATTATATGGGAGAGAATAAGATACTACCTATGCTAGTTGCTGTCAATCTTAGTTTTTGGGAAAAATAAGGCTTGGTCCGACTGAAGACGTTAAACTTAGCGCTCATGGGAGGCACCCCAAAGTATATCATTTTTATTAGTTTATTTTATTTTATTATTCGTATTTCCTAGTTTATTTTCTATAGTTGGTTATAATTATTTGTTTTCCATTTTATGTTTGTTTTTCTTTCTTTTTCAAGGACAGAGTAAGTGCATCCAGTTGAAGTTTGGGGGCGTGCTACGAGCCGTGCCAGCCATTAGTTCTCCATCTCCCAGGTCAGCTCCTTCCATGCTATTCACACATTGGGGACAATGTGCAATTTAAGTTTGGCGATATGGGGACACACTCACACACTCACTATGTCCCAAATTTTTTTTTGGTTGCTTTTAGAGATAAATACATGTTCATTTTGTTCTCATAAAATTTTGGGTGATCTAAACAAATGATATGATTTGATTTCATTAGTAAGCTTAAACACCTTGAACATATAGGCCAATAATTAAGTTTTGAACATAGATCACTTACTTTTTGGCATTTAAGGATTTACAAGTTTGACCTAAACGATCACAAGCACATTAGCACATAATTGTGTGGGGTATGACATGTAATTTTGATTTGTATGTGTCTTTTGCTCGACTGTGAACCAAATGGCCTATTAGACTAACATCTTGGCATAAGAAAATAGAAACAAATTGTTAGTACTCAGAAAAAAAGAAATGCTCATAATGATCAATAAAACAAACATTCCACTGAGTAACTGGCCCTCTTGCCTCAGTAAGCAGTGAGTGTCACGTCAAAAGGTAGAAATTCTGATTAGAGCATTGAGACCAGTTAGTTTCGTAGCCTTTTTGACTCGAGTTAGTAAGTCCTTAGGGGTATCTTTACACCTAATGCCCTAAAACCATCTGGTTTGGGAGTCATTGGCTAAACACTCGTTACAAGAGTCAAATAGAAAGCTCGAGGAAACTAACTTGGCAAAAATATCACAAACAAAAGAAAAGAAGAAAATTTATGCCATCTTTATTGATTCTAATAGGAAATTTGGTGAATTTTGAGTCATCGAAACACACACATTAGAATTATTTGGAAACCTAATATTTTATGTGCTAGTTCACCACACACCAAAGTCGAACTTGTGATATCTTAAACTACCTCATGAAAGTGATTTGCGTTTAAAACTCTTATTCATTGCAAAGATATGTTTATATGTGTTAAGCTTGCTCATGAATGCGCATCATTATTTTGTGTGACAACCTAAAATTTTTGTGGACATTATGATTATTGGATTTATCTATGTGGTGTTATTTTTTCATTTTAGTTTTTAGTTTTGTATTGCTAAGGGACTAGCAATATGTAAGTTTGAGGGTGTGATAGGTGCCCCCTTATTTACATTTGTTAGGTTCTTAGTTATGTTAATTTAGTTCATTTTACTTCATTTGTGTGTTTCACATGTGTTTTATAGGTCTTGGAGAAAAAAGAAGCAGTTTTGGCATTTAAAGGAAGAATCTTGGAGATCTTGGAGCAGTTTTGTGCTGTTGTTGAGTGGCTAATTGCTTTACAAGACTTCCTAGGTCACTATTTTCTGATTTCGACATTGGTTGGGCTGCTGGTTGGAAGTTTCTTTGCTGTCCTTGAAGATTCAAAGCATTGTAATTGTTGCTCCATGAGAGGTTGGGGTGGTGTTGCCATCCAGGATTGTAGTTATTTTTATATGCATTGTGCGGTCCCTCATAATTTGCTTGCTTTTGATCTGCATATAAATATAAAGGGCAAGTTTCAGAAGGGTGATTAAAACGAGAACATATAGCACATACCTGGAGTGGTTTGGCTCGCGGACTAGGTGAGATGTTTTGAGTAGTCATGATGTTTATGAGCATATCCAGCTTCCTCTCCATAGCATTTAGATAAGCATAACTAGCTTCCACCATTGGTGCTTCTCATTCGAATGAATTAGTTGAAAAACTTCAGTGTAACAATTTCAGTACTGCTTCTCGGGTATTTTCTAGAGCTTTTACGCTCGATCGTACCAAGAACAGCGATCGATCGCACTGGGCTTGCGCTCGATCGCACAAAGGAGTGCACTCGATCGCAATGAGGACAGAAACTACTCCTTTGCACACCTGAACAAAAACAAAAAATGAAAAGAAGGAATAAATATGATTTTTGATAAAAATAAAAAAATAAAACGGAACAGAATAAAAGAAAATAGAATAAAAAAAATAATAAAAAACTAACGAAAATAATTCGAAAAAGAAATTTAGCACAATCCTCGGCGACGGCGCCAAAAACTTGTTGCGCGTTTATCTACCTAAATTAATAAGCAGATAATCACACTCGTTTTACTTGCAAGTGCACAAGGTCAACTTAGTAGCATAGTGTGCGAAAGCAAGATCATCTCCACAGGGATTGGTGAATTTCGTTTTAGAATTATATTCGCAATGTAAAAAGATAGAAATAATAAAAGATTTGATTTTGATAAAGATAAAATAATAAAGATAAAGGCGTAGGGACTTGATATCCACCACTAATTATGCTTTAACATAATAAGACAATATGCCAATGCTTTAGTTATACTCTGAATATTTAATGCTTACCAACCTAAGGGTTTGGTCCACACCTTAGGCTATTGATCTCCCTAAGCAACGAGTTAGGCATGATGTATACTCTAACTCTTTTCTATCTTAAGGGATTCAGCATGGGTGTATACTGAGTTGTTCCTTAAAAGAGTATAAAGGCTGTGGAGATTGGCAACCACACGGGACCTAGGGGCTTGGTTCGCTCATGGTTTCCCATGTTGATTAACCCGAGAATCCGGTGTGGATATCTCTTGTTACTAATGTTGAACCCAGGACTCGGTCATCTAAATTGATTCAACTAACTAATCCATACCACATGCATAAGTTGATCATACAAACACATATGAGGAATTTAAATAAACACAGGTATTAATCAAGTTAAACATTATCATATAACCATTGGAAAGGCGCAAATATTGAAATATTAAGTAAACATAATTAGGGTTTCAACCAAACCCTTACTAAAAGTTTAAGTACACATAATAAAAATAAAGGAAAGAAGAAACCCGAGAGAAGAGTCGTCAATTCTCCTCCACAGTTTCCTTCTCCAAGCTAAAAGCGAAAGATAAAAGAAGAGATTAATTCATCCCCATTATGTGTGTTTTACAGGTATATTTATAGGGCTTGAGTAGTCCTAGAAGGCTCATGAATTCCTAAACTTTCCTAAAATACAAAACTCTCTTATTTCCAAAATAGGGTTCTGCAGTTTACTGCTCACGCCCGTACATGTGCGCTCGATCGCATTGCATGGTGCAATCGATCACAGTTTGACCAGAGGCTGCTCCAGGATCTCCAAGCTTCTTCCCTTAAGTGCCAAAACTGCTTCTTTTTTCTCCAAGACCTATAAAACACATGTGAAACACACAAATGAAGTAAAATGAACTAAATTAACAGAAATAAGGACCTAACAAATGTAAATAAGGGGGCTTAAATATGAACATTTAAGTACCTATCACCTACTTGAATTGGTTTATTGCTATTTGAGATGCTTTGTTTGGTTTACCTTACATGTGGAGAAATTATTTGGTTAGTCGTCGAAGCCTTCGAATCCATCATTGACATTTACGTGGAGTTTTGATCGTCAACAATATTTTTGGGAATGATTCTTCTTCCATCAGTTTATTTATTTATATTGTTGTAGACTGAGGTTTCAACCCAAGAGGGGGGTGAATTGGGTTTATAAAAACTTTCATTAATTAATTGCAAGTTTATAAAAACAGATAAATCCACAAGCATGTAAACAAGTAATGTGTTGTAAACAGAAGAGTTTAAGGATATAGAAGATGTAAACTCAGTTTATAGTGGTTCAACAATATCGGATTCGTTCCGACCCTACGTCCACTCTCTTCAAGGAACCTCATTGAAGTAATCCACTAAAATTCGTGCAATTTCACAGGTATTGCACAAACCTTACAAACAAACCCTTCATCTCGGAAACTAATCTCTTCCTTTCGGAAGCTAATCCCTTTACAATAAATATAAGTTATTATAAAGTAAACGGTAGAGAGACAACAATGAATGCTTATACAACTGAATAATATCTCTCTTCCAAGGTAAAGCTTGAAGAATGGCTCAACAATAAATATTTCAAAGCTTTTGTGTATTAATGAGAAAAAATTTGATTGAATGTGTAATCTTCTTTTCTTAAATGCTCATGGGAGTGGGTTTATATAGCCTTGAATTAATATGGCCATTTGGTACTGATTTGGTACGTTTTGGTGCTCAAGTCTGGCGCCTCAACGGTCATATTTTTCGAATTACCAGTCGACTGGGTCAAGTGAAAAGTCATATTTTTAAGGCTATGTATAGTACCGGTCGACTGGGTAGTTCATACCAGTCGACTGGGGACATTCTGTCCAAAACATCAGTTGACTGGTATGAAGCACCCAGTCGACTAGGGACACACTGTCCCATATACCAGTCTTCTGGTATAAGTACCCAGTCGACTGGGTTGCCTTTTAACCTAGTTTTTCATTCTTTGAAATGTTTTTGACTTATAACCGTTTGAATGAATAGTTTTGTTAAAACGCTTTTTCAAAAGGAGCCATAAGACAAGTTATTTACCTGAACAAGTGAGATTTACAACTTGTTTCAATACCTTAATCCTATACTAGATCTTTTGTCTTAACTTGGTGTCTGATTCGGGTTGAGTTCTTGCATCTTTATTCTTCATTGTATGCTTTTATCGTTTAAAACACTTAGATAGCCTGTTAGTATTTTTAGATTTTTATTTTGTCATCACTAAAATTTAGATGAGGGTCAGCAATCTCCCCTTTTTTGATGATGATAAAACTAATTAGAGAAAACAGTTTTAAAAACTAAGTGTTGAATTTTTTTGAAAAAATCGGGCAGAGTTTCCTCTGTTTTATGAATAAAACCAACCCGTAAAAAGTTCAAAAATAGTTTCTAGGCTATCCAACCAAGCAACTCAATATATAGAATCATACAACAAGTTCTTTGGAGCAATGCTCTCCCTAAATCTATGCACTATTTTGAGTTTACAGTTAGTTTTCTCATATTTCTCCTCCGTTTTGATAACAACATAAAGGGGATAGTAAACCAAAAAATAACCCACATAGATACCACAGATATTAAGAGCATGCATAACCAAACTTGTATGCAATAATTTGACATCATTCAGAGTCAGGAAGACTTCCCGGGAAGAGCCGAAAGTTTTCAGTCATACATAAGTAGTTTAAAGCATATATCCAAGCACAAAAAGGTTTAAAGCAAGTAAACATATTATGTAAATGTAAAACAAGTGTATAAACCAAGTATAAGCATAAAACATAATCATGTACATCATAAATCCATACAACATAGGCTTCTGAGAGCTGAAACTAAAAGACAAAATACAATAAATGATGTCCGTGCTAAGAACAACTGAAAACTACATCTATATATACACCAAAACGAAGATAGAGAGCAACTCAAGGAGTGGGAGAGTCAGAGCTGTCATGAATGAGATCCTGAATCTTAACCAAAGAACCCTCAGTATGATCACGGTGCAGCTTGAAGTCATCTCGAAGAGAACGAAGGTTGTGATGTATGGCGTCGACTGAAGAGCTCAAGCTTTGGAAGCCAGACTGCATAGTCAGCTGGAGGCTCATGATAGCCTGAAGAAGATTACTGTACCCAGGTGGACTAGCACTCGAGTCACCCATAGGAGGTGCTCGATCATCCGTATCTATAGCAATAGCAGCAGCATCTGGACCCTAGTCCCCATCATCACTGTTATCGTCCTCTCCTATCCGAATGTTCTTCCCGGCCTTTGAATAAATCATGCTGTCTCAGACTGTGCATCCCATCTTCTTCAGTGAGGAGACGTTGATGATGTCCTTGAGGTTGATGTCCTGAGCCTCGAAGGCGGGAAGAGGAACCCAAAAGTGCTAAAGGATAAGTGTGATGAGAATCCCGTAGGGAAGCCATCCGGAGTCGCTCGCTTCGCCGTTTATCATGATGGCGAGCAGTGGGAGGTAGATATTGAAGTAGTGCCCAATTTTAAGGCATCAAATGAATACCACATCTATCTTAGATAGATAGCCTCGAATCTCGAGTCTTGGGTGGATAGTCCAACTCACTATGAGGTTGAACAATTTCGAGTCAAGGGGCATGTCACTACATGTGTGAAATGTAGTGGGTTGAAAGACATAGTTAGAGTCACCCTTAACTATTCGACATGCCTCTTCATATTCAATATTATTTAGCCATCTGTCCAGAGAGGGATCCTCAAGATACTCATCAAGAGGTCAGTGTTGACCTCAAACTCCACACTCATAACACTGGTTCTGAACCTCAGAGCCAATGGACTGGGTTTCACCAAGTTTGTATAGAACTGGTGAATCAGTCACAGGTAAAATTTTTGATGTATCTTAACTAGTGGGGTCAAGCGTATGGCATTAAAAGTAGGTAAAACATCAAAATTACCATGATAAATAGATTCGAAGTCGACGAATCTACCTGTCATGATCTTTTTATGATGGATAATAGTTGTATACCTCTCTTTTGCCGCTGGGCTGGAGAACAGAGAGTCGTCGAGCTCTGTTATGGCCTTCTTGCTCGAGGAGCCCACTACCCCCTTTCCTTTGGAATTTGGAGTCGTAGATTTGGTGGACTGTTGTGAGTTTTAATTTACTCGCAAGCGCACGAGTCGTTTGCAATATAGCGTTGTGCAAGTGCGAGGTTGAATCCACAGGGAATTGCGTTGTGAAAATATAATTTTTAATCTAAATTAACTCTATTTTAACCTAGTTCCGAATTTTAAATGATATTTGCAAAATAAATTAAAAGCTAAATTAAATTGATTTAAAAACTAATAATAAAAAGCACTAAGGTTTCCGAATCCACCCCACCGAAGTTAAGCATACATGTTCTAAAAATATAGCCTATCAAAACATTCAATGAATCCAACTATAAGACAAAAAACAAAGAATATCCCAATTAAACCAAAAGCACCCGATGTATCCGTTCTTAACAAATCACAAAGGGAATCCAATTTAATCGAAAAGCATTCAATGTATCCATCAGATGAAACACAAAGAAAATCCAACAGACAATTTAAACTCAATCAATTATAAGATTAACTCAAATAATTGACAGAACATTTATACTAAAAATTGTCAGATTTGTACAAGCAAATCTGAACTACTACGCCAAACAACGGCGGGGCTTCATCTTCAACCTTAGCTGAAGAGTCTAGCCACTCATAACTATAAAACTATAATAACAAGTGCTAAACATTTAAACTAAAACAACTGAATATAAAGAGATAAATAAACAACTTTACATGGGAGAAATTCCACTCGCTGACGGGCGGCGCTTCCCCTCGTGGTAGCAATGCCTTCAGAATCCACCAGAATGCTAGCGGACATCCACCGGTAAACACCAAAGTGGCTTAGGAATTGTACATTGAATTATGAAGTCAGGTGGTGTTTATATAGGGGAAGACCCGGAGTAATGTGGCTTGCAGAAACGATGTGGGATACTGGCCCGAGTGCGCTCGATCGCAGAATGGTGCGATCGATCGCATGTGCGCTCGATCCCGTGTCTGGTGCGCTCGATCGCGTATCTGGTGCGCTCGATCGCGCTGGTGCGATGCACTGCAAACATTTCGATGTGGGATTGATGACCTTGCGCTCGATCATAGGCAGGTGCACTTGAGTGCAGGTGCGCTCGATCGCATATCTGTGCGATCGAGTGCAATGTCTCCAGAAGCTTCAAATATCCTGAAATGCTGCACTTTCTCCACAAACATGTAAAAATACACAAAACACAAGAAAAATGTAAAATAAAGTAAAATACTACTAATTAAGAGCATAACAAATATAAGTTAAGGGTCTAAAATATGCAATATTTTAGACTCATCAAATACCCCCAAACTTATATTTTGCTAGTCCCTTAGCAAAACAAAATAAAAGACTCAATGAAAAACAAAGAACATAAAGATAAAGTCAACACTCATGGTATCCAAAAATTTAAGGAGCACACATCACCATGATATTCATTCATAAGCAAGCTTAAAAAGGTAAACCCATCTTCGCAATGAATAGAAATGTTAAAATCTAATTACTTACAAAAGGCAGGATAAGGCATCACAAGCTTGAATCAGTGTAAGGTGAATTAGCACATAAAAATGAAGCTTCCAAGTAACTCTAATGTGTAAGGTCTCCATGTCTCAAGATTCACCGAATTTCCCATAAAAAATGAACGAAAAGGCATAGTTTTTATTTTATTCTTTTTTTTTATTTTTTTATATAAGGCACGGCTATGTTTAGTTCCCTTAAGCTTTCTAATTGACCCATGTAGCGAGTGTTAAGTCAATGACTCCCAAACCAGGTGGTTTTAGGGCATTAGGTGTAAAGACACCCCTAAGGACTTACCAACTCGAGTAAAAAAGGCTACGAAATTAAACCGACCTTAATATTACCAAGCAAAATTCCACCTTTTGACGTGAACACTCACTGCTTACTGAGGCAAGAGGTCCAGTTACTCAGCGAAAAGTTTATTGATAATTTTTTTTTTCTTTATATTTTCCTATGCCCAAGAGTTCATCCAACAAGTCATCCAGTTTCAGTTAAGATAAGGAAAAATACACATTAAAATCACGTGTCATACCTCACATAATTTGTGCTAATGTGCTCGTGTTAGATTAGATCAAACATGTGAATTCTCAAAATACCTAAAGTAAGTAACTAAATTTTAAAAATTTATCACCAGATCATGTGTTCAAAATGTTAAGCTCACCAATGACATCACATCACAGAAAATGTTTAGATCAACCAAAATTTCACGATAACATGAGCATGCATTTATCTCAATGACGAAAAGACAACAAATTAGGACAAAGTGTGTGATGTGTCTCCCATACCCCCAAACTTAAATTACACATTGACCCTAATGTGTGACTAATATGGAAAGAGCTGACCTGAGATATGGAGAACTATCTGGACTGGTATGGCTTATAGCATACCCCCAAACTTGAACTGAAGTACGCTTTGTCCCTGAAAAATAAAAACTGGAAAACAAAAAATACTGGAAACAAACATTAAACATAAAAATGCGAAATAATAAATAAACAAAAGAAAAGATAAGCTGTGGGGTGCCTCCCATGAGCGCTAAGTTTTACGTCTTCAGCCAGACTCTCCCTAGAATACTACACTCAATCTGAGTAACTAGGATCCTCCAACAGTATCGTCTCAATGTCCGGACTCCTCAACTCTAAGAATGGTTTTAGCCTCTATCCATTTACCTTGAAAGTATTACCATTCTTAGGATCCTCAATCTCGATGGCCCCATGAGGAAAAACCGATCGAATAATGAATGGGCCTGACCATCGGGATTTGAGCTTGCCTGGAAAAAGATGCAGACGCGAATTATAAAGAAGAACTCTCTGACCCGGCTCAAAAGCTCGTCTCAAAATATTTTGGTCATGAGTCTTCTTCATTTGTGCTTTGTATGATCGGGCACACTCATATGCATCATTCCGCAGCTCCTCCAATTCATTGAGTTGGAGCTTTCGTTGTGAGCCAGCCTTAGAAAGATTAAAATTTAGTTGCTTGACAGCCCAATACGCACGATGCTCTAATTCAACCGAAAGGTGACATGCCTTTCCGTATACAATGCGAGAGGGAGACATGCCAATTGGCGTCTTGAAGGCTGTCCGATATGCCCACAGTGCATCCGTCAATCGCAGAGACCAATCCTTTCTAGTAGGGTTCACAGTCTTTTCCAAAATATGTTTGATCTCGCGATTTGAAATTTCCACTTGACCACTCGTCTGTGGGTGATATGGGGTGGCAACTTTGTGCGTGATACAATATTTCTTCATCAACTGCTCAAAGATCTTGTTGCAAAAGTGCTTACCTCCATCACTTATGATTGCTCGAGGCGTACCAAAATGAGCAAAAATAGTGTCTATCAAGAACTGGACCACAACTTTGTGGTCATTGGTCTTGTACGCAACAGCCTCCACCCACTTGGACAGATAGTCCACAGCAACTAGAATGTATAGGTAGCCAAAGGAGTTTGGGAATGGTCCCATGAAATCAATGCCCCACACATCAAAAATCTCAACAATCAGAATAGGGTTGAGGGGCATCATATTTCTCCTAGAAAGACTCCCTAGCTTTTGGCAACGTTCACAAGATATACAGTAGGTGTGAGAGTCCCGGAACAGGGTAGGCCAATAAAATCCACACTGCAAAATCTTTGCAGCGGTCTTTTTAGCACTAAAATGGCCTCCACATGCATGATCATGACAAAAGGTGATGACATTAGATTGGTCATGCTCAGGAATACACCGTCTAATGATCTGATCAGGACAATACTTGAACAGGAAAGGATCGTCCTAGAAAAAATGTTTTACCATGGCCAAAAATTTTGATTTATCTTGCCTCCCCCAATGCAAGGGCATGTGTCCGGTGACAAGATAGTTCACTATGTCAGCAAACCATGGTGCGGGACTGTGAGCAATGTGCATCAATTGCTCATCAGGAAAGGTCTCAGAAATGGGAGTGGCAGCCTCACTGAATTCCACAATCAATCTAGACAAATGGTCCGCCACCACATTTTCCGAACCTTTCTTATCCCGAATCTCAATGTCGAACTCTTGAAGTAGCAAGATCCATCGGATAAGACGAGATTTAGCATCTTTTTTAGAGAAAAGATACTTCAATGCAGCATGGTCCGAGTAGATAATGACTTTAGATCCTAACAAGTAGGATCTGAACTTGTCTAATGCAAAAACGACTGCAAGCAACTCCTTCTCAGTGGTAGAGTAATTGAGTTGTGTGTCGTTTAGAGTTCGACTTGCATAATAGATAGGATGGGGAAGTTTATCAACACGCTGCCCCAAAACAGCTCCAACAGCATAGTCTGATGCGTCACACATGATCTCAAAGGGCACATCCCAGTTAGGTGGCTGAATAATGGGTGTGGACGTCAGAATTTTCTTCAGATCCCCAAATGCTTTCTTACAATCTTCATCAAATAGAAATGGGGCATCTTTTTGCAACAACTTGCACAAGGGCCTGGCGATCTTGCTGAAATTCTGGATAAATCGCCTATAGAAACCTGCATGGCCCAGAAAAGATCGAACCTCTTTCACCGTACGTGGGGGTGGAAGGCTGGAAATCAAATCCACCTTCGCTTTGTCGACCTCAATCCCTCGATGAGATATGATATGCCCCAGCACAATTCCTTGCTTAACCATAAAATGGCACTTCTCCCAATTAAGCACCAGGTTCTTCTCCTTGCGCCGTACCAAAACCAAAGAGAGACGGTGCAGGCACTCCTCAAATGTTGAACCGAAGATGGAGAAGTCGTCCATGAAAATCTCCAAGAATCGCTCTACCATGTCAGAGAATATACTGACCATGCACCGCTGAAAAGTGGCGGGTGCATTGCATAACCCAAAGGGCATGCGACGGTAGGCGAAGGTCCCAAAAGGACAGGTAAATGTCGTCTTCTCCTGATCTTCAGGGTCCACGGGGACCTGGTTATATCCAGAATAACCATCCAAAAAGCAATAATACTCGTGCCCAGCCAAACGCTCCACCATCTGATCAATAAATCGAAGTGGAAAGTGATCATTCTTGGTGGCAATGTTCAGCTTACGGTAGTCTATACACACTCTCCACCCAGACTGCACACGAGTTGGCACCAACTCGTCGTCCTTATTCTTTACTACCGTTAACCCAGCTCACTTGGGCACGACATGAATGGGGCTCACCCACTTGCTATCAGAGATGGGATAAATAATCCCTGCATCTAACAGCTTAATAACCTCTGCTCTCACAACCTCTTGCATAGCAGGGTTGAGCCTTCTTTGCGGCTCCCTCGATGGCTTAGCATCTTCCTCCAAGTGTATCTTGTGCATCACCACCGAGGGGCTGATTCCATTAATATCTTCAATGGTCCAGCCGATAGCTTCCTTGTGCTCTCTTAAAACATCTAATAATTTCTCCTCTTGAGCCTCTCCCAAATCTGAAGCTATTATCACAGGCAAACAGTATGCTGGACCCAGGAACTTATACTTAAGATTATCCGGTAAAGGCTTAAGTTCATTCTTTTGAGGTTCTGGTGACACATTCTCCTCCTCCTCCTTGCTTTCTTGAGGATTAGACTCCAAAATGGCATTTACTTCATCGAGTAACTTATCTAAACCCAAGTCCTCTCCAAAGTGAGCAAAGCATGCCTCCATGGGATCCTCAATGCTTGATTCATCCATAGTATCCTCAAGAATCTCCTCTATCAAGCACACATCTCTCATTTCATCATATTCCAGTGGTTGCCTAGTGATATCAAAAATGTTCAACTCCACTGTCATATTTCCGAAGGAGATCTTCATCACCCCTGTCCTACAATTGATTAGGGCGTTAGCCGTGGCTAAGAATGGTCACCCTAGAATCACTAGTATTTGAATCCCTACATTCTGAACCGGCTCTGTGTCAAGCACAATAAAATCCACGGGAAAATAAAACTTATCCACTTTTATCAAAACGTCCTCAACTATCCCCCGTGGTCTTTTCACTGACCTGTCAGCCAATTGAAGCGTCGTGGATGTGGGCTTCAATTCTCCTAACCCCAACTGCACATAGACTGAGTAGGGTAGAAGATTCACACTCGCCCCTAGATCCAAAAGGGCCCTCTCAATGTGGCTGACTCCTATCGTGCAAGAGATGGTAGGACACCCCGGGTCCTTATACTTGATGGGTAGCTTGCACTGAAGGATTGAACTGACCTGCTCGGTCAAAAATGCCTTCTTTGGGACATTCGTCCTCCTCTTGATAGTGACCAAGTCCTTTAAAAACTTGGCATATGATGGCACTTGATGGATGGCATCCAAAAATGGGATATTGATTTGGACTTGCTTGAATACCTCCAGAATTTCCTCATACTTCCCTCCTTTCTTGGGCGCCTATAATCTCTCGGGGTAGGGCGCTCTAGGTACAAACGACCTAGGAGGGTCTTTCTCAGTAGGTGTGGCTGTAGATGGCTCAGCATCTCTCTTCTCTGTGTTGCCACTCCCTGGCCCTTGCTGCATAGCAGGGCTCTCTTCCACTTGATTGTCCACTTGTCTCCCAGACCTCAGTGTGACAATCGACTGTACTTGTTCCTCCCCGTGTGTAGGAGTTGATGAACTCTCAACCATAAATTGTCCTTTGGGGTTTTGCACGGGCTGACTGGGGAACTTTCCTTTCTCTCTCTCACCCAAGTGACTTACAATTTGCCCTATTTGACTCTCCAGCTTGGCAATTGTTTGGGTGTTTACCATTGTTGCACTCCTCACATCGCTCATATTTTGGCTAGTCGTTTTCATGAATTCCTTAAGGGTGTCCTCTAGCGACTGTGAAACTGGCGCTGGTGTTTGAGCGGGTGCATGGTAAGCAGGTGAAGGTGCTGGATGGGCAGAACGACCATGATTAGGAATTTGTGGGGCAAATCCGGGAAGATATTGATTTTGAGCATGATGAGAGGATCCTCCCTGATTCATTGGTTGGTTCTGCCTCCATGAAAAATTTGGGTGGTTCCGCCACCCTGGATTGTACATCTTAGAGTACGATCCATTTGACTGCCTTCGAAAGTCATTGAAAGCATTTACTTGTTCCATAGGATACTCGGCACAAGCCGGCATTGATGGGCAATTCTGTGCTAGATGCATGGGACTAGCACATATGGAACAGCTTTCAACATTGAATGTGTTGGCAGCATTGATGGATTGGCTCACAGTGAGAGCGTCAATCTTCTTGGTGAGGGCATCTAACTTTATCCTCAAATCAGCGTCCTCTCTGACCTCATAGATGCCTCCCCTCTTAGGAGCACGAATGGACTTATCTCGACAGCTTGAAAAATCCCACTGCTGTGAGTTGTCGGACAACTTATCCAACGCCATATATGCTTCGTCTCCTGTCAGACTCAAGAATACCCCCCCATTCATAGACTCGATCATGCTACGGTTGGGTTGAGTCAACCCTTGGTAGAAGAATTGAACGAGTCTCCACTTCTCATATCCATGTGGAGGGCATCTGATCAGTAACTCTTTAAAGCGCTCCCAGCTTTCAGAGAACTTCTCATCCTCGTCCTGAGTGAAAGAGCTAATATCCTTTCGGCACTCATTCACTCTAGACATTGGGAAAAACTTATGATAAAATTTTCTAAGCATGTTTTCCCAAGATGTAATAGACCCGGACGTGTTGGAGTCCAACCACGCCCTAGCTCTATCGTGAAGGGAGAAAGGGAAGAGTCGAAGATGGACTGACTCCTCAGAGAAGTTCTGGAATTTGAATGTAGCACAAATGTCTTTGAACTTCTTCACATGACTATAAGGATTTTCAAGATCTAAGCCATGGAATGAGGGTAGGAGTTGGATAACATGTGGCTTCAAATCAAAGTGTGTGGCATTGGTTGGTGGCAACACTATGCAGGAAGATGAGTTAGTCACAACGGGTGCAAACAAATCCCTAAGGGATGTAGTGGAGTCCACGTTCCAAGCTCTAGGTTGCTCCACATGTTCAGGATGATTAAAATTTTCTCCCATCTCAACAGTCTCTCTCAAAACTAGTGCTCTTTTCTGCCTCCTAAGAGTTCTTTCTAAGTCGGGATCTAAATGTGTCAAGTCTAAGTTCAAGGATCTCCGACCAAGCATACACCAACAGAAAAATAATGAGATACTAACCAGCAGAAGCAACAGAATAAAGCAAAAACAAAAATCAATTTTTTTTTTAAATTAAATTAACTAGTAGAAAAATAAAATCAATTCAGACCAAAAATTTTCACAAACAAAACAATTCCCCGGCAACGGCGCCAAAAACTTGTTGTGAGTTTTAATTTACTCGCAAGCGCACGAGTCGTTTGCAATATAGCGTTGTGCAAGTGCGAGGTCGAATCCACAGGGAATTGCGTTGTGAAAATATAATTTTTAATCTAAATTAACTCTATTTTAACCTAGTTCCGAATTTTAAATGATATTTGCAAAATAAATTAAAAGCTAAATTAAATTGATTTAAAAACTAATAATAAAAAGCACTAAGGTTTCCGAATCCACCCCACCGAAGTTAAGCATACATGTTCTAAAAATATAGCCTATCAAAACATTCAATGAATCCAACTATAAGACAAAAAACAAAGAATATCCCAACTAAACCAAAAGCACCCGATGTATCCACTCTTAACAAATCACAAAGGGAATCCAATTTAATCGAAAAGCATTCAATGTATCCATCAGATGAAACACAAAGAAAATCCAACAGACAATTTAAACTCAATCAATTATAAGATTAACTCAAATAATTGACAGAACATTTATACTAAAAATTGTCAGATTTGTACAAGCAAATCTGAACTACTACGCCAAACAACGGCGGGGCTTCATCTTCAACCTTAGCTGAAGAGTCTAGCCACTCATAACTATAAAACTATAATAACAAGTGCTAAACATTTAAACTAAAACAACTGAATATAAAGAGATAAATAAACAACTTTACATGGGAGAAATTCCACTCGCTGACGGGCGGCGCTTCCCCTTGTGGTAGCAATGCCTTCGGGATCCACCAGAATGCTAGCGGACGTCCACCGGTAAACACCAAAGTGGCTTAGGAATTGTACATTGAATTATGAAGTCAGGTGGTGTTTATATAGGGGAAGACCCGGAGTAATGTGGCTTGCAGAAACGATGTGGGATACTGGCCCGAGTGCGCTCGATCGCAGAATGGTGCGATCGATCGCATGTGCGCTCGATCGCGTGTCTGGTGCGCTCGATCGCGTATCTGGTGCGCTCGATCGTGCTGGTGCGATGCACTGCAAACATTTCGATGTGGGATTGATGACCTTGCGCTCGATCATAGGCAGGTGCACTCCAGCGCAGGTGCGCTCGATCGCATATCTGTGCGATCGAGCGCAATGTCTCCAGAAGCTTCAAATATCCTGAAATGCTGCACTTTCTCCACAAACATGTAAAAATACACAAAACACAAGAAAAATGTAAAATACTACTAATTAAGAGCATAACAAATATAAGTTAGGGGTCTAAAATATGCAATATTTTAGACTCATCATGGACCTTGGCCTAGTAGGCGCATAAGGTCCCCCAACGGTGGTTTTGATGCGGATTCGATCGGTCATTTTGGAAGATAAGAGTTTTTAGGGAGAAAAAGGATTTTGGTGAAGATTTGAGATTTTAACTGTAGAAATTTGAAATGAATGGTGTGGATGAGTAGATCGAGGTGTGTATGAAGTGTTTTGAGGATTTTTTGATCAAAATGATGTGATTTTTTAGAGAGAAAAAGCTTAAGGTTTTAAAAATGGCGTGAAAATCTGGAAAAAACGAAGAGACTATTTATAGAATCGCAATACCAGTTGACTGGGTTAGGGTACCGGTCGACTGGGTTGCAGTTTTGAAAACTTGTAACATATCAGTCGATTGGATCGGGACACCAGTTGACTGGATAAACTGGCAGAGATATACCAGTCGACTGGGCAGTTCATACTAGTCGACTGGGTGGTTAACTGAATTTCAAAAAATGGCTCCAAACAAGGTTTTTGATTACTAGTCGACTGGTATAGACTTGCCAATCGACTGGGAGATTAGGCAGAGACTTACCAGTCAACTGGGATAGACTTACTAGTCAACTGGACCCTTAAGAAAACTTTCGGTCTTGAGTCTTAGCACGAAATTTGTTTATCTATGCCATCTTGAATGAGGGAAATATTAAATAAGGTTTAATACTCTATCACTAGATGTCAAGTATGCAAAATGATTAATGATGAAGCAATCAGATATACAGTTTATTATAATCTAACAATCCCATTAACAGTCTAATTTTGCCGAAACTAGCTTCACTTAAAGGTTTTGTAAGAATGTTAGATATTTAATCTTATGAAGGTATGAATTCTAGTCTAGTATCACCTTTTTTAGCATGGTCTCTTAAGAAATGATGCCTAATTTCTATGTGTTTAGTTCTAGAGTGCTGAATAGGGTTCTTGGTTAGGTTGATAACACTAGTATTATCACAATTTATTGTAATACTTTTAAAGTTTATGCCATAGTCTTCTAGTTATTGTTTCATCCATAACACTTGGGCACAATAACTTCTAGCTGCTACGTATTCCGCTTTGGCGGTTGATAATGCAACGGATTTTTGTTTCTTAGAAAACCAAGAAGTTAACATTGCACCTAAGAATTGGCATGTTGCACTTGTGCTTTTTCTATCTAACCTACACCCCGCAAAGTCAGCATCTGAATATCCTACAAGCTCAAAAGATGAATCTCTAGAGTACCATAATCCTAGGGTTTGAGTTCCTTGTAGATATCTAAGAATTATTTTTACTGCAATTATATGTGATTCCTTAGGATTAGCTTGAAATCTAGCACACATGCATACACTGAACATTATATCAAGTCTACTTGCAGTCAAATAAAGTAAAGCTCCTATCATGCTTCTATAATATTTAGTATCTATACATTTACCTCCTTCATCAAGATCAAGTTTTGTTGAGGTGCTCATGGGTGTACCAAGTGGCTTTGAGCTTTCCATCCCGAACCTCTTTAGTAGGTCCTTAGTGTGTTTTGATTGATTGATGAAGATGCCTCCTTTCAATTGTTTGATTTGAAGTCCAAGGAAGTAGGTAAGCTCTCCCATCATACTCATTTCAAATTCACCTTGCATGAACTTGGAAAACTCTTTACACATTGATTCATTAGTAGCACCAAATATAATATCATCAACATATATTTGGACTAGTAGAGTGTCATTTATGTGAGTTTTTATGAAGAGGGTTGTGTCTACTTTTCCTCTTATAAAATTATTGTCAATCAAAAGTTTATTTAATCTTTCATACTATGCTCTAAGAGCTTGCTTCAACCAATATAGAGCTTTAGAAAGTTTGTAGACAAGATTTGGAAGACTAGGATTCTCAAATCCAAGAGGTTGTTCAACGTAAACCTCTTCTTCTATAAAGCCATTTAAAAAGGCACTCTTTATATCCATTTGAAATGATTTAAACTTATTAAAGCATACAAAGGCTAATAACATTCGAATAGCTTCTAAGCTTGCTACGGGAGCATAGGTCTCATCAAAGTCTATTCCTTCTTCTTGATTATATCCCTTAGCAACTAGTCTAGCCTTATTTCTAGTCACTATTCCATTTTCATCCATCTTATTTCTAAATACTCATTTAGTTCCAATTATTGTATGATTCTTAGGTCTAGGAACTAGATTTCATACATTGTTTCTTTCAAATTAATTTATCTCTTCTTGCATGGCAATTATCCAATCATTATCCTCTTCAGCTTCTATAAATGTCTTAGGTTCTATTTGAGACAAATAGGCTACATACTTGCAAATGTTTCTATTTGAGGAACGAGTTCTTACCCCTTGTGAAGGATCACTAATCACTTGATCGATTGGATGATAATTCATATACCTCCAATCTTTGGGAAGACTATCCTCTTATTGAATTGTAGATGGTTGGTCCAATTTGAGAATTTCCATCTCTCGATTTGTTTGAGGTGAGCTCTCCTTTGGGTCAACAATGGGAGTAGGTACCTTCGTTCTTGGAATGAAATCTGCATCATCATTGAAAGAAACTTCTCTACTACTAATTGGGTTAGACTCATCAAGAGTTACATGTACAGATTCTTCTACCACTAGAGTTCTCTTGTTGAGGACTCTATAAGCCTTACTAGAGGCTGAATATCCTAAAAATATGCCTTCATTGGTCTTAGAGTTAAACTTACCCAAGTTAGTTTTATTGTTATTTAGGATGAAGCATTTACAACCAAATGTACGAATATAGGAGATATTAGGCTTTCTACCTTTCCATAATTCATACAGAGTTTTGTCAAGCATAGACCTAATTAAAATTCTATTCAAGATATAGCAAGAAGTGTTTACGGCTTCTGCCCAAAAGTATTTTGGTAAGCTATTTTCACAAAGCATTGTTCTTGCAAATTCTTTTAGAACTCTATTTTTCCTCTCAAAATCTCCATTTTGTTGAGGAGTTCTAAGAGTTAAAAAGTTGTGATCAATTCCATTTTCATCACAAAATTTTGAAAAACTCTGGTTTTTAAATTCTTCTCCATGATCACTTTTAATGCTTGAAATACAAATTCTTTTTTCATTTTGAACCTTTTTGTAAAATTTTCAAATCCTTTGTAAGCTTCATCCTTGTAAGCAATAAAGATAACAAAGGTATATCTTGAATAGTCATCAACAATAACAAGAGCATATTGATGGCCCCCTAGACTAATGGTACTTATTAGACCAATTAAGTCCATATGCAAAAGTTCTAATGGTCTAGTAGTTGAGACTACATTCTTTGATTTAAAAGAAATCTTAGTTTGTTTTCCCATTTGACAAGCATCACATACTTTATCTTTTTCAAATTTGATTTTGGGAAATCTAATGACTAAATCTTTTCTAGAAATGATTTTAAGTAAATCCATGTTTACATGACCAAGCCTTCTATGCCATAGCCATAGGTTTTCACTAAATGCGGGAAAACAATTTTCATTATCGGAATGCAACGATTTTAAATCAACTATATAGACATTTTCATGTCTATGGCCAACAAATTTGATCTTGTTACTCTTGATGTCTATAACTAGACAATGAGTGGTTTCAAAAATGACTTTGTTGCCTTTGTCATATAGTTGACTAATACTTAGTAGATTTGGCTTAAGGCCTTGTACTAGCAATACATTGTCTATGGTTGAGAAATCATTACCAAATTTTCCATGCCCGATTATCTTTATTTTTGTGTTGTCTCCAATGGTGACAAGTCTGCCATCTCTTAGAGTTAGCTCCTTGAATATTGATAAGAATTCATAATATCTATATGTTTGTTATATTTCCTCATGTTTTAATGGTTATAAATGCTTAAATCTTGGATTTTGATAATGTTTCGTATTTTGTGGAGTAGATTGAGGAGTTAAATCAAATTGAATTCAAAATCAAGAGATTTGGAGAGGAAAAATCAGAGCTAAAAAAGATATACATTCCAGAAGCGGTTTTTGCTTAAAGTGTGGGCACGTCCTATTTTCCCAGAATGTTCACAGAAACAGTCAGCAGATAAAGTGTGAGCACGCCTTATTGGATCCGAGGTTCTGACCTAGGGTTACGAATTTGCTGGAGAAAAAGGATATGTATGATAGCTGGAAATATTTAGTTACCCATTCTTATCTCTAGGAAAGTATTTGCCAAGACTCCCTATTAAGGTGGAATTTTCTTTTAATTAGTTTCCTTATCTAGATAGGGTAACTATTATTAGATGGAGTAACTATTATAAATAGGAGAGGGATCTCTCATAGATGGGAGACAGATTATTCACAAGAAAAATTCCTCTTCTCTTTTCTTTAGGCGTTTTTTTAATTATGAGTAGCTAAATACTTTTCTTCTAGCTGAAGGATAATTGAAGTTTTGGTTCTTCAAGAATTATGAGATCTAAATAATTTTCATTGCTATTTTATTTCTTCACTATTTATATATCTTCTATATTTATTAAAAATTATTGTCTTGATTGATTGATGCAAAGGGCCCGTTGTTCAATTATCAGGTTAATAAATTGCCATTTAGAACTTTAAATCCGTAATTTTTTAAATGTTCTAATATTAGTGGTAAAAAAACGTAGTTGATTATAGAGAGATTTTCGATTTATGTTTTGAAGATATATAATCTAGTCTAAATGAATCGAGCTTGTGTATTTATTGGCTAGAATTGGTAGTCTATCTAATTATTAATGCTGTCAATAGATTAAATCCTAAGAGCTTGTTTAGGGTTGTTTATTAACAAGAGAAGTAATCAAAGAGCTTTTTTTGGTTATCGAGAAAATAAGGAGAGATAGGTTGTTAGAGCTTGTTAATAACCATAACCAATTTAGTGAAGAATAGAAGATTTCATCCTTGTATCTATGATCAATTCTCTGAACCAATTATGAAATTATACCTTTGGTTGGATATTTGCCTGATATTGATTTCTCCTTAGTTTTTAGTTGATCATAATTACTTTCTCTTTTATTTCACTTCGAAATTTCAAACCCCCCTTTTTCTTTGCTTTAATTTTCATTAAAATAAATCTACCTAATCCCTGTGGATACGACCTTGCTCATCACTGTTACAATTTGTATTTTTCGAGAGCAAGAATTTTATTATTTGTGGGATTCGACATCCACCAAATTTTTGGCACCGTTGCCGGGGATTGGTGTTAATTAGATTTATTTTAATGCTTCGTTCTTCTCGTGCAGGTGAGCTCCAATACGATCCTGAGATTCAGAAGATGGCTCAAAAGTTGAGGAAGGAAGCTAAATTGCCGGACAAACAAGCATCTTCATCCTCACCCCCCGGATTTAATTTAGTACCTGACTTGGTTGATTCATCTAGTGATTCTGAAATAGACGAAGCAATGGCCAATCAAGAGAGAACTTTAAGGGAATTGGCTGCACCAAATGTAAATCAACAGCCACTCTGCATTACATATCCATCTTTGGAAGTGGGTTTTGAGTTAAAATCTGGATTGATCCATTTGCTCCCAAACTTTCGTGGTCTTGAGAATGAAGATCCTCACAAGCATCTGAAGGAAATCCACGTGGTGTGTTCAAGCATGAAACCGCAAGGAGTGACCGAAGAACAAATCAAATTACGTGCTTTTCCATTCTCGCTGACTGAAAAAGCAAAGGATTGGTTATTTTATTTGCCGCTTGGCTCTATAACCACATGGATGGAGATGGTGAGATTGTTTCTTGATAAATTTTTCCTTGCATCACGGGTTGCTGGCATTAGAAGGGAGATATGTGGAATAAAACAGAAAGATATAAAGACCCTTCCTGATTATTGGGAAAGATTTAAGCAATTCTGTGCAAGCTGCCTACAACATGGAATTTCTGAACAGCTCCTCTTTCAATATTTCTATGAAGGGCTCCTACCCATGGAAAGGAAGATGATGGATGCAGCGAGTGGAGGTGACATAGTGAACAAAACTCCTAGTGACGCTAGAGATTTGATCTCCATCATGGCCGCTAACTCACAACAATTTGGATTCAGGCAGGACACATCTCCAATAAGGGTGAATGAGGTAAGTATATCTTCCCTTGAAATTCAAATATCTAATCTAACTTCTATTGTTCAATAGTTAGCTGTAGGAAATATGCAACAAGTGAAAGCTTGTGGGATTTGTGCTACCATCGGTCATCCAACTGACATGTGCCCTACACTTCGAGATGATTCTTATGAGCATGCCAATGCAGCTGGAGGATTTCTAGGCCCACCACAAAGGAAATACGATCCCTATTCAAATACCTGCAACTCAAGATGGAGGGATCATCCCAATTTCAGCTATGGAGCAAGACCACAATTCCAACACTTTCAGCATAGACCACCTGCTCCACCACCATAACAAACCTTCACAAGTTCAGGTATGTCTTTAGAAGAAATTGTTAAATCACTTGCAACTAACACACAACAATTTCAACAAGAGACAAGAACAAGCATTCAACAACTGGAGAATCAAATGAGTCAACTGGCATCTTCTATGAACAGATTGGAATCTCAAGGTAAATTGTCCTCATAAACTGTTGTTAACCCAAAACAAAATGCTAGTGTAGTTACCTTGAGAAGCGGGAAGGAGTTGAAGGAACCCAGTAAGGCAGCACGTGGAAAAGAAATTGAAAAAAAAATAGCTACTCCTCAACCTCAAATTGACCAGCCTAGAGGACTCGATAGTGAACAACTAAAGGCATTGGTGACAAATCCTCCATTTCCTACTAGATTGACTAAATCCAAGAAAGAAGAGGAAGAGAAGGAAATTCTTAAAACTTTTTGCAAGGTTGAGGTAAATATTCCCTTACTTGATGCAATTAAATAAGTGCCTCGATATACTAAATTTCTCAAGGAGTTGTGCACCAACAAGAGAAAGTTGAAAGGTAATGAAAAGATAAGTATGGGGGAAAATGTTTCAGCCATCCTCCAGAAAAAATTACCTCCAAAATGCAAGGACCCAGGTATGTTTACTATCCCTTGCAAACTAGGTGATGCTAGGATTGAGAAAGCAATGCTAGATCTAGGAGCTTCAATAATTATCATGCCTCTCTCTATTTATTCATCTTTGAATATTGGTCCATTAAAAGAAACAGGTGTGATTATTCAACTTGCTGATAGATCTAATGTATATCCTGAAGGAGTCTTGGAGGATGTCTTAGTACAAGTTAATGGGTTTGTTTTTCCTGCTGATTTTTATGTTCTTGACATGGAAGAAGACGACTCTTCTAATTCAACACTAATGTTATTAGGAAGGCCATTTCTAAAAACATCTAGAACAAAAATTGATGTGCATGATGGTACACTCACAATGGAATTTAATGGTGAAATTATTAAATTCAATATTTATGACGCCATGAGGTACCCTAATGATGTGTCTTCTGTTTTTGTTATGGATGTTATTGACTCGTTGGCGCAAGAAATCTTTGATGTAATTGATGATGATAAGTTAAAAGTTATACTTAGCAGGCATTTCACTCTTGAAGGGCTACAGAAGATCATGAAGAAGTTTGTGTTGGAGTCTGACCTGCAAGATGCAATCTATGAATTGGAATCACTTAAACCTATAAGGTATGATGTGTCTTACATTGAGTTGCCTCTTTCTCACACAAAACTTCTTCCTTCTATTGTACAGGCACCGAAATTGGAATTGAAACCCTTACCAGATCATCTGAAATATGCATTTTTGGGAGAAGGAGAAACTCTTCTGGTGATAATCTCAAACAAGCTCTCCATATTAGAGGAAGAAAAGTTGATTCAGATTCTTAGAGAGTATAAAGAGGCTATTGACTGGATTATAGCTGACATTAAGGGATTGAGCCCTTCCACATGCATGCATAGGATACTATTAGAGGAAGATTGTAAGCCTTCTAGAGAAGCCCAACGCCGACTGAATCCACCAATGATGGAAGTGGTAAAGAAAGAAATTTTGAAACTTCTCAACCCAGGTATGATCTATCCAATTTCAGACAGTAAATGGGTAAGTCCAGTTCAGGTTGTGCCAAAGAAAACAGGTATAACGATAATAAAAAATCCTGATGGTGAGTTGGTGCCCACTCGAATTCAAAACTGGTGGTGGGTTTGTATAGATTATAAGAAGTTAAATGCATCAACTAGAAAAGATCACTTTCGTCTTCCATTTATTGATCAAATGCTTGAACGTTTGGCTAGTCGTACTCATTATTGTTGTCTTGATGGTTATTCAGGTTTTCATCAAATCCTAGTCGCACCGGAGGATCAAGAAAAAACCACCTTCACATGCTCATTTGGCACTTTTGCATACCGACAAATGCCCTTTGGACTTTGCAACGCTCCTACTACATTTCAAAGGTGTATGGTTAGTATATTTTCAGAGTATGTAGAAAACATCATAGAGGTATTTATGGATGACTTTACAGTTTATGGTGATTCTTTTGATACTTGTTTAACTAACCTTACAAAAGTGCTTAAAAGATGCATAGAAACGAACCTTGTTCTGAATTATGAAAAGTGTCACTTTATGGTTGATCAAGGTATTATTCTAGGCTATATTGTATCTTCTAAGGGAATTGAAGTTGATAAAGCTAAGATATAAATTATCAAATCTTTGCCTTACCCCGCAAGTGTGCGGGAAATTTGCTCTTTTCTTGGACATGCAGGATTTTATTGACGCTTTATTAAGGATTTTTCCAAAATCACTCAACCTTTATGTAGGTTATTGCAAAAAGATGTGATGTTCAAATTTGGTGAGGTGTGCAAAGGTGCATTCGATAAGTTGAAGGACATGCTAACTTCGACACCAATTATCTGGCCACCGAATTGGGATCTTCCATTCAAAATTCTGATCATGCAGCTCTCAAGTATTTGCTGTCAAAGAAGGAGGCAAAACCCAGACTCATTCGGCGGTTACTACAAGAGTTCAATTTGGAGATACACGATAAAAAAGGTGCAGAGAATTTGGTCGCCGATCATCTAAGTAGATTACCCACAAATGAAGAACCATCCCCATTACAAGATGACTTTCCAGATGAGTATCTCTTTTCTATTGAAAAGTCAATCCCCTGGTATGCTGATATTGTTAATTATCTAGTTACTAGAAAACTGCAAGATGATTTGTTTAGAGCTTAAAGAGATAAAATCAAAAGTGATGCTAAATATTATGTTTGGGATAATCTTTATTTGTGGAAACATTGTTCTGATCAAATTATTCAAAGGTGCGTCTCTCAACAAGAAACTCCTTCCATTTTGAAATTTTGTCATTCATATGCATGTGGAGGACACTTTGGTCCCAAAAGAACAGCTCGTAATGTGTTAGAATGTGGATTGTTTTGGCCTAATTTGTTTCGTGATTCATATATGTTTTGTAAAGCCTGTGAATAGTGTCAGAAAACTGGAAATTTAGGGCATAGAGACCAAATGCCACACACCCCTATTCTTGTTTGTGAAATATTTGATGTGTGGGGTATTGATTTCATGGGCCCTTTTCCTTCTTCTCATGGTAATGTTTACATCATTCTTGCTATTGATTATGTTTCAAAATGGGTAGAAGCTAAGGCTACTCGGATTGATGATGCTAAAGCTGTTGTAGATTTTGTCAAATCTCATATTTTTGTCAGGTTCGGGACACCAAGAGCTATAATCAATGATCGTGGGACTCATTTTTGCAACAGAGTAGTGGGGGCTTTATTCAAGAAATATAATGTTACCCACCGCATCTCCACTGCTTACCATCCGCAAACAAATGGGCAAGTTGAAGTATCCAATAGAGAGATCAAGTCCATACTAGAGAAAACTATTAACCCAAATAGGAAGGATTAGAGTATGCGGCTTGATGATGAACTATGGGTTTACCGAATAGCCTACAAGACCCCCATAGGTATGTCTCTTTACCATTTGGTATTTGGCAAACCATATCATCTCCCAGTCGAACTAGAACACAAGGCATATTGGGCTGTCAAGCATTGCAACATGGGAATGGATGAATCAGGCGAACAAAGGAAATTACAATTGCAAGAGTTTGAGGAAATCCGCAATGATGCCTATGAAAGCTCGAGAATATACAAAGAAAAGACCAAAGCCTATCATGATCAACTGATTTCTAGGAAAAAATTTCTATTGGTCAAAAAGTTTTACTTTATCACTTTAGACTGAAGTTATTTCCTGGTAAATTGCGTTCTAGATGGGTAGGTCATTTTATTGTTACTAATGTATTTCCTCATGGTGCAGTTGAAATACAAAGTTCGGATACAGGTAAAATTTTAAGGTCAATGGTCATCGTTTGAAACCTTTTTATGAAGGTTTTCAAGTGTATAATGTTGATCAAATTATTTTGGAATGTCTGACTTATGGCAATTAAGAGGTGGCAACATCTAGCCAAAGACGTTAAAGAATGGTGCTTTTGGGAGGCAACCCAACTTTTTGTCTTACCTTCCTTGTTTTCTTTATTTTATTCTTTTTTTATTTAGCTTATTTTTAGATTTTTTTTTTATCATTTTTCGGAGTGCATTTGATTTTCTTTCCAATTTTTTTGGCAGAATATGATTTTCGTAACCCGTGGGCACGCCTTATGGAAAATATTGAATCCTGGAATTGGGCAATAAACCCAAAGAAATCTTTGAATACAAGGTGCCCACGCCTTATTCCAATTGTTCTCCTGGTTGAAAGAGTAAAAAAAAAAATAATAATAATTATCTATATTATTATTTTTTTTCTCAGTTGCCCTAACTCTTCTCTTGCTCTAAATTATCTAGCCGCTTCCTTCACCCAGCTGCCTAACTCTCCACCTCGAACCATCTCGCACCACCACGCGAGCCAGTCACCCAGCCTCGTCCAGCCCTCGCCTCTGCACCACTAGGCGCCTATCGCCTAGCCCCGCTCTAGACACGCAACCACCGAGCACCGCACCAGTCCACCCTAGCAGATCGCCCAGCCCCGCACCAGACGCGCGCGATCGCCAAGCATCGCCCCAGTCCACCCTTGCACCTCGCTCGACCCCGCGCGAGCATAATAGTCCCTTGGAAGCCCACCACACAACACTCCACCGGTCCACTTCTATCTCTATTCCTCACGCCATGGGAAAGAGAAAGATTACTCCAAGCCAATTGAACACACAGCAAGGAACCCCTCCAGTGCGTACAAGAGCCAGAATTAGGAAAGGGAAGCACATTCTTCCACCTTCAGAATCAGATTTGAAAGGGCATTTGACATTCACTAAAAAGAAAGATAAGGCAAGGTATCAGGACATCTGTAGGCAGTCAATAATCCCTTGTAAGTATATTCATCACCCTACAATGGAAGCTTTGGATATCTCTACTACTATGTTTGAGCTCATTGACAATATAGGGTAGCAAACTTACTTTTTCATTACTTGCCCGACATTTATTAAACTAGTTAGAGAATTTTACACTACTTTTGAGTTCAACAAGCCTAATAATTTCACACTTCATAGCCCACAAGTAGTCAAGTTTAGATTAATGGGAAAAGAATTTAAGCTCCCAATCACTGAATTCAACATTGCCTTTGGATTTATCTCTGAAGAATATGCTAAGTCTGATGAATATTTGAACAGTTCTTGTGATTTTAGTGAGGCCTTTGAACCAGTTAGATTGTATAACACTCTATCCACTGCTGATCACTATAACCCAAGTAAATCCAAAGATACCTACCTCCGTGATACTATTTTGAAATACATTCATAGGTTTCTTGCCTTTACTTTTTTGGGTAGGAAGGATTCTGCTGCTGTGTTGTCAAAAGCTGAATTTTATTTTTTGTAGTGCATGCAAAACAAGATCAAAGTGAATCTTGGGTGTTGGTTAGCTTCACAATATGTGGTGTCCTTAAAAATAAATGTTATTTAATTTTAGGTTCACTAATCACCCACTTAGATGTTCATGAAAAATTGATTGATCTTGAGAATAATGATCTTCATGTTGTTTTTAAGATGTTACCCTTGGACTTATATTGTTTGGAGGGGATGGGTTTAGTTGGAAGAAAAGAGCGTATCTTCTATTTTTATCCACTAGGACCCGTTCTGACACGACCACAACGCAAGCTCCTTGACGCCAACGATGATGACGAGGTCGAAGAATCTACAAACTTGCCTTCCACGTCCACCGTATCTTCCCAAGGACAATTTAGCAATCAGCTTGCGAGACTCGGAGACCAAGTTGCCAGATTGGACAAAAACATGACAGCTTTCTTTGCTTACATGGGATTCACACCACCTTCACCCCCACACACGTGACTGATATCTTGGTTGATGCTCAACATTTTTAGGGGAGTTTTCTACTTACTCTTATTCTTTTATAGTTTTTGAGTATTTATTTTTGATACATTGAGGACAATGTATGGATTAAGTGTGGGGGAGGGTCTTTGACATATGAATTTGATTTTACTTTGAACTTCACTTTTAGCTCCATTTTAATCAATTTTTGCGTCATTTTTCAAGAAAATTTTCAAAAATCCAAGTGATACTGTAGTTCTTGTTTGTGATCATTCTCTTCTAAATTCTAGATTTTGTCGATGCTTGTCTTAAATGATCTGGATTATTGTGAATTATTGATATAAATTGAGGCATAATAAGGGATTAGCATGAATGGTTGAATTCTTATTTACTACACAGTGATTAATTGCTCTTGATGATTGATTGAATGAAAAATGTGTGGGATCTAATGCACATGACCCTTTTTGTGCACTTTTGAGCCAATGAACATTCATATTGTATTATGCTCCATTTTCTTAATTGAGTGATTGTCATACATAGTTGATTTTTTTAGAACTTGCTTTGTTATGCATGTCAGGAGACTACATTGTTGAATTAGATGCATTGAATTAATAAAGGCATTTAGGTGGAGCCATTTAGCTTTCTTAAAAAGCCTACCTTGATTTTTACCTTAGAAAGCCAATTTTGAACCTTGGCCCTTTTGTTGGAAGTTAACCATGGTATAAGCAATGTCAACCCATTCTTTTGTCGATTTCCCTCTTTTGAACCTCGAATTGAAGGATTGTACTAGCTTGTTCACATGAAGCTTCAAATTATCTTTGAAAAGATTGAAAGATGCTGGGAATAAAGTGATTCAAGTTACAAGTGCCTTGGTTTTTCAAAAAAAAAAAAAAAACAACAACAACAAAGAAAGAAAAGAAAAGAAAAAGAAAAAGAAAAAAAGGTGGCCAGAAAGAGAGAAAAGTTATGCAATTTCAATTATTTGGAAGTGAATTGATTGAAGAAAATATTTGACGTTATTGAGTTGTGCTTTGTGTGGAGAAGTTGGTATAATTCCTTTGATAAAAGTACCTAAAAATTCCTTCTCACCATACCTTACCTAAGCCCCGTTACAACCCATTTAAGACCCTTAGATTCTTTGCATTCAATTCAATCCATTGATGATAAAGATGTGATATATTAGCAAGCTTATGGTAAAGTTCTTCTATGTTTTGACTTCAGAGTTCATTGATACGCTAAACACTTTGAGCGTATTGAGTGAATCCAATGAGAGGGTGTTAGATCCTATTGCATTTTGATTTCAAGAAGATCATTGAGGTGATTGTTCATGGGTGTAGTTTATAAGAATTTACTCTATGAAATTGTTCGTTTCTTAATTGTCTTTAGATTTAAATCTTTAAGGCATGATAATTTGGATTATAGAGGATGAGTAAAGGTAGAAGAAGGAACGATGATGAGAAAAGGTGACGAACTTGAGCTATTGTATGCTTGAGGATAAGCATTGTTTAAATGTGGAGGAATTTGATAAGAATTCATAATATCTATATGCTTATTATATTTCCTCATGTTTTAATGGTTATAAATGCTTAAATCTTGGATTTTGATTATGTTTCGTATTTTGTGGAGTAGATTAATGAGTTAAATCAAATTGAATTCAAAATCAAGAGATTTGGAGAGGAAAAATCGGAGCTAAAAAAGATATACATTCCAGAAGCAGTTTTTGCTTAAAGCGTGGGCACGTCCTGTTTTCCCATAATGTTCACAGAAGCAGTCAGCAGATAAAGCGTGAGCGCGCCTTACTGGATCCGAGGTTCTGACCTAGGGTTACGAATTTGTTGGAGAAAAAGGATATGTATGATAACTGGAAAGATTTAGTTACCCATTCTTATCTCTAGGAAAGTATTTGCCAAGATTCCTTATTAAGGTTGAATTTGCTTTTAATTACTTTCCTTATCTAGATAGGGTAACTATTATTAGATGGAGTAACTATTATAAATAGGAGAGGGATCTCTCATGGATGGGAGACAGATTATTCACAAGAAAAATTCCTCTTCTATTTTCTTTAGGCGTTCTTTTAATTATGAGTAGCTAAATACTTTTCTTCCAGCTGAAAGATAATTGAAGTTTTGGTTCTTCAAGAATTATGAGATCTAAATAATTTTCATTGCTCTTTTATTTCTTCACTATTTATATATCTTCTATATTTATTAAAAATTATTGTCTTGATTGATTGATGCAAAGGGCTCGTTGTTCAATTTCAGGTTAATAAATTACCATTTAGAACTTTAAATCCGTAATTGTTTAAATGTTCTAATATTAGTGGTAAAATAACATAGTTGATTATAGAGAGATTTTCGATTTATGTTATGAAGATATATAATCTAGTCTAAATGAATCGAGCTTGTGTATTTGTTGGCTAGAATTGGTAGTCTCTCTAATTATTAACGCTGTCGATAGATTAAATCCTAAGAGCTTGTTTAGGGAAGTAATCAAAGAGCTTGTTTTGGTTATCGAGAAAGTAAGGAGAGATAGGTTGTTAGAGCTTGTTAATAACCATAACCAATTTAGTGAAGAATAGAAGATTTTATCCTTGTATCTGTGATCAATTCTCTGAACCAATTCTGAAATTATACCTTTGGTTGGATATTTTCCTGATATTGATTTCTCCTTAGTTTTTAGTTGATTATAATTGCTTTCTCTTTTATTTCACTTCGAAATTTCAAACCCTTCTTTTTCTTTGCTTTAATTTTCATTAAAATAAATCTACCCAATCCCTATGGATACGACCTTGCCCATCACTGTTACAATTTGAATTTTTCGAGAGCGAGAATTTTATTATTTGTTGGATTCGACACCCACCAAATACATTTTTCTCACCGGTCATGTGTTTTGAGCATCCACTATCAATGTACCAATAATTACCTTTTTCTTTGGTGTGGAGACACATCTACATCACACAAGGATATACAATTGCATTTTTTGGTACCCAAAATTTCTTGGGTCCTTTGGGGTTAGTCCTAGAAAATATGGTTCCTTTTGGGACCCATACTTTCTTAACAACATATGGTGTTCTATAGACATGTTGATGATGCACAATCCTAGGATAATAGTTATTGAAATTTCTAGGATGACTTAGTTGTGCATGTCTATAATTCTTAGGATAAGTATTCCTAGGATACATGTTACTAATGTGAGGAATATACATGTCATTTCTAGGAAATGTATGATAATGATTTCTTGAAAACATACTTGCATTATTATGAATATGCGTATTATTTCTAGGATAACCATAATGATAATTCCTAGGATATGCATGTGCAGTGTACAAGTTTTGATTATATATGTTGTTTCTAGGATGCATATGATGGTCATTCTTAGGATATGTATAAGCATTTCTTGAATGAGCATACATGTAAGCATGAGTATTTCTAGATCTACTAGCATTCTTTGAGGGAATGCTTTTGACCTTGCTAGTAGTATTTGAAGTAGAGGCTTCATTCACACATGATGCTTTCATGAATAAGATCTTTTTTTATTTTTGCTTGCCTAATGGAGAATATCCTAACCCGGATTTTCCTCCACTTAATCTTTGGCAAGATAGCACTTCATCAAACTTTTCTTTTCCAAGCATGAGTCTAGATATTGTGCCATTCAATTCTAATATCTTCTTTTTTAAGTTTTCATTTTCATCTTTAAGAAAATTTTGAGAAGAATCATAAAGCAATGAAGATAGTTTATCTTTTTCTTCTCTTAGACTTATCATCTCTTTAGAAAGAGATGACACCTCTTTCTTAAGAGTAGAGTTCCTAAAATTGAATTTCTTCAATTCTTCATGCATTTCATTTATGACTTCTATCAATTCTTCACTACTACTAACAATGTTATTTTTTGAAGAGGGAGAAGACAATACCTCATTTTCATCATCGATTTCCATAAGACATAGGTTGGCAATTTCCTCGTATCCGAGGATTCTTCTTGATTACGCTCAAACTAATACGCGGTTATTGTGTATAGTTGAGGTGTCGATTCCACGAGGAAAAGCGATCTACAAAGGAAAAGTGCAAACCTTAACACGAATGATAACAATCAAGTGAGAAAATATGAATTTTGATAATGAAGTAATTGTGAGAAAATTGTGTAAATAGACTGAAGAATATAATAAAGGAACAACAAGGTTCCGGGAATCCTCCCTAGGTTCGTTGCCTTATTCCAATCTTAATTCAATTGTTTTTATCTCGATTGCAAGTTTCACTTCCCAAGCAAGCAATCAACAAATATTCAATCAAAGCACATATATAAACCCTAATATAATTGTTATGAATTACTCTTTACTTTCGAGTTTAGCACACATGACCTATCATATAGATTTATCAAGAAACGACAATATATCTATAATGACAATATTGCAGTAATGGACAAAACCTAAAAGACAAATCTACCAGACTCAATCATACCCAAACAACGCCACATAAGAAAAGCATGACTAAACTTATATGGAGAAGAAAGATACAATTACCGGATTAAGAGAAAAATCTTCTAATTAGATTAAAGAGTAAATCATAACAATGTTTTGGCAATAAATCCAAACTACAACTGAATCAATAATGGATAATAAGAACAACTACACCTAGGGATTCATCCCTTCGCCTTGCTTGGAGATTAGTTGGCCATGGGGCTCATTCTTGAACATTTTGATGTAGGAGAATATAGCAGTCTTCTTGTGTTTTCCAGTCTTAATGATGTTTTTTTCTCAAACCCTAAGTGATCTATTTATAATACAAAAGGTCCAAGTGTGTTTTAGGGTTCAAACAATCATTAAAGTCCTAATTAGGTCATAACTCGGAGAAGGGGATCGTGTGCGTGCCTCGGCTCCCAGTTACTCGCGCTACAACTTTGTTTATTCCTTATTCTGGAGAGCTTTTGGGAGCCGCAGCTTTATCTGGTGTTGGTTTGTGGAGACTTTGGGCGCCACGGCTCAGCCTGGTCCAGGCCGCGGCGCACACTGAAGGAGGACTTGGCTTTTTTGGGCAAACTTCTGGAGGCCGAGGCTTGGATATTTTCAAGCTGCAGCGCACACACTCAAGACCTAATTCTCTTTGTTTTGTCCTTCTGCAATCATGCCTTCACTTCGGTATACCTCGAGTCTTTGTGCTTCAAGCAATGATAACTTTTCCTCATCTTTTGAACTTAAAGTACCTGAAAATGCACCGAAATAGATCAATGATCCAAGAATGACACTTTAGAGTTGTTATCGTATAAAAGTGCAATTAAAACCTAGATTAACCCTAAAATGCTAACAATTAAGTTCTGTTAAGATGCATTTTATGACTCTTATCACTTCTTCTTCATCATCACTCCAAGTGGTTGCAATCATAGCTTTCTTCTTGAAGCTCCTATATGGTTTGCTTGAAGCTATACAATCGGCCTTGATGTGACCAGGCTTCTTGCATCCATAACACACAAGTGGTTCCCTTTTCGAAGTGGGATCCTTTGTGTAAGGTTTCTTCCTTTTTTTTCAAAAATCTATGAAATCGTTTGGTGATTAAAGCAATCTCACCATCTTCTTCGCTGCACTCCACCTCTTCTTCTGATTTTTCTTCTCTGTTGCTCGTAAAGGCTTTGAGAGCAATCACCTTTTTATTTTTCTCATCATCATTGACAATGGAATTCATTTCTTCCATCTCATATGTCAATAATGACCCAAGAAGTATTTCAACATCAAGTTTGTCGAGATCTTTGGCCTCCTGAATGACCATCTTCTTTGGTTTCCAAGAGGGTGGTAGAGATCTTAAGATTTTTCTCGTTAGTTCAAACTCCTCAATGTTCCTACCAAAAAGCTTCAAACCATTAACAATAGTTATGAAATGTGAGTGCATTTGAGAAATTGTTTCGTTAGGAGACATTTTAAAAGATTCATATTCAGATATTAGCATGTAGATTTTTGATTTTTTAACCTCACTAGTTTCCTCCTATGTAACTTGCAGTTTATCCCAAATCTTCTTAGCCGAAACACATGCAGAAATTTTATTATATTCAGATATATCTAAAGTACAATGTAAAATACTTGTGGCTCTACTATTGAGAGACATCATTCTACAATCCTCATCATTGAACTTAGTTTTGAGCTTAGGCATTGTATGATTGATTTCTCCAATAGTTATTTCCTTTGATGGAATTCTAAGTCCTTCCTCAATGACTTTCCATAGATTATAATCTTGTCATTCAACAAAGATTTCATCCTATGTTTCTAATAGTTATGGTTGGAGCCATTGAACAAGGGAGGCCTAGTAGGAATGTCCCTCAGAATAGCTATTTGCTGCCATCGGATCAACTCAAGGATATTAAGCCTAAAATTGAGAACCTGGCTCTGATACCAATTATAGACTGAGGTTTCAACCCAAGAGGGGGGTGAATTGGGTTTATAAAAACTTTCACTAATTAATTGTAAGTTTATAAAAATAGATAAATCCACAAGCATGTAAACAAGTAATGTGCTATAAACAAAAGAGTTTAAGGATATAGAAGATGCAAACTCAGTTTATAGTGGTTCGGCAATATCAGATTCGTTCCGACCCTACATCCACTCTCTTCACGGAACCTACTTGAAGTAATCCACTAAAACTCTTAGTCGTGCAACTTCACGGGTGTTGCACAAACCTTACAAACAGTCCCTTCCTCTTGGAAGCTTATCCCTTCCTCTCGGAAGCTAATCTCTTTCTTTTGGAAGCTAATCCCTTTACAATAAATATGAGTTACTATAAAGTAAATGGTAGAGAGACAACAATGAATGCTTATACAACTGAATAATATCTCTCTTTTAAGGTAAAGCTTGAAGAATGGCTCAACAATAAATATTTCAAAGCTTTTGTGTATTAATGAGCAAAAACTTGATTGAATGTGTAATCTTCTTTTCTTAAATGCTCATGGGAGTGGGTTTATATAGCCTTGAATTAATATGGCTGTTTGGTACTGATTTGGTACGTTTTGGTACTAAATTCTAGCGCCTCAATGGTCATATTTTTCGAATTACCAGTCGACTGGATCAAGTGAAAAGTCCTACTTTTAAGGCTATGTATAGTACCAGTCGACAGGGGACACTCTGTCCAAAACACCAGTCGACTGGTATGAAGCACCCAGTCGACTGGGGACACACTGTCCTATATACCAGTCTTTTGGTATAAGTACCCAGTCGACTGGGTTGCTCTTTAACCCATTTTTTCATTCTTTGAAATGTTTTTGACTTATAACCGTTTGAATGAATAGTTTTGTTAAAATGCTTTTTCAAAAGGAGCCATAAGACAAGCTATTTACCTAAACAAGTAAGATTTACAACTTGTTTCAATACTTTAATCCTATACTAGATCTTTTGCCTTGACTTGGTGTCTGATTCGGGTTGAGTTCTTGCATCTTGATTCTTGGTTATATGCTTTTATTGTTTAAAACACTTAGATATCACTGTTAGTATTTTTAGACTTGTATTTTGTCATCATTAAAATTTAAATGAGGGTCAAAATTGTAATTCTCTAAAAGAAAAAAGAATAAAAAATCATTCTTCTATCAACTTATTTATTTATGTTGTAATTCTCTAAAAGAAAAAGAAAAAAAAAAGAGAATAAAAAGAAGAAGAAGTAGAAAATATCAGTTTTTGTTTACTTCAATTTTTAGTTTGCATTCGAAAGAAATAAGATTCAATAATTTAAGCAAGATAAGTTGTTGCACCACACTCAGAAGAAATAAGGTTTGATGAGAGCCATAAAATGCATCTTAATCGTACTTATTTGTTACCACTTTAGGGTTGATTTAGGTTTTAATTGCATTTTTATTCGTTAACAACTCTAAAGTGGTATTCTTGGAGCACTAACTTATTTCGGTGCATTTTCAGGTGTCTTAAGTAAAAAGAGATGGGAAAGCTATCATTATTTTAAACACAAAGCTTCAATGAATATTCGAGTGAGAGAATGGTCGTGGAAGAGCCAAGATGAAGAGAAACCAAGAAAGGAGTTTCACTAAATTGCCAGAATTGCCATACAAATCAATCATCTTTGCAAATTAAACTGTATTGATGCAGGAAGAACCAAGAGATGAGCCATATATTCTTAGAAAGACCTGGAAGTCTATTTTCTAGAGAAAGTTATGGCAGTTTTAGTGGACAGAGGTCAAACCTCTAGAACAACATCAGCTCAAGGTGCACCCTGAAGAAGCTGAGGCACACCCTTTAGAAAGAAGACCAAAAGAAGCTTAAAGAGCCATCAGGCTGAGGCACACCTTGGATCAACTGAGGCACACCTTGAGGGGCTGAGAAGCACCCTAGAGAAGCTGAGCCGCACCTCATCACACACACAAGAAACTTGACAAAAGCCAAGGTGCAGCGCGACAAAGCCAAGGTGCAGCACGCGCACAACCCCTGTTCTCCGAGTTAGACCCTAATTAGGTCTTTAATGATTTGTTCGAACCCTAAAACACCCTTAAACTATAAATAGACCACCTAGGGTTTGTAATTAGGCATTCAAAAACCTGAAAAACTCAAAGGAGGCTGCCACACTCTCCCCAGTGGCTAAATAATTTCCAAGCAAGGCGAAGGGATGAATCCCTAGGTTTAGTTGTTTCTATTTCCCTTACTTTATTTAATTGTAATAGAGCTTTAGAGTTCAAACATTGTTATGATTTACTTTTTAATCTAATTAGTAGATTTCTTATTAGTCCGGTGATTGCATGCTTTTTTTTTCCATATAAGTCTAGTCACACTCTTCTTATGTGTATTTGTTTGGGTGTGATTGAGTCTGGTAGATCTCTTTTATAGATTTGTCCATTGCTGTGGTATTGTCATTTAGATATATTATCATCTTTTGATAATTTATAAGTTAAGTCATGTGTGTTTAAAAGTAAAGAATAATTCATATCAATTGCATTAGGGTTTATACATGCGCTTTAATTGAATATTTGCCGATTGCCTGTTTGGGATGTAAATCGAGATAAAAACAACTGAATCAAGTTAGGATTAGGGCAACGAACCTAGGGAGGATTCTCGGATCCTTGTTGTTTCCCCTATTATATTTCACAATCTACTTTACACAATTGTTTCACTATCAATTTCAGATTCTCTTACTCAATTGGATTTATCGTTTTGGATTAAAGTTTACCCCTTCCTTTGTAGTTAACTTGTTTCCCTGTGGAATCGACACCCCAAATCTATGCTACAACAACCGTGTTAGTCTTTGGGCGTAATCAAGGTTCAACACCAAGGCTTATTGATTAACCATTGAAATTTCGAGGCATTATATTGGTTAGTCGAATAAAGTGTTCTGAATTTTGTGATTAGCCTATCTTGTTGTCGATTCTTGTTCACTTACTTGTCCTAAACTGCTTGACCCTTTCACTGAGTGTTTTTATCTGTTTTCCAACTCCATGAGTAAATACCTTGCATCTTTAAATTGATAAACACTTTACCTGTGAGGATAATGGAGTTGAGGCTTCTTTCTTGGTTTAATTCAAAGTTTTATGCATCATTGGTTTGTGGTAAGAGGGATTAGGCTTAGTGCCTCTGTGAGCTTTAGCCAACATTTGCTTGAATGCTAGACAGTTCTGCAAAATTTCTTGGATAAACAACATTCATGCTATGTTACTTTTCATGCATTGTTGTTTCGCTTGCATTACTTGGTACTAGCAATGAGCTGGTTAGGGGTTGTGATTAGGGCATGAAAATGCACATCATATTGAGTTAATTATATGCATTTGTCGAGATTAATTTTGATTATTCATTGAATTTCTTGACAAGTGTGGTCCTTTGGAGAATTCTGTGTTTTAGTATGTTTTGCAGATTTAAAAAAACAAAGAAGCCTTACACAAAAAAATATATAAAATTTGTTCGAAAGAATCCACAACATCCGGACCAGTTTAGAGCAGGGAAATCGGGTTCCCTAAGAGGAGTGCAACAAAGCCCATCATTTCTAGACTGTTAAAGATAAATTGATCATTTTGCTAAGACATGTTGTCACTAGAAAAGGGTGAAAATAAGTTTCACTAAATTGACAGAATTGCCCGTACAGATCAATCAATTTTTCTGATTAAACTATATTGATTCAAGAAGAACTAGGAGATGACCCATATATGCTTGGAAAGATCCATATGTCTATTTTTTGGAGAATTTTATGACTCGTAAATATGATTTTTCTAGAGAAAGTTATGGTAGTTTTAGTAGATAAAGGTCAGGTTGTTTATGATTTCAGCATGGTAGAAGTGAAGGAGCTATTAAGTTTCAATTTTTTTGGGATTTGCACGACGTGGATAGCAGCACAACCAGACTAGTTCTGGATAGCAGAAACTGGGCCTAGACAACAACATAAGCACACAGCTTGAGCAAAAACCCTAGGACACTTTTCTGTCTACAAAGCCATCCCCATACAGCTATATATAGGATTTTAGACTCAGAGAACAGAGGGCTGAAGAGATACACACTGAATTTCTAGAAAGCTGTGGTGATTATGTATTATTGGCTAGGCTAAGTTTCAACCAAGGAAAAGAGATGAACTCCTAGACATAGCGGGTTTGGATTGTATTTAATTCAGTATTTGTGTTTTTAACATTGAATAATTACTTTGAGATGTTCCCTTTATTTAATATTGAAGTTGATGTTTTTGTGTGATAGACATTTATATTTTCTTCTCCCATTGATTTTATTTAACTCCGGTGGTTGTTGTTCTTTTTCTACATATAAGTTCAATCATGCTTCTCTTATGTGTGGAATTTAGGATGCAATTGATGTTGGTATTTGTCTAAGGATTAAACAGGTTGAAGAATGAAGGTTCAACAGCATCAGGCTTGGAGGTGTGTGCTGCGGTCCAGCCCTGTGTGTCATGGCCTGCAGCAACTCCAGAAGCTCCCCTCTCTAGGCCACGACGCAGCTTAGCCTTGGGCTCCGCAGCACCCAGCAGCTGGAGGTGGTGTGCCTTGTTTTGAGCCGCGACTTACCCTGTTTTGGGCCGCGACTCTAGGCACACCTGAGGCCATTTTTCAGCACTCTTCTCCTGATGCATGGGGCTTAATTAAAATGCACAGGATCACTTAGACTTGTTGGAGGGCTATGATTGATTGGTCCTCAAGATCTAAGGGTTGAGATTGACTTCAAGATTGGTTCATGAAGTTGATGCACTATATAAAGGGTCATTTAGCTTCAATCACAAGACACAAGATATAAGATCACCATATAAGAGAATTCAAGTGCAAGTGTGAGATTCCAAAGACACAAAACACAAGAGAGGCACTAGAATAGATCTCATTCGAGAGTGACTGGTTGTTTAGAGAGAAAGTAGTATAGATTGGAGATTCAAGGGCTTTGTAATTGGAATTTTCTTGGGGAAAATTCCAAGGAAACACTTAGTCCTTATCACTTTCTTTTTCTCTTCTTTCATTCTTCAAGAACTATAAGATTCTTGAAAAGGTGTTACTGAATTGTAAGAACCCCCTTGAGTTAGTGCAGAGAGCTCGGAGGAGCTCACGGGGACGTAGGCACATTGTCGAACCTCAATAACAATTGCTTGTGTTCTCTTTCTTTGATTGGTTTGTTTCTGTTTATTACAAGTCATTCTAGGCTTGGGTGTTTGGAAGATCACCACCTAGGCATCTTAAGGTGATTTCCAACAGTGGTATCAGAGCTTGTATAGCTAGGTATCGGAGCACGGCGACAAGAATCAAAGGTCAACTTCTTGGGTGATTCAAGAACGGTGCTGGGATCAAGATCTAATCGGTTTCTTGAGGGTGATTCAAGAATGGTGCTGAGATCAAGATTTGATCGTGTTCTTGAGATTTAGAAGTTGGAAAGCAATTATAGGTGCTGCATAAATATGAGATTTTCTCCGCAATATGGGTTCGAACTTCGTTGTTGAGAAGTTTGATAGAAAGGGAGACTTTGCCTTTTAGAAGCGAAAAATCAAAGCAGTTCTTATGCAACAAAAGGTGGACTTGGCTATTGGAGAAGATGATGTTTTTCCAACAAGTATCACGGAGGTCTAGTGAATTGAAATGAAGAAGATGGCGTATAGTACCATCTTTCTCCACATGTCGAATAGTGTCATAAAGGGAGTGCGAAGACTTGAAAGATCCAACTGTCATTTGTAAGAAACTAGATGAGTTATTTCTTACCAAGACTCTCCCTAATAAGATATATATTCTTAAACGTATCTTTTCTTTTAAAATGGATCCTGATAAAGAGTTGCAAGATAATCTTGATGTGTTTAATAAACTAGTTCAAGATTTGGCTAGTTGTAGTATAACATTCCCGGATGAATAATTGGTTGTTATGTTATTGAATTCTCTTCCTGATTATTTTGAAAGTTTGATTAATGCTATTGAATATGGAAGAGATACACTAACCAAAGAAATTGTGATCAATGCTATAAGGGCTCATGATTTCAAAGCCATGATGAGGGAAGCATCAAGTGGAGAAAGGCTGTTCGTTAGAGGAAGGCCAGTAACTCGGTATGGCAGTAACATCCATGGCTACTACCAGGACAAACCAAAGGGTAGAGGACAAAGCCATGGGAGAGCACACTCGAAATCGAGATTTGGAGGAAAGAGATGCTACTACTGCCATAAGGAGGGTTTCAAGAAAGATTGCAGGAAGATGATAAGGGATAAGGGAAGAAGCCATACCAAGAATGGAGAGGCTTCGGTTTCCAAAGGAGAACAGCAAGATGATGTTCTTGTTGTGTGCTCAAATGTGAGCAGGAGGCAAGGCAGCGAGAAATAGATCCTGGATTCCGGGTGCACTTATCATATATGCCCTCACAGGGATTGGTTCAAGAATTTCAAGGAAACCAATGATGGAAAGGTTTTCTTTGGGAATGATACTTCTTGCCAAGTGAGGGGGATAGGAGACATCCAATTGAGGATGTTTGATGGAGTCACAAGGCTGCTGTAGAATGTGAGGTATCTTCCGGATTTGAGAAGAAATTTGATCTCATTGGGTTAGCTAGATTCCGTGGGGTACACATACAAAGCAGGGGGAGGAAAGATCAAGGTAACCAAGGGATCTTTGATAGTGATCAAAGCAGCAATAAAGGATGGTCTCTATGAGATGATCGGAGAGATAGAAATCAAGGATCAAGCAACAAGCTTGATGGCTAAGATGGATAAGGCGGTTCTTTGGCACAATTTCTTGGGACATAGGAGCGAAAATGGTCTGTAAGTTCTCAGCAAGGATGGTCTACTTGGTGGTGAGAAGGCAGAAAAACTTGATTTCTACGAATGTTGTGTTCTTGGGAAGCAACATCGGGTCAGCTTCAACATCGGAGTGCACAAGTCTAAGGGCATTCTTGACTACATTCATGTGGATCTTTGGGGACCAGCAAGAGCACCAACACAAAGAGGTAATCTTTACTTTCTATCTTTAATTGATGATTATTCTAGAAAGGTTTGGGTTTATTTGTTTAAAAATAAATTAGATGCTTTAAATAAATTTGTGGTGTGGAAAAAGTTGTTGGAGACTCAAACGGGCAGGGTAGTTAAGGTGTTAAGAACCGATAATAGCTTTAAATTTTTTAATAAGGATTTTGATAAATTATGTGAGTTAAATGGGATTTTAAGACATAGAACGGTTGTGAAAACCCCTCAGCAAAATAGAGTTGCAGAGAGGATGAATAGGACCCTTATGGAAAACGTTAGGTGCATGTTAATTGGGTTCGGTTTACCAAAATATTTTTAGGGGGAAGTTGTGTCTACTGCTGCATATTTGGTTAATAGATCACCCTCTAGGGCTATGGACCTTAAGACTCCCGAGGAGATGTGGAGTGGGAAACCCCCTAAGTTAAACAATCTTAGAACTTTTGGATTGTGGTCCTTAGAGCCAAAAGGAACTAAACTCATAATAAGTAGGGATGTCATTTTTAATGAATTGTTATTTCCCTATTTGGAGAAAACTAACCCTACAGGGGATAGTGGGCAAACCAGCCCGGTATTTGTGGAGCATAGCATCAAGGAAAATTCAGTTCAGGTAGAGCAAGGAAGGCAAGAGGGTTTGGACCAGGTAGAACCTATTGATGAAGGCCAAGCTCAGGACACTCAAGAGGAGGCTGAACTAGAAGGGGATGATGCAGCAAATCAGAATGATTATCAGCTCACAAGGGACCGGGAAATGAGGGTGGTCAAACCATCTTTGAGATATAGTTTTGCGGATGCTAATGTAGCAGCTCCTTATTCAAAAGGAGGGGTTAAACCAAAAACTTACATGGATGCCATGGAATGTAAGGATTCGTCAAAATGGAGGCTAGCTATGGAGGAAGAAATGGATTCTTTGAGGAATAATAACTCTTGGGAATTGGTGCCCAAACAAGAAAAACAGAGAATTATGGATTGTAAGTGGATTTACAAGATCAAAGAAGGGAACACTCTAGGAGATGAAGTCCAGTATAAGGCTAGGCTGGTGGCGAAGGGGTTCACACAAAGAGAAGGCATTGATTTCACCGAAATATTCTCACTGGTTGTGAAATACAAGACGATAAGGATAGTGTTAGCAATGGTGGTCCAATTTAAATAGGAAATCGAGCAAATAGATGTGAAGAAAACGTTCTTACATGGAGAGCTTAATGAAACCATCTACATAAGGCAACCCGAAGGCTATGAGGAAGGAAGGCAGGGAGATTTGGTGTGCCAATTGAATAAATCTCTCTATGGCCTGAAGCAATCAACTCGGTAATGGAATAAGAGGTTTGATTCCTTTGTAACTAGCTTAGGTTTCATGAGGAGCTACTATGATTCTTGATTGTACTACAAGGGGCACAAGGTGGAAGAAATGGTGATCATCCTCATCTATGTCGATGATATGCTGTTGGTTGGGAATAGTAGGGAGAGGATAGAAGAATTGAAGTCTCAACTCAGTTTGGAGTTTGAGATGAAGGATATTGCCTATGCACAGAAGATCTTTGGGATAAGTATAATAAGGGAAAGAGAGAGAAACAAATTGAAGATTTCTCAGACTTTCTAAATAGAAAATATGATATCTAAGTTTTCTATGGAAGATAGCAAACCAGTGAAGGTTCCCCTTACTAGTCATTTCAAGTTCTCCAGCGATCAATGTCCGAGATTGGATGAGGAGAAGAAGGAAATGGAAATGGTCCCTTACTCTAGTGCGGTTGGATCTGTAATATTCACCATGGTAACCACTAGACCCCACATTGCTCATGCAATAAGTGTTCTCAGTAGGTTTATGAGTAATCCCAGAAAGGAGCATTGGCTTGAGATGAAGTGGTTGCTGAGGTACTTGAAGGGAAGCCTAGATGTGGGGCTGGTTTATGAGAAAAGGGGTAAGTCCATCTGTCTTGAGGGTTATGCGGATTCGGACTATAGAGCAGACCGGGATAAAAGAAGATCGATTACCTCATACTTCTTCAACTTAAACGGATGTTGTATAAGTTGGAAGGCTCAGTTGCAGCCGATGGTAGCACTCTCAACAATCGAGGCTGAGTACATAGCGGCAACAGAAGCAATCAATAAGGCTATGTTGTGCAAAGGTTTGTTGGAAAAGTTGAAGGTCCTGAAAGTGCAGGTGGTGGTGTATTCAGATAGCCAAAGTGCGTTGCATTTGTGCAAGAATCCGGTGTTCCGTGAGAGGACAAAGCATACAGATGTTCGGTACCATTTCATTAGGGAAAATGTTACGGAAGGATGCATTCACGTGGACAAGGTGGCCATGGAAGAAAATCCTGCAAATTTAGGTACTAAAGTTCTACCTCTAACCAAGTTCAATCATTGCCTTGGACTTCTTAGGATTGGAGTCAGTTGATATAGTAACTCGAGTTGAGTTTAGATCCTGAGTTCTCTGCACAATGGGTTCAGGTTTAATCGCTTAGACAAAGGTAGAGATTGTTGGTATTTGTCTAAGGATTAAACAGGTTGAAGAATAAAGGTCCAACAGCATCAGGCTTAAAGGTGTGAGCCGCGGCCCAGCCTTGTGCTCTGCGGCCTGCAGCAACTCCAGAAGCTCCCCTCTCCAGGCCGCCCCACTGCTCGGCCTTTGGTGTCGCAGCCCCCGGCAGCTGGAGGTGGTGTGCCTTGTTTTGAGCTGCGGCCTGCCCTGTTTTGGGGCGTAACTCCAGGCACACCTGAGGCCATTTTTCAGCACTGTTCTCCTGATGCGCAGGGCTTGATTAAAATGTAAAGGATCACTTAGACTTGTTGGAGGACTATGATTGATTGGTCATCAAGATCTAAAGGTTGAGATTGACTTCAAGATTGGTTCAAGAAGTTGGTGCACTATATAAAGGGTCATTTAGCTTCAATCACAAGACACAAGATATAAGATCACCAGACAAGAGAATTCAAGTTCAAGTGTGAGAGTGCAAAGACACAAAACATAAAAGAGGCACTAGAATAGATCTCATTCAAGAGTGGCTGGTTGTTTAGAGAGAGAGTAGTATAGATTGGGGATTCAAGGGCTTTGTAATTGGAATTTTCTTGGAGAAAATTCCAAGGAAACACTTAGTCCTTATCAATTTCTTTTTCTCTTCTTTCGTTCTTCAATAACTAAAGGATTCTTGAAGAGGTGTTGCTGTAATTGTAAGAACCCCCCTGAGTTAGTGCAAAGAGCTCAGAGGAGCTCACAGGGACGTAGGCACATTGCCAAACCTCGATAACAATTACTTGTGTTCTCTTTCTTTGATTGGTTTGTTTCTGTTCATTACAAGTCATTCTAGACTTGGGTGTTTGGAAGATCACCACCTGGGCATCTTGAGGTGATTTCCAACAATTGATTTCGGTATATTAATTATATATGCTAGTCCTTTACTGCGTTATTGTCTCTGGATATATCATTGATTTAGGATCATAAATGATTGACCGTTGCATTACTTGTAAAAACAAGAACGAGATTTCTCATAATAATTTACAAAAGAATATTTTTGGTGCTTTCACTATTATTTTTCGATTATGTATTTGGGATGTGAAATACGTAGTTGAGTTATAATTACTGAATCAATACAAGTTGAAGCTGTGAAATTTAATAGGGATTCTTGGACCCTTGTGTTACTCATTATTGATTTTCTTTCACTTAATTCAATTGTATAATTTAATTCTCAACATTTTCTTAATATTAATTTTTAATTTTGTTTCCATTATTTTTTTACCTAAAACTTTGATTGTAGAGCGTTCTCTTCGTGGGATCGACACCCCATTTTATACTGCTGCTACTGCATAGTACTGTTTGGGCGACCCTCTTAATGGTTAAAAATATGATTGTTCATTACAAATAAGAGTCAGTTGCTGATTTGAATAAATTTTACATGTTTCATCACAAAATATTCTCAATTGATTTCTTATCTTTTTTAATGTATTGAGCTATAATCTCAGTTTTTTTAAATAACCAATTTAAAAATAAAAATATACCGGGTTAACAATGAATATATATTACTAATTTAATGCTTAAGTAGTCAATAAAATTAAATAAAAATTAAAAACAAATTCACCAATACAAAAGTACGTGAAAAAGTTCAATAAATTATCAATCCAAATAGCTAAAATATAATATAAATCTCAATCAACCTCTCCCCTATTTTGCATTAAATGGAGTGCAATATCTTCATGCATAATGGCCATAAATTGTAGGTCTTCTGCATCGCAATGTGGTCCAGCTACTTCATTCTCAAATTCTTCTTTTTGGCCCTATTGTTCATTTGCATAATCAAATTTCATCTGAGATTGATCATATTGATCGAACAACTCAATCTCTTCTGACAAAACATCTTAATCCCATTAACGATGACATGCTGTTACAAGGGGGTAACTGTTGTATTTGAAAATGTAAGGGAGGTAAGTTTAACTATGCGTTACCTCAAAGGAGGTCCAAATGATTTACCCCTAAAACAACAAATTCAACAAAAAAAAAGAAGAAAAGAATTGTAGTCTTTCCTTCCCTGGGTCACGAAATAACAACTTAATAACTTCTTATAATGGTAGCCCTAATATCAAACATAGATTAGGCATTTAAACAAATACAAAGGGAGGAATGTCATACCTAAGGGGTTCAATTTACAAACATAAAAATAGACAGAAACAGAGAGAACAAGCCTACCTTTTATTTATTTTTTTTATAAGGGACATATAATACTACCAATTTTAAACATTCAACAAAGCTTATTAGAGTAGCTTCTGAAAACCATAAACTTCAGGTTTAGAAGATAATCAAGAAATCTGTTTTCCTATCTTTCCGAAGAAAAATTTAAATTTCCTACATGAGCACATCAAATTAAAATAAAATGGGAATTCTTCTTGTCCCAAAATATAATAAGAGAATATTTATCCAATCATAGAAAATGATTTCAAATGCTTCCTCAAATTATTGACATCATGGTTATAGGAAAATAATGAAAACAACATTTTCCAAGGACCACCTGAAAATGTTCTAAATAAAAATTTAATGGTTAATGCATAAAATTTCCCATGAAATCAAGCCAAAGAATTATTGCACCATAGTACTTACAATAAAACTGGAGCACTTGATATATGCCCATCCCAATCTTTCAATAAATTAAAATAATTTTATTAAGGATCAGAAATCGAATTCTTGAATAAGTGTTGAGAGCAATGTCTAACACGAGAAGACACAGTTCAAGCCTAAGACAATTATGTCAATCGTATTCCATAATCTGAAGGAAAAAAATTGCCTTTTAGATTACATAGTACATTCTTCTTCCTCAGAGCAGATGACGAGACTTGAGCTGGTGGAGGCACCACAAGAGGTAGAGTTGCCGGTGGGGGAGATGCGAGAGGTAGAGTCGTTGGTGGAGGGTTTAGAAAGAAAAAGAAGAGATAGGTTTTGGTGATGAGAAGAGACATAAAATTATGGTAGATGGTATTTGTGACATTATGATAATATAGTGAGGTTATTTTTATCTAAAATACCATTAAGATTCAATTTTAGGTCTGATTCAATTAAACTCATTAAGTGCCATTAAAAGGTGCAAAACAAACAAACTTAATAGCATCACATCTGACCAATTTAGATGTGGTTCCATTAAGTGCAAGCAAACACCACCTTAATGCTCATTGTCACACTAAGATGGTCACGTATAGTATTCAATAAATTAGATTTTGCATGACTAAAGGTTTTCACCACAAATGAATACTCTTAATAACATAAATCAATATATTTAAATTCATAATAACCCATATAAATATCTGTTAACAACAATATGAAACTACTCCATAAATATTAGTGAATAGATCACTTTAGACAACTTATGAAACTATTTCAAACCAAGACTGATAAAATACACTCTGTATTACCCAACGTGTATGCACTAAAACAACATGTGCGCATTTGATCATTTCAGCATGAAATACTGAACAACAAGTACATCTTTAGATCGAAACAGAATATATGTTGCACAATCAAAATAAGTCTTGAACCAAATTAAATTAAATTTAAATATTAATTTTTTTTATACTTATACACTTAAATAAGCGAGCATGTTCAACATTTAATTAATTAGGGAGACTAAGCAGTATCATCAAATTCCATAGAATATTTTAATTTTATAGGAAAAAAACTCCAACTTTTTTTTTTCTAACTGTACATCGAATATGTATATTGTTCATTACGCAACAGATAAACATACAAGAGGAAAGAAATGAACTGAAAAGAAATTCTCTCTTAGTTATGATATTTTTTTTGCCGAGATCACCATCATCACCTTTTCTCTTTTATTTTCTATTCTTTTATTCTTCAACCACTCCAACATTTTTTTTTTATTTTTCTTTATTTCTTTCTTCCCACCTTTTCTCTTTTATTTTCTATTCTTTTATTCTTCCACCACTCCAACATTTTTTTTTATTTTTCTTTATTTCTTTCTTCCACCAAGAAAGAAACTTTTTATTATGTTTTTCTTTATCTTCCACCAAGAAATTATTATTATTATTATTATTATTATTATTATTATCATCTTATTATTTTAATACAACTTAGGCTTCGCTAAAGATTGAAGAACTATTCATCTTCTCCAAATACCGGTTCACAATCCGGGTCACGGGTCTGCTATATAATCTGCAAAACCAACATATCTAGCCAATTTTATCAAGAACTAGAAAACTATTCTTGATTATAAACACCTCGACAGGAATTGAAATACCTATAACGAAATCTACCTTTAAGATTGTCGGAATCATATGAGTATGAAAGCTTAATTCTTATCACTAAATAATGAATTTTACTAACAATTAAACACAAAGATTAGAGAAAATTTAACTATTGAGGCATGCAAAAGCATTGTCCTTAAAGGTAGATTTCACGTCTCTGAAGTTCTTTACTTGGCGTGTATGCTTTCAATGCATCTACCTTCTAAGATTCAATTATAGCACACATTTGTTATGACACGCATCCAACAACGAAGGAAAAGAACCATAACTGATTTTCCTTTCCCACTTGAAGTCAAGAACAACAATGTTTGAGTATAGATGGAAGAAGATCAAAGAGCATGAAAAATTGTTATTGTTAAATGGAAGATGGATTGGGGGTTTTATAGTGGATGAAGCAATGACTAGATTATAGTCACACAGTTTTCAACGAGTATTTACATAATTCTACAATGGCTAGTAACACATGGGCCAATTGTTGGAAGTGTTGTTGGAAAAACAAGATTCAGTTGACTAAATAATTTATTTAGTTGATTGAATAAAGGACAGAGAGTTACTGTATGTTTTTTCACTCGACTGAATACTCGACACTTGATATTTTTTAGTTTTATATGTTGATTCAGTCGACTGAATGTTTGATATTTTGAAATTTGAATTCCAGCAGCTATAACATTTCAGAAAGTCATATCTTCTCTTTTGAAGAGCTACGTTTTTAAATTATTATTCTTTATTCTTAGACTGTTGGAAGTTCAAATTAAACCTATAAATACTTCTAATAACTTCCAAAAATAAACCACTTCTGATTTCCAGAATTAGTTCTTCTTCTTCTTCTATTTTTTTCTCTGAAAAAGTACAACCATTATTCTTCATTGTTTTAAAGGAGAACTCAAAGAAGAATCTCTGATTTTTCTCTTAGAGATTTTTAGAGACTTTGTGTTGGAAAATCACCTTCTAGCGGAATCCTAGGTTGTGATCTTTCCAAACACCCAAGTTTAGAATGACTTGTAATAAAACCGAAACAAAACAGGAATCAAACCAATCAAAGAAAGAATACAAGCAATTGTTATTGAGGTTCGACAATGTACTTACGTCCCCGTGAGCTCCTTCGAGCTCTCTGCACTAAATCAATGGAGTTCTTACAATTACAACAACATCTCTTCAAGAATCCTCAAGTTCTTGAAGAACGAAGAAGAGAAATAGAAAGTGATAAGGACTAGTGTTTCCCTGGAATTTTCCCCAAGAAAATTCTAATTGCAAAGCCTTTGAATCCTCAATCTATACTACTCTCTCTCTAAACAACCAGCCTCTCTTGAATGAGTCTCTCTTATATTTAGTGTCTTTGCACTCTCACACACCATGTGTTCTATTTCACACACATTCACATGTCATTTTTATCACTCACATGTACCCTTGATTGCTCATAAATAACCCTTTATATAGGGCAATGACCACCTCATCCAATCTTTGAGATCAATCTCAACCCTTAGATCTCAAGAACCAAAGACTTATGGTTCTCTAAGAGTCTAAGTAATCCTGTGTGTTTTAACCAAGTCCCACACATCATCTCAAAGTGCTGATTCAAAGGTATCAGGTGTGCCTCGTGCTGAGACTTGAATGGGCTGAGCAGTGGCGCGGCCTGGAGGGGAAGAGTCCTGGCCTTGCTGGAGGCCATGGCACCCAAGGCTGGGCCGCGGTGCACAGCCAGGACCTGATGCTGAGCTCTTCATCTGTTTAATCTTTAGACAAATATCAACAATCTCTACCTTTGTCTAAGCGATTAAACCCGAACCCATTGTGCAGAGAACTTAGGATCCAAACTCAACTTGAGTCGCCATAACAACTGACTCGAATCCTAAAAAGTTTAAGGCAATGATTGAACTTACTTAGAGGTAGAACTTTGGTGCCTAAATCTGCAGGATTTTCTTCCATTGCGACTTTGTCCACATGAATGCATCATTTCATAACATTTTTCCAAATGAAATGATATTGAACATCCATATACTTAGTCTTCTCATGGAACACCGGGTTCCTACATAAGTGCCACGCACTTTGGCTACCCGAAGACACCACCACCTGCTCTTTTAGGACTTTCCACTCGTCCAACAACCATTTGCACCACATAGCCTCCTTTATGGCTTATGTAGCAGCTATGTACTCAGCCCGGGTTGTTGAGATTGCTACCGTCGACTACCACTGAGCCTTCAAGTACCTCAACAACCACTTCATCCTATGCCAAAGCTCCTTTCCGGGATTACTCACAAATCTACTGAGTACTCTAATTGCATGAGAAATGTCGGGTTTAGTGCTTATCATCATGAACATGACTGATCCAACCGCACTAGAGTAAGGGACATTTTCTATTTCTTTCTTATCTTCATCCATTCCAGGGCATTGTTTGCTGGAGAACTTGAAATGACCAGCAAGAGGAATCTTCACTGGTTTACCATATTCCATAAAAAACTTGTACAACACATTTTCTATGTCGAAAGACTGAGAAACCTTCAACCCGTTTCTTTCCCTTTCTCGAATTCTTCTCATCTCAAGGATCTTTTGTGCAAGGTGAAGATCCTTCCTCTCGATCTCCTCACTGAGTTGATATGTCAACCTTCCTATCCTCTCCCTGTTGTTCCCAACCAACAGCATATCATTGACATAGATGAGGATAATCACCACTTCCTCCACCTTGCGTCCAGGTGAGAAGATTTCTGTGAAATTTATTCCTTCTATTTGTATGAACCCCTTCGCCACTAGCTTATCCTTGTTCCGAACTTCATCCCCTAGAGGGTTCCATTCTTTGATCTTGTAAGTGCATTTGCAATCCACAACTCTCTGTTTTCTTGGAATGTGCAGCAATTCCCAAGAGTTGTTCTTCTTCAAAGAATCTATTTTTTTCTCCATAGCTAGCTTCCATCTTGACGAATCCTTACATCCCATGGCATCAATGTAAGTCTCTGGTTCACTTATCCCTCTTTCTGTCCAAGGAGCTGCTGCATTCGCAGCCGTAAAACAATATCTCAAAGGTGGTCTGACCAGCCTTCTTTCCTGGTCCCTTGTGAGCTGATAGTCATTCTGACTTGTTGCATCATCCCCTTCTAGTTTAGCTTCCTCTTGAGTGTCTTGAGCTTGGCATTCATCAATGGGCTCTACCTGGTCCGAACCCTCTTGCATTCCTTGCTCTACCTGAACTGAATTTTTCTTGATACTATGCTCCACAAATACCAAACTGGTTTGCTTACTATCCCCTGCAGGGTTAGTTTTCTCCAAATAGGTAAATAAATGCTCATTAAAAATGACATCCCTACTTATTATGAATTTAAATCCTTTTTGCTCTAAGGACCACAACCTATACCCCTTAGCCCCTTCCCCATATCCTAGAAATACACATTTTCTAGACCTTGGGCTAAGTTTATCATCCTTTTGATGTGCATACGCAGCACATCCAAAAGTCCTAAGGTTGTTCAACTCAGGGAGTTTTTCACTCCACATCTCCTCGGGAGTCTTAAGCTCTAAAGTTCTAGAGGGTGACCTATTAACCAAATATGCAGCAGTAGACACCGCTTCCCCCCAAAAACATTTAGGTAACCCGGATACCATAATCATGCACCTAACCTTTTCCATAAGGGTCTTATTCATCCTCTCAGTAACTCCATTTTGCTGAGACATTTTCACAACCGTTCTATGTCTTAAAATCCCATTTAACTTACAGAATTGATCAAGTTCCTTGTTAAAAAATTCTAAGCCATTATCGGTTCTTAAAACCTTAACTACCTTACCTGTTTGAGTCTCCAGCAATTTTTTTCACACCACAAATTTATTCAAAGCATCTAATTTATTTTTAAGAAAATAAACCCAAACCTTTTTTGAATAATCATCAATTAAAAACAGAAAGTAAAGATTACCTCCCTATGATGGTGTTCTTGCTGGCCCCCGAAGATCCGTATGAATGTAGTCAAGAATGCCCTTAGACTTGTCCACTCCGGTGTTAAAGCTGACCCAATGTTGTTTGATGAGTCTTAAATATTGCATATTTAAGCCCTTTAATTTATATTTGTTAGGTTCTTAATTTGTATTATTTCACTTTATTTTATGTCTTTTTTGTGTTTTGTGTATTTGTATAGGTTTGTGGAGAAAATGAAGTATTTCCGGATATATCAAGCTTCAAGAGCAAAGAAGATGCGTAGTGCGATCGATCACACGAGATATGAACGAGCGCAAGGTCAACATCCCACATTGAAATATTTTCAGTTCAGTGCATCTACGATCGATCATAATAGACATGCGATCGAGCGCACATACGATCGTGCAAACAAGATATGCGATCGAGCGCACATGCGATCGATCGCACCATTCTGCGATCGAGCGCACATGCGATCGATCGCACCATTCTGCGATCGAGCGCACTCGGGCCAGTATCCCACATCGAATCTGAAACCTACAGTGCTCTGAGACTCCCCCTATATAAACACCATCTGACTCCATCATTCAGTGTACAATTCCTGGGCCACTTTAGTGTTAACCAGTGGACGTCTGCTAGCATTCTGGTGGATCCCGAAGGCTTTGCTACCACGAGGGGAAGCATTGCCCATCAGCGAGTGGAATTTCTCCCATGTAAAGTTATTTATTTCTTTTTATTTAGTTTAATGTTTAGTACTTTTATTATGAACTGTAGTTTCATAGTTATGAGTGGCTAGAATCTTCAGCTAAGGTTGAAGATGAAGCCCTGCCGTTGTTTGGCATAGTAGTTCAGATTTGCTTGTACAAATCTGACATTTTTTAGTATAAATGTTCTGTCAATTACTTGAGTTAATCTTGTGATTGATTGAGTTTAAATTGTTCTATTGGATATTCTTTGTCTTTCATCTGATGGATACATCGAATTGTTTTCGATTAAATTGGATTTCCTTTGTGATTTGTTAAGAGCGGATACATTGGATGCTTTTGGTTTAATTGGGATATTCTTTGTTTTTTGTCTTATAGTTGGATTCATGGAATGTTTTGATAAGCTATTTTTTTAGGACATATATGCTTAACTTTGGTGGGGCGGATTCGGAAACCTTAGTGTCTTTATTATTAGTTTTTAAAATCAATTTAGTTTAGCTTTTATTTTGCAACATATAATACAAAACTCGAAACTAGGTTAAGATAAGATTAGTTTAGATAAATTTATATTTTCACAATGTAATTCTCTGCGGATTCGACCTCGCACTTGCGCAACACTATATTGCAAACGACTCGTGCGCTTGCGAGTAATTTAAAACTCACAACAAGTTTTTGGCGCCATTGCCGGGGAGTTGTTTTGTTTGTGAATTTTTTGTCTGAATTAATTTTATTTTTCTACTAGTTAGTTATCAATTTTTTTTAAAAAAAAAATTGTTAATATTTGTGAGTAGTGTGTTTGCTATTTTTGCTTTATTTTGTTGTTTCTGCTGGTTAGTACCTCATTGTTTTCTGTTGGTGTATGCTTGGTCGGAGATCATTGAACTTAGATTTGATACATTTAGATCCTGACTTAGAAAGAACTCTTAGGAGACAAAGAAGAGCATTAGTTGAGAGAGAGACTGTTGAGATGGGAGAGAATTTTAGGGATGCACATCATCCTGAACATGTAGAGCAACCTAGAGCTTGGAACGTGGACTCCACTACATCTCTTAGGGATTTGTTCGCACTTACGACTAACTCGTCCTCTTGCATAGTGTTGCCACCTACTAATGCCACCCACTTCGACTTAAAGCCACATGTTATCCAACTCTTACCCTCATTCCATAGCCTAGTTCTTGAAAATCCTTATAGCCATGTAAAGAAGTTCAAAGACATTTGTGCCACATTTAAATTCCAAAACTTCTCTGAGGAGTCAGTCCATCTTCGACTCTTCCCTTTTTCTCTTCACGATAGAGCTAGGGTGTGGTTGGATTCCAACATGCCCGGGTCTATTACATCTTGGGAAAACCTGCTTAGCAAATTTTATCATAAGTTTTTCCCAATGTCTAGAGTGAATGAGTGCCGAAAAGAGATTAGCTCTTTCACTCAGGATGAGGATGAAAAATTTTCTGAGGGTTGGGAGCGCTTCAAAGAGCTACTGATCAGATGCCTTCCACATGGATATGAGAAGTGGAGACTCGTTCAGTTCTTCTACCAAGGGTTGACTCAACCCAACTATAGCATGATCGAGTCTATGAATTGGGGGGCATTCTTGAGTCTGACAGGAGATGAAGCATATATGGCGTTGGACAAGTTGTCCGAAAACTCGCAGCAGTGGAATTTTTCAAGCTGTCGAGATAAGTCCATTCGTGCTCCTAAGAGGGGAGGCATCTATGAGGTCAGTGAGGACACTAAATTAAGGATAAAGTTAGATGCCCTCACTAAGAAAATTGATGCTCTCACTATGAGCCAATCCATCAATGCTGCCAACACATTCAATGTTGAAAGCTGTTCCTCTGTGCTAGTCCCATGCATCTAGCATAGAATTTCCCATCAATGTCGGTTTGTGCCGAGTATCCTATGGAACAAGTAAATGCTTTCAATGACTATCGAAGGTAGTCAAATGGATCGTACTCCGAGATGTACAATCCAGGGTGGCGGAACCACCCAAATTTTTCATAGAGGCATGAGAAACCAATGAATCAGGGAGGAGCCCCTCATAATGCTCAAAATCAATATCCTCCCAGATTTGCCCGACAAATTCCTGGTCATGGTCGTTCTGCCCATCCAGCACCATTACCTACTTACCAAGCTCCTACTCAAACACCAGCGCTAGTTTCACAGTCACTAGAGGACATCATTAAGGAATACATGAAAATAAATAGTCAATCCATGAGCGACGTAAAGAGTGCAACAATGGTAAACACCCAACTAATTGCCAAGCTGGAGAGTCAAATAGAGCAAATTGCAAGTCACTTGGGTGAGAGAGAGAAGAGGAAGTTCCCCAGTCAGCCCGTGCCCAACCCGAAAGGAAAATTTATGGTTGGGAGTTCATCAACTCGAACGCACGGGGAGGAACAAGTACAGTCGATTGTCACACTGAGGTATGGGAGACAAGTGGACAATCGAGTGGAAGAGAGCCCTGTTATGCAGCAAGGGCAAGGGAGTGGCAATAAGGAGAAGAGAGATGCTGAGCCATCTACAGCCACACCTACTGAGAAAGACCCTCCTAGGTCGTTTGTACCTAGAGCGCCTTACCCCGACAGACTACAAGCGCCCAAGAAAAGAGGGAAGTATGAGGAAATTCTGGAAGTATTCAAACAGGTCCAAATCAATATCCCATTTTTGGATGCTATCCATCAAGTGCCATCATATGCCAAGTTTTTAAAGGACTTGGTCACTATCAAGAGGAGGACGAATGTCCCAGAGAAGGCATTTTTGACCGAGCAGGTCAGCTCAATCCTTCAGTGCAAGCTACCCATCAAGTATAAGGACTCGAGGTGTCCTACTATTTCTTGCACGATAGGAGTCAGCCATATTGAGAGGGCTCTTTTGGATTTAGGGGCGAGTGTGAATCTTTTACCCTACTCAGTCTATTTGCAGTTGGGGTTAGGAGAATTGAAGCCCACATCCACAACGCTTCAATTGGCTAACAGGTCAGTGAAAAGACCACGGGGAATAGTTGAGGACATCTTGATAAAAGTGAATAAATTCTATTTCCCAGTGGATTTTATTGTGCTTGACACAGAGCCGGTCCAGAATGTAGGGATTCAAATACCAGTGATTCTAGGGCGACCATTCTTAGCCACGGCTAACGCCCTAATCAATTGTAGGACAGGGGTGATGAAGATCTCCTTCGAAAATATGATAATAGAGTTAAACATCTTTGATATCACTAGGCAACCACTGGAGTATGATAAAGTAAGAAATGTATGCTTGATAGAGGAGATTCTTGAGGAGACTGTGGACGAATCAAGCATTGAGGATCCTCTGGAGGCATGTTTTGCTCACTTTGGAGAGGACTTGGGCTTAGATAAGCTACTCGAGGAAGTGAATGCCATTTTGGAGTCTGATCCTCAAGAAAGCAATGAGATAGAGAAGACCGCCAAACCTGAAACCCCAAAGAAGAAACTTAAGTCGTTACCAGATAATCTTAAGTATAAGTTCCTAGGTTCAGCCGATAGTTTGCCTGTGATTATAGCTTCAGATTTGGGTGAAGCTCAAGAGGAGAAATTATTAGATGTCTTAAGAGAGCACAAGGAAGCTATCGGGTGGACCATTGAGGATATCAGGGGAATCAGCCCCTCAGTGGTGATGCACAAGATACATTTGGAGGAGAATGTCAAGCCATCAAGGGAGCCACAAAGAAGGCTCAACCAAGCTATGCAAGAGGTTGTGAGGGCAGAAATAATTAAGCTGTTAGATGCAGGGATCGTTTATCCCATCTTTGATAGCAAGTGGGTGAGCCCGATTCATGTCGTGCCCAAGCGAGCGGGATTGACGGTAGTAAAGAATAAGGACGACGAGTTGGTGCCAACTCGTGTTCAGTCAGGGTGAAGAGTGTGTATAGACTACCGTAAACTGAACGTTGCCACAAGGAAGGATCACTTTCCACTACCATTTATTGATTAGATGGTGGAGTGTTTAGCTGGGCACGAGTATTATTTCTTTTTGGATGCTTATTATGGATATTACCAGGTCCCTGTGGACCCCGAAGATCAGGAGAATACGACATTTACCTATCCTTTTGGGACTTTTGCCTATTATCGCATGCCCTTTGGGTTATGCAATGCACCCACTACTTTTCAGCGATGCATGGTCAGTATATTCTCTGACATGGTAGAGCGGTTCTTAGAGATTTTCATGGACGACTTCTCCGTCTTTGGTTCAACCTTTGAAGAGTGCCTGCACCGTCTCGCTTTAGTTTTAGTGCAGTGCAAGGAGAAGAACCTAGTGCCTAATTGGGAGAAGTGCCATTTTATGGTTAAGCAAAGCATTGTACTAGGGCATGTCGTATCTCATCAGGGGATTGAGGTCGACAAAGCGAAGGTGGACCTGATTTCCAACCTTCCACCCCGACGTACAGTGAAGGAGGTTCGATCTTTTCTGGGCCATGCAGGTTTCTACAGGCGATTTATCCAGAATTTCAGTAAAATCGGCAGGCCCTTGTGCCAGTTATTACAAAAGGATGCCCCATTTATATTCGATGAGGACTGTAAGAAAGAATTTAGGGATCTGAAGAAGATTCTGACGTCCACACCCATTATTCAGCCACCCAACTGGGGTGTGCCCTTTGAGATTATGTGTGACGCATCAGACTATGCTGTTGGAGTTGTTTTGGGGCAGCATGTTGATAAAATTTCCCACGTTATCTACTATGCAAGTCGAACTCTAAACGACGCACAACTCAATTACTCTACCACTGAGAAGGAGTTGCTTGTAGTCGTTTTTGCATTAGACAAGTTCATATCCTACTTATTAGGATCTAAAGTCATTATCTACTCGGACCATGCAGCATTGAAGTATCTTTTCTCAAAAAAAGATGCTAAATCTCGTCTTATCCGATGAATCTTACTACTTCAAGAGTTCGACATTGAGATTCGGGATAAAAAAGGTTCAGAAAATGTGGTGGCGGACCATTTATCTAGATTGATTGTGGATTTCACTGAGGTCGCCACTCCCATTTCTGAGACCTTTCCTGATGAGCAGGTAATGCTCATTGCTCAAAATCCCACTCCATGGTTTGCTGATATAGTAAACTATCTTGTCACTGGACACATGCCTTTGCATTGGAGGCGACAAGATAAATCAAAGTTTTTAGCCATGGTAAAAAATTTTTTCTGGGATGATCCTTATCTGTTTAAGTATTGTCCCGATCAGATCATCAGAAGGTGTATTCCTGAGCATGACCAATCGAACATCATCACCTTTTGTCATGATCATGCTTGTGGAGGCCATTTCAATGCTAAAAAGACCACTGCAAAGATTTTGTAGTGTGGATTTTATTGGCCTACCATGTTCCGAGACTCTCACACCTACTGTGTATCTTGTGAGCGTTGCCAAAAGCTAGGGAATCTTTCTAGGAGGAATATGATGCCCCTCAATCCTATTCTGATTGTTGAGATTTTTGACGTGTGGGGCATTGATTATATGGGACCGTTCCCAAACTCCTTTGGCAACTTATACATTCTAGTTATTGTGGATTATATGTCCAAGTGGGTGGAGGTCGTTGCGTGCAAGACCAATGACCACAGAGTTGTGGTCCAGTTTTTTAAGGACACTATTTTTGCTCGATTTGGTACGCCTCGAGCAATCATAAGTGATGGAGGTAAGCACTTTTGCAACCAGATTTTTGAGCAGTTGATGAAGAAGTATTTCATCACACACAAGGTTGCCACCCCATATCACCCACAGAAGAGTGGACAAGTGGAAATTTCTAATCGCGAGATCAAACACATTTTAGAGAAAACTGTGAACCCTAGTAGAAAGGATTGGTCTCTGCGATTGACTGATGCATTGTGGGCATATCGGACAGCCTTCAAGACGCCAATTGGCATGTCTCCCTATCGTATTGTGTACGGAAAGGCATGTCACATTCCGGTTGAATTAGAGCATCGTGCGTATTGGGCTATCAAGCAACTGAATTTCAATCTTTCCAAGGCTGGCTCACAACGGAAGCTCCAACTCAATGAATTGGAAGAGCTGCGGAATGATCCATATGAGTGTGCCCGATCATACAAAGCACAAATGAAGAAGACTCATGACCAAAACATTTTGAGATGAGCTTTTGAGCCAAGTCAAAAAGTTCTTCTTTACAATTCACGCTTGCATCTTTTTCCAGGCAAGCTCAAATCTCATTGGACAGGCTCATTTATTATTCGGTCAGTTTTTCCTCATGGGGCCATCGAGATTGAGGATCCCAAGAATGGTAACACTTTTAAGGTAAATGGACAAAGGCTAAAACCATTCTTGGAGTTGAGGAGTCCGGACATAGAGACGATATTATTGGAGGATCCTAGTTACTCTGATTGAGTGTCATCTACTAAGAGGAGTCTGGCTGAAGACTTTAAACTTAGCGCTCATGGGAGGAACCCCACAGCTTATCTTTTTATTTGTTTATTATTTTACATATTTATACTTAATGCTTGTTTCCAGTATTTTTTTTGTTTTCCAGTATTTATTTTTCAGGGACAATGCGTACTTCAGTTCAAGTTTGGGGGTATGCTACGAGCCATACTAGTCCAGATAGTTCTCCATATCCCAGGTCAGCTCTTTCTATATTATTCACACATTGGGGTCAATGTGTAATTTAAGTTTGGGGGTATGGGAGACACATCACACACTTTGTCCTAATTTGTTGTCTTTTCGTCGTAAAGATAAATGCATGCTCATGTTATTTTGAAATTTTGGTTGATCTTAACATTTTATGTGATGTGATGTCATAAGTAAGCTTAAAAATTTGAGCACATGATCTAGTGATAAAGTTTTAAAATTTAGTTACTTACTTTAGGCATTTGAGAATTCACATGTTTGATATAATCTAACACGAGCACATTAGCACAAATTGTGTGAGGTATGACATGTGATTTTAATGTGTACGTTTCCTTGTCTTAACTGAAACTGGATGACTTGTTGGATAAACACTTGGGCATAGAAAAGCATAAAAAAAATAAAAAATATATATATATAATAATACTACTAATGGTCATCATCAATAAACTTTCCACTGAGTAACTGGACCTCTTGCCTCAGTAAGCAGTGAGTGTTCACGTCAAAAGGTGGGAATTTTATTCATAATGATCATTGCAAAATATTTCGCTGAGTAACTGGACCTCTTGCCTCAGTAAGCGGTGAGTGTTCACGTCAAAAGGTGAAAATTTTGTTTGGTAGCATTAAGGTCAGTTTAGTTTCGTAGCCTTTTTGACTCGAGTTAGTAAGTCCTTAGGGGTGTCTTTACACCTAATGCCCTAAAACCATCTGGTTTGGGAGTCATTGACTCAACACTCGCTACATGGGTCAATTAGAAAGCTTAAGGGAATTAAATATAGCAGAGCCTTATATATATATATATAAAACTATGCCATTTTCGTTCATTCTGACGGGAAATTTGGTGAATCTTGAGACATGGAGACCTTACACATTGGAGTTATTTGGAAGCTTCATTTTTATATGCTAATTCACTTTACACAATGTCAGACTTGTGATGCCTTAACCTACCTTTTGTAAGTAATTATATTTTAACATTTCTATTCATTGTGAAGATGGGTTTATCTCTTTAAGCTTGCTCATGACTAAATATCATGGTGGTGTGTGCTCCTTAAATTTGTGGATAACATGAGTGATGAACTTATCTTTATGTTCTTTGTTTTTCATTTAGTTTTTATTTTGTTTTGCTAAGGGACTAGCAAAATATAAGTTTGGGGGTATTTGATGAGTCTTAAATATTGCATATTTAAGCTCTTTGATTTATATTTGTTAGGTTCTTAATTTGTATTATTTCACTTTATTTTATGTCCTTTTTTTGTGTTTTGTGTATTTTTATAGGTTTGTGGGGAAAATGAAGCATTTCCGGAGATATCAAGCTTCAAGAGCAAAGAGGATGCATAGTGCGATCGATCACACAAGATATGCGATCGAGCGCACTTGCCTACGAACGAGCGCAAGGTCAACATCCCACATAGAAATATTTGCAGTTTAGTGCATCTCCGATTGATCGTAATAGACATGCGATCGAGCACACATGCGATCGTGCGCACAAGACATGCGTTCGAGAGCACATGCGATCGATCACACTGTTCTGCGATCAAGCGCACTCGGGCCAGTATCCCACATCGAATCTGAAACCTATAGTGCTCCGAGACTCCCCCTATATAAACACCATATGACTCCATCATTCAGTGTACAATTCCTGGGCCATTTTGGTGTTAACCGGTGGACGTCTGCTAGCATTCTGGTGGATCCCGAAGGCTTTGCTACCACGAGGGGAAGCGCCGCCCATCAGCGAGTGGAATTTCTCCCATGTAAAGTTATTTATTTCTTTTTATTTAGTTTAATGTTTAGTACTTTTATTATGAACTGTAGTTTCATAGTTATAAGTGGCTAGAATCTTCACCTAAGGTTAAAGATGAAGCCCTGCCGTTGTTTAGCATAGTAGTTCAGATTTGCTTGTACAAATCTGACATTTTTTAGTATAAATATTCTGTCAATTATTTGAGTTAATCTTGTGATTGATTGAGTTTAAATTGTTCTGTTGGATATTCCTTGTGTTTCATCTGATGGATACATCAAATTGTTTTCGATTAAATTGGATTTCCTTTGTGATTTGTTAAGAGCGGATACATCGGATGCTTTTGGTTTAATTGGGATATTCTTTGTTTTTTGTCTTATAGTTGGATTCATGGAATGTCTTGATAGGCTATTTTTTTAGGACATATATACTTAACTTTGGTGGGGTGGATTCGGAAACCTTAGTGTCTTTATTATTAGTTTTTAAAATCAATTTAGTTTAGCTTTTATTTTGCAACATATAATACAAAACTCGGAACTAGGTTAAGATAAGATTAGTTTAGATAAATTTATATTTTCTCAACGTAATTCCCTGTGGATTCGACCTCGCACTTGCACAACGCTATATTGCAAACGACTCGTGCGCTTGCGAGTAATTTAAAACTCGCAGAAATCAAGTTCCTCTACTTTGTCACCATTAAGTAGACCGTTCTTGCTAAGAACTTGCAGGCCCTTTTCGCTCATGTGTCCCAAGCGATTATGCCAAAGGGCTGCCTTATCCATCTCAACCATCAAGCTTGCCGCTTGCCGCTTGCCGCTTGACCCTTGATCTCCGTGTCCCTGATCATCTTATAGAGACCATCATTCATTGCTGCTTTGATCACTATCAAAGATCCCTTGGTTACCTTGATCTTTCCTTCCTCTGCCTTGTATGTGTACCCCATGGAATCTAGCTGCCCCAATGAGATCAAATTTCTTCTCAACTCCAGAAGATATCTCACATTCCTCAGTAGCCTAGTCATTCCATCAAAAATCCTCAACTGAATGTCCCATGTGCCCCTCACTTGGTAAGAAGTATCATTCCCCAGGAAAACTTTTCCATCATTGGTTTCCTTGAAATTCTTGAACCAATCCCGGTGAGGACACATATGATAAGTGCACCCGGAATCCAAGATTCATTTCTCGCTGCCTTCTTGGCCTTTGCTCACATTTGAGCACACAACAAGAACGTTATCATCTTGATGTTCTCCCTTGGCAACCAAAGCCTTTCCATTTTTGGTATGGCTTCCTCCCTCATCCCTCATCATCTTCTTGTAATCTTTCTTGAAATGACCCTCCTTATGGCAGTAGAAACATCTTTTTCCTTAAAACTCAGTTTAGAGTGTGCTCTCCCATGGCTTTCTCATCTACCTTGTGGTTTGTCCTGGTAGTAGCCATGTATGTTGCTGCCGTACCGAGTTATTGGCCTTCCTCTAATGAACAACCCTTCTCCACTTGATGCTTCCCTCATCTTGGTATCAAGATTATCTTGCAACTCTTTATTAGGATCCAATTTAAAAACAAAGATTTGTTTTAGAAGATACCTCTTATTAGTGAGAGTCTTGGTAAGAAACAACTCATCTAGTTTCTTCCAAATGACAGCTGGATCTTTCGAGTCTCCGCACTCCCTTGTGACACTATCCGACATGTGAAGAAAGATGGTGTTGTACACCATCTTCTTCATCTCATTCCACTGGACCTCCATGAAACTTGCTGGAAAATCGTCATCTTCTCCAATAGCCAAGTCCACCTTTTGTTGCATAAGAACAACCTTGATCTTCCACTTCTAAAGGGTAAAGTCTCCCTTTCCATCAAACTTCTCAACAATGAAGTTTGAACCCATCTTGCGGAGTTGCGGAGAAAATCCCAAGATTTATGCAACACCCACAATTGCTTTCCAACTTCTTCTAAATCTCAAGAACACGATCAAAGATTGATCTCAATACCGTTCTTGAATCACCCTCAAGAACACGATCAGATATTGATCTCTACTCAGTTCTTGAATCACCTCAAGAACACGATCAGATATTGATCTCTACTTCGTTCTTGAATCACCTCAAGAACATGATCAGATATTGATCTCTACTCCGTTCTTGAATCACCCAAGAAGTTAACCTTTGATTCTTGGAGTCTTGCTTTGATAACCCCCTGTTCTTGCTCCGATACTAGCTGTCCAAAGCTCTGATACCACTGTTTCACCACCAAAAAATCCTTTGATTCTTGGAACCGAACTCTGATATCACTGTTAGAAATCACCTTCTAGCGGAATCCTAGGTTGTGATCTTTCCAAACACCCAAGTCTAGAATGACTTATAATAAAACTGAAACAAAACAGGAATCAAACCAATCAAAGAAAGAACACAAGCAATTGTTATCGAGGTTCGGCAATGTGCCTACGTCCCCGTGAGCTCCTCCGAGCTCTCTGCACTAAATCAATGGAGTTCTTACAATTACAGTAACACCTCTTCAAGAATCCTCAAGTTCTTGAAGAACAAAAGAAGAGAAAAAGAAAGCGATAAGGACTAGTGTTTCCTTGGAATTTTCCCCAAGAAAATTCCAATTACAAAGCCCTTGAATCCCCAATCTATACTACTCTCTCTCTAAACAACTAGCCTCTCTTGAATAAGTCTCTCTTGTGTTTAGTGTCTTTGCACTCTCACACACCATGTGTTCTATTTCACACACATTCACGTGTCATTTTTATCACTCACATGTACCCTTGATTGCTCCTAGATGACCCTTTATATAGGGAAATGACCAACTCATCCAATCTTTGAGATCAATCTCAACCCTTAGATCTCAAGAACCAAAAACCCATGGTTCTCTAAGAGTCTAAGTAATCTTGTGCATTTTAACCAAGTCCCACGCATCATCTCAAAGTGCTGATTCAAAGGTGTCAGATGTGCCTCGTGCTGTGGCTTAGAATAGGGCGTGCTGAGGCTCAGTGCTTCATGCTGAGGCTTGGATGGGCTGGATCGCGACGCGGCCTGGAGGGGTGGAGTCTTGGACTTGCTGGAGGCCGCGGCACCCAAGGTTGGGCCGCGGTGCACAGCCAGGACCTGATGCTGAACTCTTCATCTGTTTAATCCTTAGACAAATACCAACACTTTGAGTATCTTGGAGGAATATTTATTAGAACCCAGAGCAATCTAAAGGGGACAAATAAAGTCTTAAAGACAACATTCATACGCATCTCAAAGTCACCATAATTCTTTACTTCTAAACACTCTATATCCACAAATTTCTCAAAAAAATTAAGCCTTTATTTACTACTAAAAAAATGGATTTAGAGTCAATAAGAGTGATGAATCAAGATATGGTGAAACCTAATCGATTTGACAGCAAGAACTTTGTTCGCTGGCAAGACAATATGATTTTTTTTTTCTTAATGAAGATTTATTACATGTTGGATCCAAACTTGCTTCCAATACCATGCGATCCAAAACCAAGTGCTGACAGAACTCCACACCTAGTGTAAAGGATGTTGAAAATGTTCATTTGGAGAGGAAAAAACACGAGGAAGATAAGTTGTTGTGCCGGGGACATATATTGAACATTTTTTTGAATCACCTTTATGATTTATTCACTGAAATTAAGTTTACAAAAGACATATGGAGTCAACTGGAATTCAAGTACAAGGCTAAGGAAGAAGGTACAAATAAATACTCAGTATTTAAGTACTTTGAATTTCTTATAGTTAACAACAAACTTATGCTTGAGTAAGTCCATACATTGCAAGTACTAGTTAATAAACTTCGTTCCCTAAAGATAGTTCTTCCAGAAGTTTTTCAAATGGCTGCAATTATTGCTAAATTGCCTCCCTCTTGGAAAGATTATGGCAAGAAACTATTGCATAAAATTGAGGACTTTACATTAGAACAAAATCAAAAGCATCTTCATATAGAAGATGAGTCATGTTTATAAGATAACAAGAATTTGGTTCTTTTTTAGTATAAAACACATTATGTGGATGGAAATCAATCTAAAAACTAGTGTTTGCAAGCCAAGAAAAATGACCAACAGTTTAAGAAGAAAAAATCTCAAAACCGAAAGAATAAAGTAGCCTACTTTGTTTGCAGAAAAGATGGTCACTTTGCCAAACAGTGTAGGCATCGTAAAAATAACCCAAAAGGGTAAGGAAAACATGGTGGAAGAAGGTCGTAGCCATGATTTCTAATATTAGTGTGGCAACTGAAAATTTTTGTTGGTGGCTCTATTCGGCAGAAACAGTTTATGTCAGCAAAGACAAGTCCTCATTCAAGAAATATGAGGAACCGACTAGTGAAGTACAAATGAGAAACGGTGAGCATTTCAAAGTTATTGGAAAAGAACTGTTGAAATCGATTACACATCCAAAAAAATGTTAACCCTTATTAATGTTTTGTATGTACCTGACCTTAGAAAAGAACCATATGTTTATTGACTTACTTTGAAGAAACGGTTTCGGGTAACTTTTGAACCCGACAAGGTTATCTTGTCGAAGAATTAAATGTTTGTAGGAAAAGGGTATTCCTCTGATGGAATGTACAAGTTGAGTATTAATAATAATAATAATATTATATTTTCTGCTTATACTACTGAGTTATCTATTTGGGATGGACGGTTGGCTCATTTAATTATCGTACTTTAAATAAAATGAAAAGATTAAATTTGATTTATTACAATAGTAATGCTGAAAAATGTGAAATTTGTGCTAAGTCTAAAATAGTTAAGAAACCTTTTTCCTAGTGTTAAAAGAGATTCTAAAATTTTAGAATTAATTCATTATGATATTTGTGAGTTAAATGGTATGCTTATTTATGGTGGTGAAATATACTTCATTACTTTCGTTGATGATTTTAGTAGATATATGTATGTGTATTTATTAAGAATAAAAGATGAAGCTTTGACATGTTTAAGAAGTTTAAAGCTAAAGTTGAAAATCAATTAGAAAACGAAATTCAAATTCTTAAATCAGATAGAGGTGGAGAATACTTTATGCCAGATTTTTGTGAAGAGCATGGTATTATTCATAAAATAACAACACCTTATATACCATAACAAAATGGATTAGCCGAGAGAAAGAATAGATAATTAGTTGAAATGGTGAATTGTATGCCAATGAATGTTAAGTTGCCTATTAGTTTGTGGGGTGAAGCATTGCTCACTGCTTGCTATATACATAATATAATAATTTCTAAGAAATATAATGTTAGTCCATATGATTTATGGAAAGGCAGAAAACCAAATTTAGATTATCTAAACGTGTGGGGTTCCTAGTATACTATAGATTTAATGATCCTAAAAGAACTAAGTTAGGATCTAGAGCTATTAGAAGTGTATTTGTTGGATATGCTGAAAATAGTAAGGCTTATAGGCTCGCTGACTTAGATTCTAATTCTATTGTAGAATCTCGTGATGTAGAATTTTTTTGAGAATACATTTTCTACTGATTTTGTGAATATGGATGAAAATATTCAAGTTCCTTTGTTTAGTAACAATGTGAGTATAAAATCTCAAAAAAAGATATACTAATTTATCTAAAGATCAATCTGAACCTAGAAGAAGCACTAGAGCAAGGAAAGAGAAGGATTTAAGTCCAGGTTTTATTCCTTTTCAAGCCATAGTGTTTTTTTTGTTGAAGGAGATAGAAATAATTTTGTTCTTAATCAAATTCCTATAGTGCTAAATCTAGAAGATGACTCTAAAACTTTTAGTGAGGCTATGTAATCAAGAGACTCTTCTTTCTGGAGAGAAGTTGTTAATGATGAAATTGACTTAATAATTGGTAACAACACTTGAGTGTTGGACAATTTACCCAATGGATCAAAACCATTGGATGTAAGTGGGTCTTTAGAATAAAATATAATACTGATGTCTCCATTCTAGCTTTCAAGGCTGGAATAGTAGCTAAATGTTTTAGACAAAAATGAAGGAATTGATTATTTTGATACATATGGACTTGTTGCACGCATCACATCTATTAAAATTCTTATTGCATTAACATCTATACATCATTTGTATATTCACCAAATGGATCTTAAAACTACTTTCTTAAAGGGAGACTTAAATGAAGAAGTCTATATGGAACGACGGGAAGGGTTTGTTCTTTATGAAAATGAGAAGAAAATATGTAAGTTAATTAAACTGTTATACGATTTAAAACAAGCACCTAAACAATGGCATGAAAAGTTTGATTATGTAATTTTTTTTATTGGTTTTATACCTAATAATACTGATAAGTGAATCTATTCAAAGTTTACTAAAGAACATGGAGTCTTAATTTGCTTATATGTAGATGACATTCTAATCATTTGAACAAACATGCTTGGTGTGAATGAAACTAAGAATTGTTTAGCTTCTAGTTTTAAAATGAAATATTTGGGTGAAGTAGATATCATACTAGGTATTAAACGTAGTGGTGGTGATGCTTTGAGTTAGTCTCATTACATTGAGAAGGTCCTTGATAAATTTCAACACCTTAATGTCAATGAGTCAAATACTCCTTTCGATAGAAGTGTTAAATTAGTAAATAATACTGATAGATCAGTAGCACAACTAGAGTATGCTAGTGGTATTGGTTCCTTAATGTATGTCATGCATTGCACTAGAATTGATATTGCATTTGTTGTATGTAAATTGAGTAGATATATTAGTAATTCTAGTGTAGAACACTGGAAATCTATTGGGAGGATCTTTAGTTATCTTAAGAGAACATAGATTTGGGACTGTTCTACAGCGATTATCTAGTTGTATTGGAAGGATACACTGATGTGAGTTGGATGACCAATGTTGGTGATAATAACTCCACTACTGGATGAGTTTTTACCCTTGGTGGAGGGGCTAATTCTTAGAGAAGCAAGAAACAGACATATATTTATCACTCAACAATGGAATATGAATTTATAGCTTAATAGCAACCAAGAAAGAGGCATAATGGATACGTAATTTATTGTTGGATATAAGTATGTGGCCACATCTTACACTTTCAATTTCCATTCACTGTGATAGTGAAGCTACGTTGTTAAGAGCTTATAATATTACCTATAATGGTAAGTCTAGACATATTAGTCTGAGACATGAGTATGTAAGACAATTATCTATGTGAAGTTAAGTAAAAACTTAGCTAATCCTTTCACTAAATCTCTCTCTAGAGAGTTGGTGAGAATGACAACTTTGGAAATGGGATTGAAACCTTTTTGAAAGAATCACCAGTAATGGTAACCCGACTTTATTTCTAGCACTACACTAGTCATAAAGTTTAATGGGTAAAAACAAGTTACTGATAAGTGATTGTATTAATACTGACAAAAGTTAGGCCCTAAGTGGTCCATATTATCTGTCACTTTCTTCTATAGGATGAGTTATACTCTTAATGAAGTCTATTACAGAATTGTAGTGCATTCTATTAGCAGAAACACATTGTAGACTTCACCTATATGAACTTAGAGTGGTGTCGTTTCTTAAGAGAGTTTTAAGGTTTACTCTCAAGAGAGTTTATGAATCAGGATCAACCACAAGGTCATAATAGTGCTAAATAATAATGGAGTTTATCACCAAAACAAGGGAAAGATATATATGTGATATTTTCGACTCTAGTTTAAAGAGTTTCTAATTTAATGCTATCGAGCAATTAGATAATTCTTAGAGTTTTGAAATATTAACACTAAGTAAAGATTTAAATCGAAAGATATATTTACATATGTATATCAATCTATAATGATTGGTTGTATAATTTTATCAAAGTGTTTTCAAAGAAAAAATTTGTTTTTCAAACAAAAGTGGGGGATTGTTGGAAGTTTTGTTGGAAAAACAAGATTAAGTCTACTGAATAATTGATTCTGTCAACTAAATGAATGATAGAGAACTAGTGTCTATTTTTCTAGTCGACTGAACAAATCATTCAATTGACTGAATAACTGACACTTGATACTTTTCAGTTTTAAATGTTGATTCAGATGACTGACTAAAACATTCAGTCAACCAAATGTTTGATATTTTGAAATTTGAATTCCAACAGCTATAACATTTCAGAAAGTCATGTCTTCTCTTTTTAAGAGCTACGTTTTTAAATTATTACTCTTCATTTTTATACTATTGGAAGTTCAAATTAAACCTATAAATACTACTAATAATTTCCAAAATAAGTCACTTCTGATTTTCAGAATTAATTATTCTTCTTCTTCTTTTATTTTTTCTCTGAAAAAATACAGTTATTATTTTTTATTGTTTCAAAAGAGACCTTAAAATAAGACTTTGAGTATCGTAGAAGAATATTTATCAAAACCTAAAACAATCTAGTAAGGACAAATAAATCTTTAAAGATAGTATTCATACGCGCCTCAAAGTCCTATAATTCTTTATTTTTAAACGCTTTGTAGCTACAAATTTCCCAACGACAATTAATGTTGCAAGTTGTCATGAACTAGAGAAAATAGAAAAATGGTTAGAAACAATAAATAGCCCACATGGCCATCTAATATAATAATATAAAAATTGAATCCAATACATGTTTTGGAAAGCAACCATGTGGAGAATTTCTTCAATATTTTATATTAACCTTGAAAATTATCATATGTATTATATTCAAGTAAACTAATATTGAAATCAAATTAAATTATACGGAAAAAAAATTAAGCAGTTTTTTGTCATGGAATCTACCCAAATATAATATACACCACTAATATATGTAATAGAATAAATAGCACCAAAGAATTTAAAATCTCAACAAAAGAATATATAGAAACTTCTTAATCAAAATCTCAGTCAATTCCATTGATCATTAACTACGGTGAAATCATACATAAAGACATAATGACCAAAATATTCTTCTCAATCAATTACATTTAGTAGTGCTTTCAGCCAATTATATCTTAAACAAAGTACATAATGGTCAAAAGGCTCTTTTAGCTTGAAATTGCCAAGGGAAGAAAGATTAAATATGGAAATAATTTATTTATTCAACCAATCATACACATGTTTTGGAGACTATGCAAAAATCACGCTCCTCATATAACTCTGCCTTTACCATATTACAAAAATCATGCTCGTCAAATTTAATTATTGTGCTATGGCTACGTTTTTTTAACAACTGAAATCAATTCATTGATTGTAAAATACAATCAACTAAAATCATACATAAAAATATAATGTTAAAAATAATTTTCTCAATCAATCACATTTTTTTATATTGATTTTAGCCAATCGTACCTTATACAAAATACAAATGATCCAAAGAATCTTTTTGCATGAAATTGAGAAGGGAAGAAAGAATAAATATGAAAATAATTTATTTCTTTAGCCAATCATACATTTGTTTTGGAGACTATGAAAAAATCATGTTCACCATATAACCGCCTTTACCATATTACATAAACCATGCTCACTAGCCAATTCATTGATTTCTCTATGGTTTCCTTTTTTTTATAATTGAAATCAATTCATTAATTGCAAAATACAAACTTTCCATAATAAATCATGCCGATACAAATGAACAGAAAACCATTCATAATATAAATACCTTTTCTTTCTAGGGTTACACTTTTAAGAATTTTTAAAGGTAAGCAATCTCCTTTTCATTCATTTTTCATTCAGGATTTAACGTATTCAAAAAATTCTGCATATATTTTATGAGTTTTCGAATTTAAAAATGATTTCTTTGTGGTTTGATTACTACTGCTGCAACAAGAGAAAATCTGATTAATGGGTTAGTCATAAAATCCAACATTTTAAAGAAAACTCATCAACCTTATACTGTTATATTCTATTTTAAATCCAACATTTGTAAGAAAATATATTCATCATAAAATACGCATACAAGTTCTATGTAGTTTAAAGTGCAAACTGATCAACTTTATGTTTTATTTTTGTGTGAAATGATCAGGTGAAGCAAAAAGCAAGTACTGAGTTATTCCTGACGTTCATTTTTAAGGTTAGTTTCTGTCATAGTACTTTTTAAAAGTTTTATATTTGACATTTAATTGTAGCAATTTTTTTGTATATGTCACTAAAATTATTAGCCTTAATTGACCATAATTATCATTGAAACACGCACATTGAGATAACAAATATAACAACTATTTAACAAAGAATAAAGTACCGTGAACATAAAGAATGTTATATTTAGATAAATAGTTATAACATCAACCACATAAAATGTGCTTCTCTATATATCATAGACAAGATAAAATATAAAAAAAAGATTTACATCTCATAAACATGAGCCACAATATTAAGAATCCTGTCTTTAGGACCAATAACTCTATAAAATGAGTACTTAGTCTCACATAAGCCATGTTTGTAACTATATTCAAGCCAACTTAAAGCAAGTTGGCTTCAATGGTTTCAAAGTTGAAACCATTGAAGCTTTGAAACCATTGAAGCCAACTTGCTTTAAGTTGACTTAAATATGGTTCCAAACATGGTCATAATTACTCAAAAATTATATAGATGGTTCTAGATCAAGCTACCCAAAAATTTATAATTTAAAGGGGATGCATAAAACATGATTCTTTGATAATACAAATGCATGAGAGAATGTGTTTTACTTCATTATAGTTGATCCCATTTTATTTGAGTAAAAATGTTCACTCTAAATTATTAATAATTGCTAATACATTTAAAATGATTTATTTTGCAGGAAAAAACCACTTCGCATGAAAAAATTGAAAACAATCAAATCTATATTAATTTTACCATGCGATCTTAAACTTTATTAATAATTGTCTTAGGATTAATGTAGTTCAAGTTTGTTATAGATTTATTATTGTCAATTTTTGTGATTTTCAAAGTTTTGTATTTTGTGTCTATGGTATTAATTTAAATTTCAAATTTCCATATTTTGAATGTCCTATTTTTATTATTTTAACTAAAAAAATAAATTATTACTACACAACACAATTAAGTTAACCAACCCCATGTATTGCACGGGTACAAGACTAGTTTAGCTAACAGCCAAGAGAGTCAATTCTCTTTGCTATGAATGCAACTCTGATTCTCTTCTCTTTGATGAATCGAGTGCTGAAACTATTGCAAAGAAATGCAACCTTTCTTTTTGCTTTCTTCAATAAATCGAATCTTAAGACTGAAACAAAAATGCTATTGTGATATTGAAGCAAGCTACCTGTATTTGAATTTGATTCAACCTTCCCAAATAGGGAAAAATTATGGCTTGTAATTGAATCATATAATTATTTTTTAGAAACCAACGGATATTACATACCAAACTTGGGAAGATTTGTATATGGAAAGTGAAATGCAGAGTCTTGAAAATGAAGAATGGCCAACGGCTAGAAAAAGAAGGAATGAGAGGATGAGATATGATTTTAGGGTTACAATTTTGCATATTGCTCCCAACAAATATTTTAAAATCAAATGTTTATTTTATAGAAAATTAAACAAATTATAAAAAAGAGAGGTAAGAAGAAAAGAAGAAGAAATGAAACAACAAAGTACTTACCGTTTAGCTGACAGAGAAAGTGGAGACGTTATGCGTTCTTTGATGCAGCTGATGAGAGAAGTGATTTAGGATTTTGTGAGGAAATGGGAAAGAAAGTATTTGTCGTTAAGCTTGGTGTTTATTTGATTTTGTGACTAACACTCCGTTTGACATGGTTTTAAGCATATAATTTCGTTCATTTACAAATGAACTAAAACTAAAACTCATTTCAAATGAATTCACGTTTCAATTTTCGTGTTTGGTACATTTGCAAATGTACTCAAATTAGAATTGAAATAAATTTTGTGTTTGAAATCAACAAGAATTCAATTCATTTCATAAACTTTACGTAAATATCCTTAACATTAATATATGGATTTATAACACTTGATAAAAGTACATAGCTTTAAAAATTTATTAGTGATAATCCTTTGGAGGCCTTGGGGAGAAGGAGGATCAGCTTGAACGAAGCAGAAAGAAGATTAAACCAAGCAGCGATTCTACCGAGGTCATGGAGGGCTCTCTGTCGGCTGAGGTGATTATGGAGAGCATGGAGAGTAACCGGAAGGAGACTCCAATGTCGTTTAGGGATACGTTGATTGCTTCAAGAGGAGTAGGTCAATAAGTTCAGAACGATTTATTCTTGTTAGAATCGAAAAAGCTAGGAAAGGTTTCCATTGTGGACAGGTGGCCAAGTATTGTTCTCACGGATCAAGGGATGGAGTTATTACAGAGACCTTTCAGGTTGTGTTTGATAGTTAATCTTCTTGGAAGGTCCATTGCCTATCGCTGGCTCTGTGAAAAAACCCGACGTCAATGGTAGTGTCAATCGGATTACCAGCTAGTAGATCTGGGGAGGGATACTACTTGGCTAAATTTCATAGCGAGGAGGATTATCGTTTTGTTCTGGAGGAGGGACCATGGATGATATTTGACCATTACCTTACTGTCCTAATAAGGGAACCAGGGTTTATATCAGAAGTTGCTACCATTGATAAGGCGGTTGTGTTGATTCGTTTCCCAGAGCTACCTTTAGAATATTATAGGGAGGAAACTCTTCTACTCATAAGGAATACAATTGGCAAAGCTATCAAAGTAGATCTGAATATAGGTCTGATTACTTGAGGATGTTTTGCCAAGGTGTGTGTTAAAATTACGCTGGATCAGCCTTTGGTCCCTAAAATCCGGGTTGATGGTCATTAGCAATCGATGGAGAAAGAGGGGCTTAAACTCATATGTTTTGGTTGTGGTAGGCAAGGACATCTCGCCGAGGATTGCCCTTTTGTGAAAAAAACCAGCGGGTGGTAAAGGTAGTGATTTGGGTGTAGAAGCCGAAACACTCATGGTGGTGGACACCGATCAGGGGCAGAATTATAATTTACCCAGAAAAGAGCCCTCAGAGGATACGATTCTGCTGGAGGAGGATATTGATTTCGGGCCTTGGATGGTGACGCAGAAGAAGGTGGCGAAAAAATCAACCGAAATCTAATATGATGAAGATGTACTGCAGCAGGCTCCTAATTTATCGGGATCTCGTTTGGACAGCTTGTATGGTTTGGACGATAGAGTTGAGAAGCGTAGGCAACCTGAGCCTCTGATGGATAGTTTAAAGAGGCAGGCTAAACAATAAGTTGGATTGGGCTCCAGATACAAACCATGAAGAACTTTTTCCTTGGGGGTAATAAGGGCTTGGGTCAAGGGCCCATATATGGTTCAAGAAAGGGGGGTCAGGATTGTGGTTTGGAGCCTGTTTTGAATAGTTATAAGCAGCTCATCAGTCGGGAGCGGATGGTGCCAGATAATAGAGCTAGGCATCTGGAGGTGTCTTTGAGGCACAGTGATAGATTAGATCCTGAGAAGCGAGGAGGGACTATTGGCGTGTGAAATGGGTTGGTGCCCAATAGATTGGAACAATCACTGGAGAGGTTAGAAGAACATCAAGCACTGACTTCAATGTCAATTGATGTTCAACCGGTTGAGCATCGATAACTAGCGGGCTTGGAGCGTATCACGGATCGACCGCAACAAGACACGGTGGCCAACCAGGAAGAGAAGATGGCGAGAGAAATGCTGAATTTGCGTGATCGTGACCACCAGGTGGTGCGGGCGAGCCCTGCTAATGGGGGGTTACATCAGTAATTGTTGGTAAGTTTTGTTATGGATTTTATTCTTTGGAATTGTAGGGGGCTGGTAGAGGGGAATTCAGTAGGAATGCGAGGGAACCGAATCGGTTATATAGGCCAGCGGTTATGGTCATTATGGAGTCGCGTATGGCAGGTGATCGAGCTCGGAAAAATTGTAGCAAGCTAAGGTTCTCGGATTGGATGATTTTAGACCCGGTAAGGCGGTCCAGGGGTTTATGGTTACTGTGGAACCAAGATATTGTGTAGGTTGAGGTGCTGGCTCAATCGATCATGCCTAGATTAAAATGGAGAAATCAAGGGATTTTTTGTTTTCGTCTATTTATGCGAGCCCAGTTTAGATGATCAGGAATAAATTGTGGGAGGAGATGGAACCGATTGCTTGGGTCGTTCAATCCCCTTGGTTAGCAGGTGACATGAACGAGCTTTTGAATTCAGAAGAGAAGCAGAGGGGTCTCAGGTCCATTGGAATCGAATCTACCGGTTCCATAATGTTCTGAATAATAGATGGAATAACATGAGACATGGTGCTAACAGAATCCAAGAAAGAATTGATAGAGCTTTGGTGAATGATTACTGGAGAGTAGCATACGCAGAAGCTTTCGCCCAACATCTTCCCCATACTTTGTGATACAGCCAAAAGCACGCACCCAATAGTGAAATAACACGTGGACAACCCTAGACTAACAGCAAGGCGACACGTGGAGAGCTCTAGACCAACAGTAAGGCGACACATGGAGAGTCCTTGGTCCAACAGCAATATGACACGTAGACATTTCTACTTCCAATAAAAAGATGACACATGGATAAGATATTGACAAACCCACTGCCATCCCCGGACACCATTGTGCAAACTTGCAAAGCACAAATGCCAGGGAACCCATTCACGGACACCCCTGTCCAGACCTACGAGCGTAAATCCAGGGATCACAATCCTCCTTGGACACCCTGCCATACCCACTTGCAGAGGAACGGAATCTTCGGGATTTTCACATCCCTGGCACGTGGGCCGTCTCACCTCTGAAACATTATAAAAGGACCAAGGTATGCAAATCCAGATTCATTCAAAAAACACAATTTACATGACTGAAAGCACCAACATCCCCATTCCTCTAAAAACTTGTACTAACAAAAGCATCGGAGTGTCTTTGAAGGCATCACTGGCTCTCCTCCGGTGACTCTCTAGCTCATCTCATCTTTCTTGTGCAGGTTTGTAATACTCGTAATCGTAAAGCATAAATAATTTAATAAATATGGCATGAAATTTAAATAATATATTTACGCGAAGGATTTAGTATTGAATAAAATAATTCTTTTGAAAAAAAATTGGACTCGTGGAGGCATAATTACAAAGAAAAAAAAAATCTGGCACATTTTACTATCCTGGACGACACATAAATGCCATAATATAATACATCGACTGAAAATAAATTTACATCAAGTCCTTAATTCTTTTCAGAGAAGATACATCATCTTTCTCCTATTAGAAACAATATATACAAACATAAAAAATGCATGAATATTCACAGATTTTCAAATTTTTCTTTCTCCTTCTTTCACAAGCTTGAGAATACTACCACATGAGTTAATTAAGGTAATTACTCCCTCTGAATATCAACACAACTATCTACCCGTCTTGCCTGCTGCTTGAAATATTTTGATAATGAGGAGTGAGCTTCACAAGTTCAGTGAATTAAACTTACTAGAAATACTCAATTTGTATACTTCGAGTCATAACTCATAATTTAGTCATTTATAATTTAACATAATTATTCATCTATCTCTTCTCATATCATAATTCCAATCATCATATTATACTCTTTCAAAATTTATCTCATATACATATCATTTCAAATTTTTCCTCATATATTTGATCAACTCGAGATTTTCATTTCAATGACAATATTATCATCTTACTATCATAATTTACCTCGTTATGAGGTTCACAATATACAATCAGTCATTATCTATCATATTATATTCAATTAATTTGATGCTAAGACATCTCAATGATCGATAATAAAATATTAAAATAAAATGCATGCAATCATATCATCATCATTTCTTTCTTTATCATCATTTCATCATCACTCCATACTATCAATGTATGGAAAAATACCAATTTCGGTATCTCATCTAGGAACTTCTTTCCACGTGTTGACATGTTACATCTAGACCAGCTACCTTCCTGATCTTTTTTCTATGCATATGATCAACAACATGCAAGCAGGTATATCATAACATACAAATTAAACTATTTTTCTTTTATCATATAGATATTGATTACGCCCAAAGAATAATGCGATAGTTGTAGCACAGCTTTGGGGTGTCGATTCCATAGAGAGATAAATTTTAAGAATAGTAGCAGTTATAAAGAAACTAAAGAAAAATATCGCGTGATTAATGGAAAACAAAGATTGATTGTAAATGCAAATTTAAAACAAAGTAAAGTGAAACAATAAAGCGTCTGTAATCCCTTACACAAATATGATATTTTAATTATTCTTAATTCATTGGATAACTCAATTGGGAACTCAATTCCAAAATTCTCAATCAGAAGGTGTAGATTTATGAACCAAGATTAAACCAAATGTAACCCTTTGAAATATCATTCACCACTTTTAAAATACGTAAATTATTATCACTATTAAGAAAATCCAACGACGACAATATACATAGGGAGCGATATTGCAGCAAAGAACTAAATCATTATCGATAAATAAATGATCACAGCATAATCAAAGAGCTAATCCATTCAATAAAAAAAGAATGACTGAATCCATAAACAGAATAAACTCTATGACTATTCGGAAAAGAAAACATCACTAATAAATTACGAATAATAAAACAAAAGAGTTTTAATAATTAAAGATCAAATACATAAATTAAAAATAAACAAAAATACCGTCAACTGTGCAAGTTCATCCCGAGTTTCACATGATAATTTAGTTACTCATAAATATAATGGATAACAAAAATCTCAAGGGAGAATTTGAACTCTTCGTGAGCATCGCCACTTGGTAGTGGAGATTCCCCATATTGCTCCCAAAAGCCCTCCGGATTGCTCCGATTGGTAGCAAAGTCCTCCAGACTGCACACTGTTTGGTAGCAAAGTCTTGGAGATTGTACCTCCCATTTGATGAAGTGAAATGAGGCTTTTATAAGAGAAATCCATGAGTGCAATGTGTTTCCAATCCAATGTGGGATGTGAGATATAGAAATGTGTTTTCCAACCGATGTGGGATGTGGGATTTAAGCCTTCACATGCCATTCAAAATTTCTACCCACGCTGAAATCCCGCGCAGCCTAACCTTTGTCTACTAAAACTGCCATAACTTTCTCTAGAAAAATCATATTTATAAGCTGTAAAATTCCCTAGAAAATAGACATCTGGATCTTTCCAAGCATATATGGCTCATCTCCTGGTTCTTCCTTAATCGTAACAGTTTAAATCCATAAAAATCATTTTTGCCACGTTGAAATCACGCACAGCCTAACTTTTGTCTACTTAAACTGCCATAACTTTCTCTAGAGAAATCATATTTACAAGTCGTAAAATTTTTCAGAAAATAGATATCCGAATCTTTCCAAGCATATATGGCTCATCTCCTGGTTCTTTCTGAATCAATATAGTTTAATTCGTAAAAATGACTGATCAGCATGGCCAATTTAGTGAAACTCCTTTCTAAATGCTTGTAAACCTGTAAAACAACGAAAAAACAACTCAAAGTAACAAATTCCTAAGCTAACAAATATAAATTAAGAGGTCAAAATATGCAATATTTGGCACTTATCAAATACCTCAAAACTTACATTTTGCTATTCCCTTAGCAAAACAAAACAAAATAAAATAAAAACTAAATGAAAAACAAAGAACATAAAGATAAGTTCATCATTCATAGTATCCTAAAATTTAAGCATCACACAAAACCATGATATTCATTCATGAGCAAGCTTAAAATGTAAACTCATCTTCGCAATGAATAGGAATTTTAAAATTTAATTATTTACAAAAGGCAGGCTAAGGCATCATAAGTCTGATTCAGTGTAAAGTGAATTAGCATATAAAGATAAAGCTTTCAAATAACTTAAATGTGCAATGTTTTCATGTCTTAATATTCCCAGAATTTCTCAGTAGAATGAACAACGATGGCATAGTTTTATTTGCTTATCTCTTTTATTATAAGGCTCTGCTATGTTTAGTTCTCTTAAGCTTTCTAATTGACCCATGTAGCGAGTGTTGAGTCAATGACTCCCAAACCAGATGGTTTTAGGGTATTAGGTGTAAAGACACCCCTAAGGACTTACTAACTCGAGTAAAAAATGCTGCAAAACTAAACTGGCCTTAATACTACCACATAAAATTCCTACCTTTTGACATGAACGCTCACTGCTTACTGAGGCAAGAGGTCCAGTTACTATGCGAAAATTTTCTCAATGATCATTATGAATAAAATTCTCATCTTTTGACGTGAACACTCACTGTTTACTGAGGCAAGAGGTCCAGTTGCTCAGTGAAAATTTTATTAATGATCATTATGAGTATTTTTCTCTTTTTATGCAATTTTTTAAAACTGTTTATCCAACAAGTCATCCAGTTTCAGTTGAGCCATGGAAACATACACATTAAACTCACATATCATACCTCACACTATTTTGTGCTAATGTACTCGTGTCAGATTAGATCAAACATGTGAATTCTCAAAGGCCTAATGTAAGTAACAAAATTTTAAAATTGTATCATCAAATCATATGTTCAAGATTTTAAGCTCACCAGTGACATCACATCACAGTATTTGTTTAGATTAACCAAAATTTCAAAATAAGATGAGCATGTATTTATCTTCTCTTTAATAAATAAAATAAAATAACTGGGACAAAATGTGTGTGAATGTGTCTCCCATACCCCTAAACTTAAATTACGCATTATTCCCAATATGTGAATAACATGGAAAGAACTGACCTGGGAGATAGAGAACGAGCTAGACAGACATGGCTCATAGCACACCTACAAACTTGAACTGATGCGCACATTTGTCCGTGAAAAAGAAATACGAAGGTAATACTGGAAAACAACAAAATACTAATAATAAACAAGAAAAGAAATATGAAAAATAATAAAAATAAAAGGATATGTTGTGGGGTGCCTCCCATAAGCGCTAAGTTTTACATCTTTAGCAAGACACTCTTATTCCTTTCTAGAAAAACATAAGTTGAATGCACCAGCAACTACTTCATTGCCAAATTTGGTGCTTGTATGTTTTGGATAGGCCTTAAGAATGTGCACAGCTTTGATGATGTTATTAGTAACATTTACAGATTCTGGCTCAATATTTGCTCTTGTGAAACCATGGGTGAGGGTGGACTCCAATGGATTAAGGTGATGGACCTTTTCCATGAGTGAGTCAATCACGTATGCTTGGTAGCTCTCGTCATCATCTTCTGATTTGTTCGTTGTTGGGATGTGTAATGACTTACCACTTCGTGTCACAATGGCATTCACCTTCTTCAAATTCTTTTGCACAATGTGTTGACCATGGGGTGTGGACTGAGCTTGAGAAGGGAACTTACCTTGCTCATTCACACTCAAGAAGCTCATCAATTTGGAGACTTGGCTCTTTATATCCTTATTTTCTTCAACAACCTACATAATCAACGATTCAAATCTTTGGTTACTCTAACTCTGTGCCTCAATAAAAGCCTACAAAGTGTCTTCTAAAGGACTCCTAGAAGATGTAGGTGTATGATATGGTGCAGGATATGATCTAGGGGGTTGTGTAAACGGCTGGTTTTCAGACTTCCAGCTAAAATTGTGGTGATTACGCCACCCCGGATTATAGGTATCAGAGAAAGGTGAAAAAGGCTTCTTGTACATACCTAATGCATTACATTGTTCCTCATACATCCCTCTCATCTCAGCAAATGTGGGGCACTCTTGGACGAGATGATCTATCCCGTCACACACAAAACATGGTTACTCTACATGATTAGCCACGTGTGTTGGCTTTAAGTCCTTAGTCTTTAACACATCTAGCTCCCTAGTGAGCATCACGACCTTAGTTTTTAGGTTATTCTCTTCCCTAAGATGGTAAATTTCACCACTATTTAGGTTCCCTGCAAGTCGTGACCTATTTGTGCTCTCAGTAGCACTAGGTCCAGTCCAAGTGTGAGCCTTTTTAGCAAGTTCATTGAGGTATTCTATGACCTCATCAGGATCTTTCTGTAAGAACTCACCATTACACATCATCTCCACAAATTGGCACTCTCTATATATAAGTCCCTCATAAAAATAGCTCACTAAGCGCCAATTCTCACACCCATGGTGAGGACACATACTCAACAACTCCTTAAATCTCTCCCAAGACTGATACAAAGTCTCACTATTCTTTTGTGTAAAGGTAGAGATTTGCCTTTTTAAAGCGTCGGTCTTATGTTGGGGAAAGTATTTATTAAAGAAAACTTTAGTCATCTCATTCCATAACCCAATAGATCGTGGTCTCAGTGAGTATAGCCAACTCTTAGCTCTATCCTACAAATAGAAAGGAAAAAACTTAAGTCTCACAATGTCATTAGTTGCATTTTGTCTACGAAAAGTTGCAACTACTTCCTCAAACTCCCTAATGTGCACATATGGATTTTCATTTTCCAAGCCATGAAATGTAGGGAGTAACTGTATTATCCCTGTTTTAAAATTCAGTTGGTGACTATTAGCAGGAAACATAATGCATGATGGTGTGGCTATACATGTAAGGTGGAGGTAATCCTGAAGGGTCCTAGTGGGTTGATCTCCGTGTTCACTCATTTCTTCAGGACTAGATGGATTGTCAAATAAAGAATCTAAAAAGTTTGGTTCTGGCTCTAGCACAGGCTTACAAGCAAATCTACCTAAAACATCTCTATATCTGGGCATGCAATTTCACAAAATAATAATATAAAACATACTATAAAAAGAAAAAAGAGAAAAAGAAAAAATAAATAATGCAGCAAGCTAAAAGAAGGAACGAAGTTACCGCCTTCACAAACTGCTGAAAAGAAAAACTATCTAGCAATTCTTTTATCGTCTCCCCAGCAACGGCGCCAAAATTTGAATACGCCCAAAGAATAATGCGGTAGTTGTAGCACAGCTTTGGGGTGTCGATTCCACGGGGAGACAAATTTTAAGAATAGTATATGGTACAAAGAAACTAAAGAAAAATATCAAGTGATTAATGGAGAACAAAAATTGATTGTAAATGCAAATTTAAAACAAAGTAAAGTAAAACAGTAAATCATCGGGAATCCCTTACACAAATCTGGTATTTTAATTATTCTTAATCATTAGATAACTCAATTCCAAAATTTCCAATCGGAAGGTATAGATTTATGAACCAAGATTAAACCAAATGTAACCCTTTGAAATATCATTCACCACTTTTAAAATACGTAAATTATTATCACTATTGAGAAAATCTAACGACGACAATATGCTCAGGAAGCGATATTGCAGCAAAGAACTAAATCAATATTAGGGGTGAGCATGGGTCGGTTTGGGTCGGTTTAGCCTAAAAATTCAACCCAACCCATTCATATTGGGTTGAAAAAATCTCAACCCAACCCAGCCCATGAACCCATCCAACCTCAACTCAACCCAACCCATTCTAATCGGTTTGGGTCGGTTTGGGTCACCGAGTTGATATATTTTTTCTACTAAAAAATTAAATCATACATATTACATAACAATTAAATATTATACTAAATCCAAAACCAAATCCATACATATTTTAAGTAAAAGTTGTGTGCATCAGCTTTATATAAACTAATATTCAATGCTTTTGTTAACATCTTGGATATTGTTATGAAAACAAGCATAAAAAAGGCAAGTGATTAAAATATATATTTTTCATTATAAAATATTTTATTAACTAAATATGCTTTCTAATCCAAAAAGGCAAGTGATTAAAGATTTCTTATAGTTTTTTTCCCAATGATTTCTTATAGTTTATATTTACTTATTACTACCAATTAGTTACAGAGAGATGCATAATTGATTGTGTCTTAATTTAGCGTCAGCTATATATCCTTGCTATAATCAAAATTCCCCATTTCTTAAAGCTAAAGAATGCTTAACCATATTAAAGAGAACATACATAAACTCTAGAAAATGAAAGTTAACATTAGATTTGAAAATACAAAAGCCTGAGGGCAATTAAAACATTGGTTCCAAACTTGGTACTGTTTGTTTTCAATAAGGAAATGCGTAAAAGGAAAAGGAAAAGTGCCAAAACCATACCATCACTTTCTAAGGAAAAGGAAGACTGCATAGTACTGCATACCTTTTTAGCTTTCTCTCACCAAACTTCACATTCGCCACTTGGGTTTCTTTCAAGAGAAAACTATAGCCCTACAACCCCCACAAAGAAACGAAGAAAGAGATAATGAGGAGACTGAAATTCTCAATCAGACAGGCTAGGTTTAGTGAATTGTAATTTCTTTTTCCCAAAACACCCATCATTCTATTTTCTAATTACAACAAGCTATGCTCTGTTTGGCTGTTTGGATTTGGACTGTGCTACATATAATTTTACTCATTCATTATACTATAATTATTTAAACACAATTTTATATTTAATAAATATAATATATATATAATTATAATTATATATTTGACCGGGTTACCGGTTTGGGTCAGTTTGAAAATTTTGAACCCATGATCCAACCCAACCCATCGGGTTCAAAAAAATTTCAACCCAACCCAACCCAACTTTTAAAAAGATCTAACCCAACCCAACCCATTGTATCGGTTTAGGTCGGGTCCACGGGTCAACTGGGTTCCATGCTCACTCCTAATCAATATAGATAAATAATTGATCCCAGCATAATCAAAGAGTTAATCCATCCAATAAAAAAAAGCATGACTGAATCCATAAATAGAATAAACTCTATGACTGTTCGGAAATGAAAACATCACTAATAAATTGCGAATAATAAAATAAAAGAGTTTTAATAATTAAAGATCAAATACATAAATTAAAAATAAACAAAAATACTATCAACTGTGCAAGTTCATCACGAGCCCCACTTAAGAATTTAGTTACCTATAAATATAATGGACAACAAAAATCTCAAGGGAGAATTTGAACTCTTTGTGAGCATCCCCGCTTGGTAGTGGAGATTCCCCAGATTGCTCCCACAAGCCCTCCAGATTGCTCCGATTGGTAGCAAAGTCCTCCAGACTGCACACTATTTGGTAGCAAAGCCTTTAAGATTGTGCCCCCCATTTGATGAAGTGACATAGGGCTTTTATAGAGGAACTCCATAGTGCAATGTGTTTCCAATCTGATGTGGGATATGAGATATAAAAATGTGTTTCCAACCAATGTCGGATGTGGGATTTAAGCCTTCACATGCCTTTCAAAACTTCTGCCCACGCTGAAATCCCGCATAGCCTGACCTTTGTCTACTAAAACTACCATAACTTTCTCTAGAAAAATCATGTTTATAAGTTGCAAATTCCACAGAAAATAGACATTCGGATCTTTCCAAGCATATATGACTTATCTCCTGGTTCTTCCTGAATCATAACAGTTTAAATCCGTAAAAATCACTTCTGCCACACTAAAATCACGCACAGCCAGACCTTTGTCTACCTAAACTGCCATAACTTTCTCTAGAAAAATTATATTTATGAGCCGCAAAATTCCTCAGAAAATAAATATCCGGATCTTTCGAAGAATATATGGCTCATCTCCTGGTTCTTTCTTAATCAATACAGTTTAATCCGTAAAAATGACTGATCTGCATGGGAAATTTTGGCAATTTAGTGAAACTCCTTTCCAAGTGCTTGTAAACCTATAAAATAGCAAAAAAACAACTCAAAGTAACAAATTCCTAAGCTAACAAATGTAAATTAAGGGGCCAACATATACAATATTTGGCACTCATCAGATATAAACCATCTTTTCATATAATATCTATTTATCGATCATAACCTTCAGAGATTCATTTCTTTGTTTAACATATATTTCTATCAATTAATCTTTCACACATATAACATTAATTCAAAAATTTTCATTTCATCATACTATCATTCTATTTCATCCAAATATCATATATCATCATATATATTTTCAATGATCTTTTCATATTATTTATCATATCAATTTCCATACAATTTTCATGTTGGTTTCTTTTACTAAAAGTTAATTCAATTCATTTAGTAGAAGTTAAAGCTACTATTGGACAACTTCCTTTCCTTTCCTACTCTTTTCAGCAATTCAACTCGATTGCTGATTACCAACACTTAACCATAACATACTCATTAAATTTTTATCTCGTTCTTCAGTTCCTTTATATTTCGTACTCTATAAATTTCTATATCCAATTCTGGGTAATTTCATGTATGTGTAAATTAAACTGTATTTAAAATTTAATATTGTCAACTGAAATTATTTTTTTATGTTTAAATCCAAACTCAAAATCTTTTTTTAAGAATAGTAGAAGAACGATCTATAAAAATTCAATCTTTCACAATAAAATTCAGAATTTCTTGAGAATTCTTCCTTAAACTTCAAAAAATTTCAATCTTTTAATCTTTAATTATCAAATCTTTCAATCCCAAGTGTTTATAATTGTTTTCAACCTTTTTCTAGAGAGTAGTCTTAGAGAGAGAAAACGATTTCGTAAACTGATTTCAAAATTCAAAATCTTTTATATAGATTTTTTAAAATTTTTTTTACAAAACTACCATTACTAATTGGCTACTCGGGCGACTGGTTCACCCAATAGTTAGCTACCTAGCTGACTGGTTCACTTACCAGTTGGCTAGCCGATCAATTGGTCTAACCTTCAAACTTTTGAAAAAAAAAAAATCTTTCTTCCTTCCAAAATTCATAAAAATTATAGAAAAAATTATATTTTCTTCCTCCATATTTTCCATAACTTTATTCCATATTTTTCTTCAAAATTATTTCAATTCAACTTCTAATTTCATAAAATTTAAGTACTTTTGTTCTTCAAAAATTTCTAACTCTTTCCTATAAAATTCTCAATAATATTATTCAAAATTCTTTCAAATTCGACAGTCAATCTTTCATGTATGTATATTTAGTTTAATATAAATATCAAATTACTTCTTTACCTTTACTTTCAGAATATAGGTATTATAGGCTTATAGGGTGATTAGAGATGATTCTAGGTATTTGTTTCATGCTAAAACATTTAAAAATTATTCAACCCTGCCTCTTGAGTCTAGAGTCATGTACTTGATCAATAGTTACTATGTCAATCCAAGGACGGGTAGTCGTACTTATATTTCTAAGTTAGAAATGGTTTTTCTATAAAGTTTGCTAACTGGAACCAAGTTTAATCTGCATCCTCTTATTTTAAGTAAGATGATAAAAGAAATTTTCTAAGGGTTGTTTTCCATTTGGTATATTGATTACGAATATCCTAGCTTACTATAAGGTTTCTTTTTATGAGGAAGAATCTCAATATTTGGACTCAGTTGACACTTTTGATCATCATACTCTAGAGATGATGAAGTTTGTGGTTCATAAGGATAGGATTGAAGCAAAATTTGGTGTTAATGTTCTTTTAGCTGAGGGTGAGGATGATGAGGATGATGCTGATGAGGAGATTGGTGCTGATGAGGCTGGTAATGAAGAAAGTGGAGGTCAGGTGAGTGGTACAGGTGGTTTGGATGCTAATACTGATACATGTCAAATTTTGGCAAACCTTCAACTGTATGTCAAATGGTTTATGACTGAGATTGGATCAGAAGACCATGAGGACCGACTTTGATTCTGGACTAGCATAGAAGCTTCGATTCAAACCCTTCACGATGACTTGGAGATTTTTAAGACTTGAATCAAAGGATCTCTTGATGACCTCTAAGAGCTATTGACTCATGATTTTGATCTGGATCCTTAAATCCTGCAGCTTTCCTTTGTAGTTTAGCACTATCTTTTTTAATCTCACAACTCTAAAATTCTTGCAAGCACATTTTTTATTTTATTTTCTTACCATATTTTTTAGCTTCTTGTTTTGGTTCGGGGGAGCCTTTTATGACTGCTAGTTAAACTCTTATTGATGATTTCTAGATGTCTTTTTGTTTCTTCATGCTTGGTTGTGGTTGCTTTGGATATATATATATATATATATATATATATATATATATATATATATATATATATATATCTTTGCTTCTTTTGTAGGGGTTATTTGGAAAGATATGGGAAACCTACCCGTTTTTCTGTAAAATTTTATTACTTTGATTCTTTAATGATGTCAAAAAGGGGGAGAAAGAAGTTATTTTTTAGATAAACAAAATAGGCTAATCATTGTGTCTAGAAATGAAGAGAATTTTACTTATATGCTTTGAAATTGTTTGGTTTCTACTTTCAATTTCAAAGAGATTTTATTAAAAATATAGAGGAAAGTTTATCAAAATATTTTCAAAAACCAAACACTTGGTATTTATAATTCACTTTTTAAGAAATGATTTTGTCATAATGAAAAAAAGGAGATTGTTAACCCCATTTTAATTTTGATAATGACAAAAATATATTAAAATAATCTAGCTATCTTTTGTCTAAGCTTTATATTATTTAAGGTGCTTTGTACAGGCCTTAGAATATGCACACACACTTTAGAAATTGTTCACGCATGCCCATTGCCTTGCATGCTCCAAGTTTCAACAGTTTGATGCAATTTCAAAGTCAAAGTCCTTCAAGCTTAGTCGTTTTAAGTTAGTTCAATTTTTTTTTAATCTCCCTGTCAATTTCCTAGCTTTTAAATGGCGCAATTTGTTTTCAAAATATTTTTCTTTAAACCTAAAATATATTTTCCTAAAAGTGGGTATAAATTTGTTTAAGAAATTTTGGTATTTTAGTGACCACGGTCTACTATAGGTCTATCTCGGGTCAAACTTCAATTTCTCAAAACCTGCATTGCAGTCGACTGTGTGAGAAACAATAAAGTTTCTATATTCGACTAGATGATCCCACAGTCGATTGTGTTCTCGCGTTGAAGCTTTTCATTCCAAATTTTAAACATCACAGTCAACTAGAATAAGCCACGGTCGATTGTATTTTTCAAATTCTGAGATGTGTGATAGAGCATTAAATGCACCAAACGACCATTGAATATCTCTAACTACTAATTAGAGATAAGGTTATAAGTACCCATCATAGATGAGCAATCAAAACTACTTAGAACATTCAATTTCTTGAAGTGCTCCTTTACAACATTGAAAAGATTTCAAAAACTTGTTCTCGAGCCATTCTTAAGATTTTTTCTTATGAGAGAAAATCTTTGAGTTGTAAACATTAATTAAATTCTCTCTTGTGTACCAAAAACTTCTCATTCAATTCCATCTTGTAAAAAAATGAGTTGGTCTAACTCTTGTGACTGTTTAGGTGTTAAACACTTGAGTGAAATTTCATTGTAAGAGAAACTTGTTAAGGTTTAAGCAACACCTTGGAAGTTTCTTGTTTGATTTAGTGAAACCTTCAAGTAGGATCCTTGATGAAAGTGGACGTAGGGCCATGAGTGATTATGATATTATCGAACTTCCTTTCTCTTTTAATTTCCAGCAAACTTTATTTATTGCTCTTACTTATTTTGTATTAATTACTTAATCTTGTGATTATATTTGTATTGGTTGAAAATGTTTTTAAACCCAATTCACCCCCTCTTGGGTTGCCTTAGTTAACATATCAAGTCCATAGATTTTTCTTCATAAGGATAAGAGGTTTTGTAGTTTGAGTATCATTTCTCAGATTTTCCTACTTTTCATACTCATTAGAACCCTCGACACTTTCTCTTTACTTCCACAATTTTTGATTGCTTATTCTTAGCATTTCTTTTTGCTCGGTAAGCTACTCTTCATACCTTTTACAAAATGTCTTTTTCAATCAATTCTTGTAGTAGTAGTATTGAGAGTGAGAGCGTGGGGAGTTCGTCTGAGTTCGAAGTGGATGACAACCTTAGAGTGGATAGATTGACTTATCCTATTGAGAATGAGACTGTTCCTTGAAATTACGAGCCAAACCTAACTGTATTTTTATTGATGTACAAGATGACATGCACGTAGATGCTTCGGACTTGGTGTACTTAGTTGATGAGGAAGAGAATAAATTGAAAAGCAATCAACTTGGTTGATTATAGAGAAGTATCAAATTTCCCCAAAATATTCTCTTAGGGATGTTGAAGTAGAGGAGAAAACTTGTGATACCCCACACGAAGGCTTTCCCTTTGAGTTGTGCATTTACCTGGACTCACTCAAAGTGGGGCTTAGGTTTCCCATCCATTATTTTGTTTGCTTAATCTTAAATTATTATCATATTTAATTAGCACAGCTCGTGGCCAACTATGTGTGTTTATTAATAGGGTTTATTTATGCATGTAAGAAGGTAAGAGGGGTCGACACATTGTTGTGCGTTTATCTACCTAATTTAATAAGAAAATAATTGAACTTGTTTTACTTGCAAGTGCACAAGGTCTACAGTAGCATAGTGTGCAAATGCGAGATCATCTCCACAAGGATTAGTGAATTTCATTTTAGAATCAGTTTCACAATATGAAAATTGATAGAAATAAATGTTGAGCCTAGATTGATAATGATAAGAACGTAGGGCTTTGATATCCATCACTAATTATACTTTCCCAATAAGTAATGTGCCAATGCTATAGCCCTACCATGACTACCTAATGGTTATCAACCTATGGGCTTGGTCCGCTCCTTAAGCTATTGATCTCCCTAAGCAACGAGTTAGGCATGGTGTGTACTCTAACTCTTCTCTCTCTTAAGGGATTCAGCATGATATATACTGAGTTGTTCCTTAAGAGAGCATAAGGTCTGTGGAAATCGATAACCACATGAGACCTAGGGCATGTTGTATATTCCTGGTTTCCTATGTTGATTAACCCAAGAATCCGACGTGAATTTATTTTGTTACTATTATCAGACCCATGACTCAGTCATCCAAATTGATCTAACTAACGGATCTATATCACATGCATACGTTAATCAGACACACACATAAGGAATGCAGTAAAACAGGCATTAATCAATTAAAGCATCATAACATGGCTATTTGTAAAGGCAATCAATAATTATATATATGGAAAAGCATAATTAGGGCTTCAGTTGAACCCTATTAAGAAGTTAGTTACACATGCTATCTATAACAAACATCATCATAACATAAACTAAATAGAAAAATACAACCCGAAGAATACTGTGGAGACGAGTCGTCAATTCCTCTCCAAAGCTTACAACTTCAAGCCAAAATCAAAAAGTGTGTTTTCTGTCTTTGACAAGTCTATATATAGGGTTCTAAAGGTGCCTCGAAACCCTAATTTCCAATTTAAGATCCGGAGACTTCTTTCTAAAACTGGTTTTGCCGCCTCTCTGTGCGTGTGCGCTCGATTGCGTGCTTTTGCGCTCGAGCTTATAGGTGCACTCGATCACAAGGGAGATGCGCTCAAGCGCACCTAGCTGGTTTGCAGATCTTCACTTTTTCTTCCTTAGAGCTCCAAAATGTCATCTTTTCTTTAAAGACCTATGAAAAACACAGAAAACACAAAAATGAAGTAGAATCTACTAAAATACATAAACAAAAAGCCTAACAAGTGTAAATTAAGGGGCTTAAATATGACTATTTAAGCACTTATCACACCTCTAAACTTACATATTGCTAGTCCCTTAGCAATGCAAAAAAAAGACTATATAAAAACAAAATCAAAGATAAATTCATCATTCATGATTTTTGAAATTTTATGTTGTACATAAAACTATGATGTTTGTTCATGAGTATGCTTAAAATATAAACACATCTTTCCAATGAATAAGGAATTAAAATTCTAATCACTTACACAAGGTTGGTTTAAGGCATCACATGTTCATCTTAGTGTGTGTGAATTAGCACATAAAGGATGAAGCTTCTAAATAATTTTTAATGTGTAATGTTTCGATGTCTTAACTTTCATCAAATTTCCTATTAGAGTGAACAATAATGGTATAGTTTTATTTCTTTTCATTTTCTTTTTATCATGAGATTTTTGCCACGTTAAGTTCCATTAAGCTTTCTAATTGACCCGTATAGGGAGTGTTTAGCCAATGACTCCCAAACCAGATGGTTTTAGGGTATTAGGTGTAAAGACACCCCTAAGGACTGACTAACTCAAGTCAAAAAGGCTACGAAACTAACTAGTCTTAATGCTACCAAGTAAAAATCCCCACCTTTTGACGTGAATACTCCCTGCTTACTGAGGCAAGAGGTCCAGTTACTCAATGGAAACTTTATTTAATGATCATTATATGCATAATTCCCACCTTTTAACATGAACACTCACTGCTTACTGAGGCAAGAGGTCCAGTTACTTAGTGGAAAGTTTATTTAATGATCATTATGAACAAAATTCCCACCTTTTGACGTAAACACTCACTGCTTACTGAGGCAAGAGGTCCAGTTACTCAGTGGAAGGTTTATTTAATGATCAATAGGAGCATTTTATTTTCTCTTTTTGTGCAATAAAAATATTCTCTATTTTTCTATGCCAAAGTGTTCATCTAACAAGTCGTCCGGTTACAGTTTAGTCATGGAAACATATAAATTAGAATTATATGTCATACCCCACACAATTATGCGCTAATATACTCGTGTCCGATTATATCAAACTTGTGATTTTTTAAATGCCTCAAAGTAAGTAATTAAACTTTTAAAACTTTATTATTAGACCATGTGTTCTAGATTTTAAGCTTATTGATGAAATCTTATCATAATATTTGCCGAAATCAACCGAAATTTTCAAAACAATATGAACATGCATTTATCTTTTCAATAATACTAAAAAAAACTGGGACAAGGTGTGTGTGAATGTTTCTTCCATACCGCCAAACTTAAATAACACATTGTCCCCAATGTATGAATATCATGGAAAGAGCTGACTTGGGAGATGGAGAACTAGCTGGGTAGGCATGGTTTATAGCACCCCCAAAACTTGAACTGATGCACAGATTGTCCCTGAAAAAGAAAAACTAAAGTAATACGGGAAAACAAAAAAAAAATACTAAAAAATAGATAGTGAAAATAAATATGAAAAACAACAAAAAGATTAAAAGATAAGCTATGGGTGCCTCCCATGAGCACTAAGTTTAACGTCTTCAGCCAGACACTTTTATTCCCTCTCAGAAAAGCATAAGTCGAATGCACCCGTAACTGCTTCAATGCCAAATTTGGTGCTTGGATGCTTTGGAGAGGCCTCAATGATATTATCAATAATATCTGCAGATTTTGGCTCAACATCTGATCTTGTTAACCCATGGGTAAGGGTGGACTCCAATGGAGCAATGTGATGGACCTAAAAAACTTCCTCAACAACACTTTGCATCATATATATATATATATATATATATTAGAACATTCTATATTATCTTGGGGTAATTTTAATGTATCAAATATGTTGAATTCAACCTTCTCACCATTTACCTTCATACTTACAATACCATTTTTCACACAAATTTTTGTATCAACAGTTCTCATAAATGGTCTTCCTAAGATGATGGGAAAAGGCAATGGCATAGGTGATTCTTCTATATCTAATACATCCTCAATAATACCTTTTGGTCTTTTTATGCTTCTATTTGCCAGTTGCAAGGTGATGGATGTTGGTTGAAGCTCCCCTAAACTTAGTGTCTTGAATACTATGTATGGCAGCAAATTGACACTCGTCACTAAATCCAATAATGCATGCTCAAAAATCTGGTTACCTATCCTGCAAGGAATGGTAAAACTACCCAGATCTTTCAGTTTTGGTGGTAATTTTCTTAATAGCACAACACTTACCTCTTCTGTTAAAGCTACTGTCTCATGTTCCTGAAACTTTCTCTTATAAGTGCAACAATCTTTCAAAAATTTAGCATAAGCAAGTATTTGTTGAATTGCATCTAATAAGGGAATATTTATTTCTACTTTTCGCAAAGTTTCAAAAATATCAAGCAGTTTACTTTCTTTCTTAGGCAGTACTAACCTTTGAGGGAAGGGTGTTGCATTCCACTTCTTTATTTCACTTACCTTTGATGTGGACGCTCTATCTAGAGATGCTTGTGTAGGCTCATTAGCTCCTATGATCTTACTATTTCTGAGAGTTGTCATGACATTCAGTTGCTGATGTCCTCTTGGATTAGGTATTGTTTAGGCAAGAAGTTCACCATGCTTCTTTTCACTCAACTCTTTAGTAATTTGCCCCACTTGTGCTTCTAGTCTTTGAATGGCTTGCTCATACTTTGCATTGATTTGTCTTTGCTCAGTCTGAAATTATGTTTCCTCTGCCATGAACTATTCTTGTGAAGTCATCAATTGTTATTGCTGAGTTGCCAATTGCATTATAAGACTCTCTAAGTCACTTTTCTTTTGATTCGGGAACTAGTTGGGCTGTTTGTTGGGAGTTCCTTTGCTGCCCTTGAAGGTTCAAGGCATTTTGATTGTCATTCCGAGAGAAGTTGGGGTGATTCCGCCATCCAGGGCTGTAGGTATTTGCATATGAAGTGTTTGGTCCCACATAGTTCGCTTGCTCGGAATCTACAGATGAATACAAAGGGAAAGTTTCAGTAGTGTGACCAAAATGAGAACATATAGCACATACCTGGAGTTGTGTAGCTTGTGGTCGAGGTAAGGTATTCTGAGCAGTCATGGCTTTAACAAGCAGATCTAGCTTCCTCTCCACAGCAGCTATTTGATTAGAGGCTCCACCATTTAGAGTCACCTCATACATACCTTTGCTCTTAACTCCTTGTCTTCCTCTAGAGAAGAATTTCTGGGTGTGCTCGCGTAAGGTCTCAAAAAGCTCCATGGCTTCTTCACTGCTATTTTCCATCAGCACTCCTCCACAACCTGAATCCACAATACTTTGATTAATATCACTTAAACCTTTATAGAAAGCTTGTACCAGGTCATCTTGAGGTAGATTGTGGTGTGGGCATTTGAGTAGCAGCTCATTGAAGTGTCCCCATGCCTCAAAGAAAATGTCTTGATCCCTCTATTGGAAAGATTGAATCTCCCTTCTCATTTGCTTTGTCTTTTGTGCTGGGAAAAATTTTCTTAGGAACCTACTGGATAGCTCATCCCAAGTATGGATAGAATCTGCAGGCAATGAATTATACCACAACTTAGCTTTATCTTTTAATGAAAAGGGAAAAGAATTAACCTGATTCCCTCTTGATTTAGGCCCTGGATGTGTTGGAACTTGCAAAGGTCCAAGAATTCTCTAAGGTGCAAGTGTGGATCCTCAACAGGTGTACCCCTAAAATGAGTCAAGGCATTGAGTATCTGTGGGGATATATAATAATTTCCTCTGCCTCAGGTTGATATGCAATGCAAGAAGGATTGCTTCATGGGTCTTCATTCTGGTGGCGGTTGGTTGTCAAACTGTTCTGCCATTTGTGTATCTCCCTCGAATTCTTTTTCTACCTCTTCAAAGTTTTTTCTAAGCCTCTGTCAAATGGTTCGTTCAAGCTCTGTATCGAGGGGAAAGAATGTTGGATTCCTGGATGGAAGCCCTTGCATGAATCAGCTGAAATACTTTGATGCAACAGCTTCAGTACTGCTGTTCTGGTAGTCTCTGGAGCTTTTGCGCTCGAGTGCACCAAGAATAGTGCTCGATCGCAATGTGAAGTGCGCACTACGCTCGATCGCACCTCAACCTACGCTCGATCCCAAGGCCAGAAATTGCTCTGCTGCAGACCTGAAACAGAAACAGAAAAACAAAAAGAAAAAAATTAGGTTTTCGATAAAAGAATAAAAAGAATAGAAAGGTGAAAAATTAGGTTTATGATAAAAGAATAAAAATAAACTGAATAGAATAGAATAATAAAAAAACTAAACGAAAATTAATTCTACATAAAAATTTAGTGCAATCCCTAGCAACGGCTCCAAAAACTTGTTGTGCGTTTATCTACCTAATTTAATAAGCAAATAATCGAACTTGTTTTACTTGTAAGTGCACAAGGTCTACAGTAGCATATTGTGCAAATGCGAGATCATCTCCATAGGGATTGGTGAATTTCGTTTTAAAATCAATTTCACAATATAAAAATTGATAGAAATAAATGTTGAGTCTAGATTGATGATGATAAAAACATAGGGCTTTGATATCCACCACTAATTATACTTTCCCAATAAGTAATGTGCCAATGCTCTAGCCCTACCATGAATACCTAATGGTTGTCAACCTAAGGGCTTAGTCCGCTCCTTAAGCTATTGATCTCTCTAAACAACAAGTTAGGCATGGTGTATACTCTAACTCTTCTCTCTATTAAGGGATTCAGCATGATGTATACTGAGTTGTTCCTTAAGAGAGAATAAGGTCTATGGAAATCGACAACCACATGAGACCTAGGGTATGTTGTATATTCCTGGTTTCCCATGTTGATTAACACAAGAATCCGGCATGAATTTCTTTTGTTACTATTGTCAAACCCATGACTCGGTCATCCAAATTGATCTAACTAACGGATCCATACCATATGCATACGTTGATCAGACACACACATATGAGGAATACAGTAAAACAGGCATTAATTAATTAAAGCATCATAACATGGCTATTTGCAAAGGCAATCAATAATTATATATATGGAAAAGCATAATTACGGCTTCAATCGATCCCTATTAAGAAGTTAGTTACACATGTTGTCTATAACAAACATCATCATAACATAAACTAAATAGAAAAATAAAGCCCGAAGAATACTGTGGAGACGAGTCGTCAATTCTTCTCCAAAGCTTACAACTTCAAGCCAAAATCAAAAAATGTGTTTTCTATGTTTTACAAGTCTATATATAGGGTTCTAAAGGTGCCTCGAAACCCTAATTTCCAATTTAAGATCTGGAGTCTTCTTTCCAAAACTGGTTTTGCCACCTCTCTGTGCATGTGCACTCGATCGCATGCTTCTGCGCTCGAGCGCATAGGTGTGCCCGAGCCTTCTAGGTGTGCACATGAGTACTTATGCGCTCGATCACAAGGGAGGTGCGCTAGATGGTTTGCAGATCTTCACTTTTTCTTCCTTAGAGCTCCAAAATGTCATATTTTCTTCAAAGACCTATGAAAAACACGAAAAACATAAAAATGAAGTAGAATCTACTTAAATACATAAACAAAAGCCTAACAAGTAAATTAAGGGGCTTAAATATGACTGTTTAAGCACTTATCACATATCAAAAAAGGTTGTTTTATTTTAGTCTGAGGGCCAAAAGATCGGTGGTGAAGAAAAGTCCCTCTTCGGTTAAAAATTGGAAAAAGAAGTTCTTCTTTATCTAGAGTAATGTGGATTTCGAGGTCCCAAGAATGTGGGACTTGACTTTTTTGAGGAAATCTATGCACCTTTCTCTTAGCCCCGAAGAGGAGAAAACTCTGAAAGATATGGTGGTAGGAGCTATCATGGCCTCGGTATTAGACGGTAATGATTCTTTTGCTTTGTTAAAAGTTTTCCTTTACGAGGGTGTTATCTGTTTTTTACTTAGTGCTTTCAGCTTTAGTTTTCTTTTTACTTGGTGGTTTGATATGTTTTTTTCTTTCTCTTTATAACCATGCCTTCTAATATGTCTCCTATCTCAAAGGTAGTGAATAAGAAGAAAGAGCGCTCGCGGCTGTTGAGGATAGTCCAAGTACAGAGAAGAGGTGTCATGGGGCCTCTAGCACTTGTACCTCTTTGACCGTTATTCCCGTTGTTGCTGCCTTGGAAGGGGGCCTTACCTATGCAGTTTTATTATCCTAGGGCTGGGGTCACCTCTGGCTGACCCTTTACCTTGATCTTTGAGGATGTAGGTATTTTTTCTTGATTGGTTTGTCAAGGTCTATGACTTAGTCATGGGGAGCCCATGAATCACTTGGGAACACTTGATTAAGAGCATCCCCCATAAGGATAAAGTGGAGTTATTTGGCGAGGCCCCCTAAGATCTTGGGTAATAGAGTTAAAGAGCTAATGTCTAAGGTGCATACATTTTCTTTTTCTCTTTGCTTTGGTTTTTTTTCTTAAGTACTTGGCTTATGTTTTTTTTTCTCGGGCCAACATTAGCATAGATATGTTGTCTTTGTGATTTTTTGAGACAAACTAACAGCTTGAGGAGCACTTAGCTTGCGTTGCTAATCTCAAGTATGAAGTCAAGGCCAAGAACAATAGGATAATACTCCTAGAGGCTCGCTTGTCTGGACTTAAGAGGTGGTTGACACTTTAAAGATTGATTTTCAAGAGGCTAGGGCTAATGCAGTAGTGGAGTTTCGGGCTTCTGACACCATAAGGGCTAAGTTAACTGAAGCTCGTGAGAGGGTTGTGAGGGAATACTTCAAATTTCAAACAGTACGTGATTGACGAGGCTGGGGGCTATTACCTCCAGGGTTTTGAGGTTGCTAAGACCAAGGTTGCAAAGGTTTATCATGACTTAGATATTTCTAGGATTGAAATCTAGGAGGATGAGAGTACTTTTGCTGGAGATGGCCCGATGAGGAGAGGAGGTTGGTACCGTGCCTAAGGAATCTAAGGGTTATGGTTCTTCTTGTTGTTTTCTTTTTGTAATTGGCCAACGTGCCCATCTTTTGTACTTTTTTTTATTAAGTTTGAACCTTCATTTAACTTATTTTAGTGCTTCTTTCTTTCTTTATTTTGCAAGTATCTATTGAATGCTCAATATGCCTTAAGATTTTAACTTACGTGCCTGAAGAGGTAAAATGCTTAGTAAGTTTTGGAAAATTTTGTCCAATGATGTAAAATATCTGGTGCGTTCTCCTTGAAATATTTTTAGAATTTTAGACCGAAGAGGTAAAATACTCGACACATTTTCTTTGAGAGAAGCTCATATGAGAGTCATAAGCCTAGATAAACATAGGTCCTTGTGTGTCAGTGGTTGACAGCTTTACTGTGTCAATGGTTGATGAATTTTATTGGGTCAATGGCTGACGACTTAATCTATTGTTAAGGTTATTGAGCTTATATCGTATGAATGAACTTGATCACTTTATTAATAATGTGTCGAAGCTACAAAGTTGTAAGTAAAAGAAGATACATTTTTGGTAAAGCCTTTAGAGGTTCTCGGTGTTCTAGGTCTAAGGTATGAGAGCTCCTTTAAGACCTTCAAGTTCAAATGTTCTAACTTAGCAAACTCTTCTAATGTGATAGGGCCCTTCCCAGTTCTGGATGAATTTTACTATATCCTGTGGATGAGAGACTTCATTTTTCTTGAGCACCAGGTCACCGAGTTTGAACGCTCTGTCTTTGAATCATAAATTGTAATATAGTGCTACCTTCTGGTGGTAAGCTACAAGTCTGATTTGTCACTTGTCCATTGCTTCATCAATCAGGTTGGCATTCATTCTAAGACTTTCTTTGTTATCTTCATAGTCGAAGTGATGTATTCATAACGAAGGGGTTCTGATCTCTAGCAAAATGAAAGTCTTAGATCCCTAGGTGAGTAAAATGGTGTTTAGCCTGTAAGAGTTCGAGTTGTTGTCTTGTAGGCCCATAGGACATTCGTTAGCTGCTTTAACCATTATTTGTCCGAATCTTCGAGTCTCCTTTTAATGGTTGGCATAATGGTTCTGTTAGTGACTTCAGCTTGTGTGTAGCCCACTAAATTCAGTGGGTGTTCGATTTCTATGTCCTGACAAAAAGATTTGAATTGGGTGGTATAGAATTGCTTCCCATAATCGGTAACAAGAGTTTGTGGTATTATGAACCTACACACGATCGAATGCCATATGAACTCACATGTCTTTAGGTCATTGATCTTAGTAAATGGTTCAGCCTCTATCAACTTGATGAAATAATCGATGGCTATTATCAGGTGTTTTCTCTACCTCATAGCTTCTAAGAATGGTTTAAGGATATCGATTCTCCAAATAATGAAGGGAAAAGGACTCATGATTAATATCAGTGGATTGCGCGATCGATGTGAGACCATGGAGAACTCTTGGCATTTTTTGCACCTTTTAACTAGGTTAGTGGCTTCTTTTAGTATTTTGGGTCAGTAGTATCCGTGCTTGAGGATTTTGTATGCTAAGGCTTTGCCCCCCAGATGATTTCTATATATGCCTTCATGAACTATTGGAAGGCATAGTCAACATCTGTAGAACCAAAGCACTTTAGGTAAGGGGTAGTGAGTCCCTTCTTGTATAATTTGTCTTCGATGATTATGACTCGAAATGACTGAGATATGATATTCCTTGCTTCCTACTTTTGCTCAGGGGCATGATTGACTACTCTTCTATACTTGATGAAACAAATGTGTCTAGGTATAAGGTTTGAGTCAGATCTAATTTTCTAGAAGAGGCGAGTCATGCTAAGGAATTTTCCTTGGATTTTTTTGTTCATGGAACTTGAAAATTTTAGAATATTTTGAAGGTTGTAGCTAATTCTCGAGCTTTTTGTAGATATCTGATGATCTTAGCTCTTCTCGCTTCATACTCCTTTGTCATTTGGTTGACCAACAATTAGGAGTCGCTTTCTAAGGCTTGGACAGCCAAGACTTTCGCTATCTTGATTCCTGCAAGTAGGACCTTATACTCTATCTCATTGTTTGAGGCTTTGAATCCGAATCTCCGGGTATATTCAACTATGAAGCCTTCGAGACTTGTGAGGATGAGGTCGGATCCGCTAACACTACTATTGGAAGATCCATAAACAAAAAGCTTATAGTCTGGTATTTTCTCATCATCATCAGATTCTTCTATTTCAACAGGCTCTTCGAAGAGCATGCTCTTTACAATGAAGTTAGTTAGTGCTTGGGCTTTGATGGTTGCTTGGGGTTTGTACCGAATATCAAATTCTCAAAGTTCTATGGACCACTTCACTAGTCTTTCCCAGATGTCTGGCTTGTGCAGTACTTACCTTAGAGGTAGATCGATCAGACTGTGATGGTATAAGATTGCAAATAAGGTCGTAGCATTCCTACTGGTATAAGGAAAACGTAGGCAAGTTTCTCAAAGGACATGTATCTAGTTTATGTATCTTGGAGGATCCAACTGACGTTGTAGGTGGTTTTTTTGCCACGTTTTATTCTCATATCATAACTAAAGCCTTGTGGGGCCCACTGCGATGTAGATAAACAACTCTTCTCTTTTAATTGGTTTGGTTAGGAGAAGTAGTGAGCTTAGGTAGTCTTTAAGATCTTCAAAGGCCGCTTCGCATTCTTCAGTCCATTCAAAGTCTTAGGCCTTCTATAGTGCATTGAAGAAAGGCAAGCATTTCCTGGTAAATTTGGACATAAAGTGGTTGAGGGCAACAATGCATCCTGTTAGTCATTGGACCTCTTTGATGTTCTCAGGGGGATTTATGTCCAAAATTGTCTTGATATTCTCAAGGTTAGCTTCTATTTCGCATTGAATTACCAAGAATCCGAGGAATTTGCTCGAAGTGACTCTAAAGACACATTTTCCTGGATTAAGTTTCATTTGATAGTGTCTAAGTACTTCAAAAGCTTATTCGAGGTCAGCTATGTGATCTTTTGACTTAGTGATCTTGATGAGCAAGTTTTCGATGTAGACTTCCGTGTATCTTTTGATATGTTATTTGAAGAGCTAGTTGACCAGTCGTTAATAAGTTGCCTCGACCTTTTTTAGCCTAAAAAGTATGACCTAGTAACAGTAGAGGCATTTTTCTATAACGAAAGCGGCTTTTGACTGGTCAAGATCATGCATGAGGGTCTGGTTATAACCTAATTAGGCATCCACAAATAGTTCCTATCCTGAAGTGGCTCAACCAACTAGTGCATCCTTGATAGCCGAAAACTATCTTTTAGGCACCCCTTATTGAGGTCTGTGAAGTTAATATCGATCATCCACTTTTTGTTTGCTGTTTTCACCATTATCACATTGGCGACCTAATTCAGCTAGTGGACCTCTCGGATGAAATCAACTGCTAAGAGCTTATCAACATCTTCTTTAATAGCATTTTGTCACTCAATAGTGAATGACCTCTTTTTCTGTACTACTGGCTTGTGGTCATGATCCATAAGTCATAGTTCACAAACTAAATGTGTTGGATCTGATTTGCATGGTCTTATGGTCTTCTTCCTCATTCAAGGGAATAGTGATAAGCTCTTCTATGGGTTACTCCCTCAGAGCTTTGAGTTCGTCCCTTAGATCTTCAATTTCCAGAGGCAAGGCTTCGACTTTCTTGTACTCCTTAATCGAGTTAAATTAGTAGGATTGGGATGCTGTCTGGTTTGCTCAAACTTCTTTGAAGCCATTCTTAGTGGGGAACTTCATCTTCAAGTGGTAGATGGATACTACCACCTTCATGGCATTTTGGCGTGGTCTTTCGAGAATGGCGTTGTAGGAGAATGGGTGTTTGATGACCAGGAAAGTGGTCATAACCGTGGTCTGTTAGGGAGCTAACCCTACAGTGATTAGTAGGATGATGTTTCCCTTAGAAGTATTTTCTCTCTTAAGTATCCATAGAGCGAGGAGGTCACTGGTAGTTCTTCCTTTTTATTTATGAAAGACTATGCTTTATTTTCATCCTATTTTCTTTTTGATTCTATAACATATCTACATAAACTCAAAAGGGGAATGTTAGTACGAATTGCAGGTTTAGTATAAATAAGCCTAATGTCAAAGAGTATAAAAAATGAGTATGTTGATGTTGAATTCGTGACCGATGATCCTATAAACACTGGGATGCGTCTTCGCATACTAAAAACACAGGGAGAACTAAAAAGTTGCTAGAGGATCGAAATGGTTGTTCCTTCGAGGGGACTATCCGATGCTTAAACTAGTAATATGAGGGCTAGTGAAAGCAAAGAGAAAGAAATCAAGAGTTTTTTAGAGTTGTGTCTTGATACCTATGAGAGCTCCTTTTATATAGTACCTTGAGGCAAAGTCCAATTATGAAAGTAATTAATAGAGGATTGACATACTAGGATTAGGGTTTCTCACGGATGAATGTCTTAGTAGAATTAAAGTTTCCATAAGTTGGTTGAGTGTCCTTGTAGGACTAAAGATCTTATAGGTTAGGGTTTCGGGGTGAGGTTACCGTTTTACCTTTTGTAACGAGTAACCTCCTGGATAGTTGTTCTGTTTGGCATGTGAAATCAACTTCTTCCCCTTGGATAGCGCCATGTGTCATCGTGTCATTGGTAGGGAAAAATTATCCCACATCATATGCCCTACTTTATTAAGTGAATTTGATTGTTTAAGGAATTAGTCTTGAATTGCGCATGCCTTGAGCTACGAGGTTTAAGACTTTACTCAGATTCTTAAAGACTGGGAGGTGAAGAGCCCAACATTCTCTCCTCGGAGTTTTGTGAAAAAATGACCGAGGAGGTGAAGAGCTCGATGCTTTTTCCTTGGATTTTTGTGGAAAAATGGCCGAGAAAGTGAAGAGCTCGGCATTCTATCCTCAGACTTTCGTGAAAAAATGGCCGAGGAGGTGAAGAGCTTAGTGCTTTCTCCTTGGAGGCCATGTAGGTGAATAACTCAGCGCTCTCTCATTGAATTTTTATGGAAAATAATCGAGGAGGTGAAGAGCATAGCGCTCTCTCTTCGAACTTCTGTGAAAAAATGGTCGAGAAAGTGAATAGCTCGGTAAGGTTTTCCAAGGAGTAAACTCTTTTATGCTTTGACTGAGGGACTATTCAAGTGCATTTTAGCCGAGCATTCTGAGTTGTGCTTGATTCTTTGAGATTTTTGGATTGATCTTTGGGCTGAGTGGGGCCCATTGGTTTTTCATTTTAGGTCTTTCTCCAAATCCAAAATATTGATTTTGATAATGGCAAAACTATATTAAAATGATCTAGTTATCTTTTTTCTAAGCTTTGTATTATTTAATGTGCTTTGTACAGACCTTAGAATATGCACACACAACCTAGAAGTCATGCACGCATGCTTGTTGCCTCGCACGTTCCAAGTTTCAAATGTTTGAGGCAATTTCAAACTTGAAGTCTTTTAAGCTTAGTTTTTTTAAGGTAGTTAATTTTATTGTAATCTCTCTCTCTCAATTGCTTATCTTTTAAATGGGTCAATTTGTTTTCAAATTATCTTTCTTTAAAACAAAAATATCTTTTTTCCAAAAGTGGATATAATTTTTTAAGAAATTTTGGTATTTAAGTGATCACAGTCAATTGTGATTGGTACCACATTTGACTGGAGGTCTGTCTCAGCGCAAATTCTAATTTCCCAGAACCTGCATTACAGTCAACTGTAAGGACTTGCCAGTCGACTGTGTGAGAAACAACAAAGTTTCCACATCTAACTGGATGATCCCACAGTTGATTGTGTTCTTGTGCTGAAGCTCCTTATTTCATATTTTAAACAACACAATCAACTAGGACTAAGCCACAGTCGATTATACTGAAAAAATAATGACTATTTTTCAAAATTTGAGGTATGGGACAGAGCATTAAATGCACCAAACAACCATTTAATTTCTCTAACGCTAATTGGAGTTGAAGCTATAAATACCCCATAAATGAGCATTCAAAACTACTTAGAGCATTCCATTTCTTCAATAGCTCATTTACTACTCTTAAAAGGTTTCAAAAACTTGTTATTGAGCCATTCTTAAGCATTGTTCTGCTGAGAGAGAAAATCTTTGAGTTGTAAGCATTAATTGCATTCTCTTTTGTGTACCAAAAAATTCTCACTCAATTCTATCTTCAAGAGCTCATTTACTACTCTTAAAAGCTTTCAAAAACTTGTTATTGAGCCATTCTTAAGCATTGTTCTGCTGAGACAGAAAATCTTTGAGTTGTAAGCATTAATTGCATTTTCTTTTGTGCACCAAAAAATTCTCACTCAATTCTATCTTGTAAGAAAAAGAGTTAGTGTCACTCTTATGAGCGTTTAGGTGTTAAACACTTGAGTGAAAATCCATTGTAAGAGAAACTTGTAAAGGTTTGAGCAATACATTGGAAGTTGCTTATTGGATTTAGTGAAACCTTCATGGAGAATCCTTGAAGAGAGTGGACATAGGGTTGGGAGTGATTTTGATATTTCCGAACCACCACAAATTGAGTTTGAACACTCTTTTCCCTTTCTCTTTTAATTTCCATCAAACTTTATTTATTACTCTTACTTGTTCTTGATTAATTTCATAATCTTGTGATTATAATTGTATTTGTTGAAAAAGTTTTAAAACCTATTTCACCTGCTCTTGGGTTGCCTTAATTAACAATTGTTATCAGAACTTCATTCTCTAAGTTAAGGTTAAAATCCTAGAATACATCCTATGGCAACTAGTATGTCTGATAAAGGTCATTCTTGCTCTAGACCTTCCTTGTGTAGCGAAACTAATTATAGTTATTGGAAAAATAGAATGAGAATTTTCATAGAAGGCCAAGACTATGCTTTATGGGAAGTTATTGATGATGGATCTAGGATTCCAATAAAAAAGGTAAAAGACAAAGAGATAAAAAAAAATCTAGTTCCTAAGGGTAGACAGTAGTTCAATGATAATGATAGAAAAATGATGTTCTTAAATAGTAGAGCAACTAGTATTCTTTATTGTGGTTTAGATATTAATGAATACAATAAAATTTCGGCTTATACTTCGGCTAAAGAAATATGGGATAAACTTCAAGTTACATACGAAGGTACTAATCAAATTAAGAAATCTAAAATCTATATATTAGTATCAGATTATGAAGCTTTAAAAATATCTCCTAATGAAACTATTTCCAAAACGTATTCTCAATTCACTAACATCATTAATGACTTAAAGCTTCTTGGTAAATTCTACGAAGATGGTGAGTTGGTAAGAAAAATACTTAAGTCTTTGCCAAAAGCTTGGGAACTAATAAGTACTTAAATATTCATATTTAATCCCCTTAATTTATATTTGTTAAGCTCTTAGTTTGTATTATTTCATTCTATTTTATTTCTTTTTTTGTGTTTTCTGTGTTTTTCTAGGTTTTTGGAGAAAATGAAGTATTTTGAAATTGTCTGGCTTAAAGAGCAAATCTGAGAAAAGCTGGAGTCTGTTAGAGCGATCGAGCGCAAGAGACCTGCGATCGAGCACAACAGCTCTCAAGCGCCCAACCCAAGGATTGAGCGCGCCTGCACTCGCGCGCGCAAGAACAAGGATCGCTCGTAGTGCAATCGAACGCACCATACTACGATCGAGCGCATTCGTGCGTCAGTAAACAGTATGACGGTTGGTCCTATTTTAGAAATAAGCTTAGGGTTTTGTTTTACAAGTTTTAGGGTTTTTAGATGTTCCTAGGGTTACTTAAACTCTATAAATAGGCCTGTAAACACAAAAATAGGGGGAGATTTTGGAGAAGAATTTATGGCTCTTCAAGGAAGCGTTTTCAAGTTTATTCTTTTCCTTCTATTTTACTTTATGAAGATGTTTAACATCAAACTCATGTGTAACTAAATCTGTTAGTAGGGCTTGATTGAAGCCCTGATTATGTTACTCAATAATTCAATATTATCGCCTTTGTGATAGTTATATTGTGATGCTTAACTTGATTAATTATTGTTTTCTTGAATTCCTCATATGTGTTTACCTGTTCAACATATGCATGTGGTATGGACTAGTTGATTAAATCAATTTGGATGGTCGAGTCCTGGGTTTAATAATAGTAACAAAATAAATCCACACTGGGTTATTGGGTTAATCAACATAGGAAACCGGGGATATATACCATGCCCTAGGCCTCGTGCGTTTGTCAATTTCCACAGATATTATGCTTTCTTAAAGAACAATTTAGTATACACCATGCTAAATCCTTTAAGAAAGAAAAGAATTAAAGTATGCATCATACCTAACTCATTGCTTAGGGAAATCAATAGCTTAAGGAGTATATACCATGCCCTTAGATTGGCAACATTAGGTATTCATAATGTGATTAAAGCATTGACATATTGTTTTATTGTGAAAGCATGATTAGTGGTGGATATCAAAGCTCTACACTTTTATTATTATCGAATCAAACTTACTTTTTCTTTCTTTCGTTTTATATTGCGAATTTAATTTTAAACCAAAATTTACCAATCCTTATGGGAATGATCTCGCACTTGCAAGCTATATTACTATTTTGACCTTGTTCACTTGCAAGTAAAACGTTCAATTATTTGCTTATTAATTTAGGTAGATATTTGCACAACAAGTTTTTGGCACCGTTGCTGGGGATTACATTAAATTCTGTTTAGAATTATTTTCGTTTAGTTTTATTATTCTATTCTGTTTTATTTTTATCAAAAGTCTAATTTTTTTTCTTCTTTTTGTTTTTTTGTTTTTACTTCAGGTCTGCGGTAGAGTAGTTCCTAGCATTGCGATCGAGTGTCGGCTTATAGCGATCGAGTGCAATTTCATAAACTACCCAAATAGCAGTACTGAAACTACTGCACTGAAGAACTTCATCTGATTCATACAAGGTCTTCAATCCAGGAATCCAACCATCTTTCCACTTGATACAGAGATTGAGCGGACCATTCGACAGAGGCCTAGAGACAACGTTGAGGAGGAAGAAGAAGAATTCAAGGGAGAGGTGCTGATGGCGAAACAACTTGTCAACCAACTGCCACCAGAGCGCAGACCCATGAAACAATCAATCTTTCATCCCACAAAACCTCAACCAGCCCTTATGCATTGCCTATCAACCGAAGGTAGAAGGCAATTACTATATATCCCTGCAAATACTCAATGTGTTGACTCATTTCAGGGGCACAGCTACTGAGGATCACACTTGTATCCTCAGGAATTCTTTGATCTCTGCAAGTTCCAGCACATCTGGGGCCTAGATCAAGAGGGAATCAAGTTAATTCTTTTTCTTTTTTCCTTGAAAGATAATGCTAAGTTGTGGTATAATTCATTGCCTGCAGTTTCCATCCATACTTGGGAAGAGTTATCCAGTAGGTTCCAAAAGAAGTTTTTCCCAGCCCAAAAGGTAAGACAGATGAGGAAAAAGATTCAATCTTTTCAACAGAGAGATGGAGACCTTTTTTTTTGAAGCATGGAGACACTTCAATGAGCTGCTTCTCAAGTGTCCACATCACAACCTACCTCAAGATGAGCTGGAACAAGCTTTTTATGAAGGTTTAAATGACATGAATAAAGGTATTATTGATTCAGGTTATGGAGGTGTGCTGATGGAAAAGAGCAGTGAAGAAACTATGGAGCTTTTTGAGACATTAAGTGAGCACACCCAACAATTCTCATCTAGAAGGAGACAAGAAGTAAAAAGTAAGGGCGTGTATGAAATGAACTTAAATGGTGGATCTCCAAATCAGATGACTGCTGTGGAAAGAAAGCTAGATATGATCATAAAAGCCATGACTACTCAGAATATCCCACCTAGTCCACAAACCACACAACTCGGTATGTGCTATATGTTCTCATTTTGATCACACTATTGAGACTTGCTCTTTGTATTCATCTGCAGATCAAGAGCAAGCAAACTATGTGGGACAGAACAATTATCCTCCCAAGAACAATCCTTACGCCAATACCTAAAATCCAGGGTGGCAAAACTACCCCAACTTCTCATGTAATAACAATCAGAATGCCCTAAACCTTCAAGGGCAGCAAAGGAACTCCCAACAAGCAGCCCAACCAGTTCAGGAGACAAATAAGGGTGACCTAGAGAGTATTGTAAGGCAATTGACAACTCAACAACAACAGTTGATGACCTCACAAGATTAGTTTATGGTAGATGAAAGACAATATCGGATTGAGCAAAGACAAACAACTGCAAAGCATGAGCAAGCTATTCAAAGACTGGAAGTACAAGTGGGGCAATTGGCTAAGGAGCTGAGTGGAAGAAAGCAGGGTGAACTTTGTTGAGCGATTATCTACTTAAATTAATGAGTAAATTATCGCACTTGTTTTACTTGCAAGTGCACAAGGTCAACAGTGTAGTATAGTGTGCGAATGCAAGATCATCTCCACAGGAATTGGTAAAGTTCAATTTAGAATTATATTCGCAATATAAAAAGAGAGAAATAATAAAAGCATTGAGAAATAATAAAGATAAAATACTAAGGATAAAGGCGTAGGGACTTGATATCCACCACTAATTATGCTACCACAATATAACAGTATGCCAATGCTTTATTCATGCCATGTATACCTACTGGTTGCCAACCTAAGGGCATGGTATCTACTCCTTAAGCTATTGATTTCTCTAAGCAACGAGTTAGGCATGGTATCTACTCTAACCCTTTTCTTCCTTAAGGGATTCAGCATGGTATCTGCTTGAGTTGTTCCTTAAGAAAACATAAGTACTATGGAAATCGACAACCACATGAGACCTAGGGCATGGTATCTACTCCCGGTTTCCCATGTTGATTAACCCGGGTATCCGGATAAGATATCCCTTGTTACTAATGTTAGACCCAGGACTCGGTCATCCAAATTGATCTAACTAACAAGTCCATACCACATGCACATATTGATCAGACATATACATATGAGGAATTTAAATAAAAGCAGGTATTAATCAAGTTTAAGCAACACAACATAAATATTGCAAAGGCGCCAATACTAAATTTATTGAGTAAACATAATTAGGGCTTCAACCAAGCCCTACTAAGAATTTAATTACACATAACAAAATAAAAAGGAAAGAAGAAACCCAAGAGAAGAGTCGTCAATTCTCCTCCACAATTTCCTTTTCCAAGCTAAAAGCAAAAGATAAAAAAAGGGATCTAAGAAATGATCCCCCCCAGAGGTGATTCCACCAAGAGGTGATTGCCTTTTGTGTGTGATTTACAAGTGTATTTATAGGTCTTTGAGAAGTCCTAATAGACCCATGAGTCCTAAACTTTCCTAAAACGACAATCCTAAACCTTCCTAAAACGAAAATCTTGTGCTTTCCAAAATAAGGTTCTGCAGTTTACTGTTTACGCCCGTATATGTGCGCTCGATCGCAATGTGTGCTCGATCGCATGTGTCCTTGCACTCGATCGCAATGTGCGCTCGATCCTACAAGTGTTCGCATGATCTTATGTGCGCTCGATCGCATTTCATGTGCGCTCGATCGCACTTTGTCCAGAAAGTGCTCCAGGGCTTCTAGATTTATTCCTTAAAGTGCCAAAACTGCTTCTTTTTCTCCAAGACCCTATAAAAACATGTAAAACACACAAATGGAGTAAAAGATACCAAATTAACATAATAAAGGATCTAACAAGTGTAAATAAGGGGGCTTAAATATGTATATTTAAGCGTCTATCACACCCCCAAACTTACATATTGCTAGTCCCTTAGCAATACTAAATTAAAAACTAAAACAGAAATATAGATAAATCCAATGTTCATAGTGTCAATAAAAAATCTAGATTTTACTCAAAACAATGATGCGCATTCATGAGCAAGCTTAACAAGTGTAAACATATATCTGCAATGAATAAGAGTTTTGAACGTAAATCATATTCACTAGGTATTTCTAAGATATCACAAGTTTGACTTCGATGTGTGGTGATTAGCACATAAAAGATTGAGTTTCCAAGAAATTCAAATGGGTAGTGTTTCGATGACCCAAGATTCACCAAACTTCCTATTAGAGTCAACAAATATGGCATAGACTTTTATTTGCAAGATTTTTGCCAAGTTAGTTCCCTTAAGCTTTCTTGATGACTCGTGTAACGAGCGTTTGGCCAATGACTCCTAAACCAGATGGTTTTAGGGCATTAGGTGTAAAGACACCCTTAAGGACTTACTGGCTCGAGTCAACAAGGCTACGAAACTAACTGATTTTTATGCTACCATTTAGAATTTTCCACCTTTTGACATGACACTCAATGCTTACTGAGGCAAGAGGGCCAGTTACTCAGCGAAAAATTCCTTTTTAATGATCACTTAAGATTTTCCACCTTTTGACGTGACATTCAATGCTTACTGAGGCAAGAGGGCCAGTTACTCAGCGGAAGATTTGTTTTTATTGATCATTAGGAGCATTTTTTTCTTTTTGAGCACGAATCAATCTTTTCTATTTTTATATGCCAAAATGTCAATCTAATAGGTCATCTAGTTCACAGTCAAGCAAAAGAAACATACTAATCCAAATATCATGTCATACCCCACACAGCTATGTGTTAATGTGCTTGTGATAGTTCAAGTTAAATTTGTGAATTCTTAAATGCCAAAAGGGCAGTGATCTAGGTTCAAAACTTGATTATTGGCCCATATGTTCAAGGTGTTAAGCTCACTTATGAAGTCAAATCATATTGTTTGTTTAGAACACCCAAAAATTTTGGAACGGAATGAACATGTATTTATCTATGAAAAACAACAAAACAAAAAAAAACTGGGACAAGGTGTGTGTGAATGTGTCTCCCATACCTCCAAACTTAAATTATACATTGTCCCCAATGTGTGAATAACAAGGAAAGAGCTGACCTGGGAGATGGAGAACTGGCTAGGTTGGCATGGCTCATAGCGTACCCCCAAACTTGAACGGATGCACACATTGTCCCTAAAAAAATAAAAACTGACGTAAGACGAGAAAACAAGAAGTAATAAAAATAAATAAATAACAATAAATACAAGAAATAATAAAAATAAAAGGATAAGCTGTGGGGTGCCTCCCATGAGCGCTAAGTTTAACGTCTTCAGCCGGACCAAGCCTTATTTTTCCCCAAAACTACGAGTGGCAGCAGCTAGCATAGGAAATGTCTTATTCTCTCCCATATAAGCATATGGTAAGTGCTCTGACAACTGCTTGAATTCCAAGTTAGGTGCCTGTACAATAGAAGGGAAAATAATATTAGTAGGCACATGATGGTCAAATGGATCGGTGTACTTACTTGGATGCTTTGGAAAGGCCTCTAGAAGGTGCATAGTTTCAATGAGGTCTTTAGTAACATCTTCTGATTTTGGCTCAATATCTGATCCTTTGAAATAATGGGTGAAGGTGGTCTCCAAGGGATCAATATGATGGTCATGAAAGACTTGTTTAACAACACCTTGCTTTTGTTCACTTAGCTCCTTAGCCAATTCCTCCATTTGTACTTCCAATATATGAATAGCTTGCTCATGCTTGGAATTGATTTGTCGTTGCTCAATCATGAAATGTTCTTGTGAAGTCATCAGTTGCCTCATAAGACTCTCTAGGTTACTATTTTCTGATTCTGGCACTAGTTGGGCTACTGGTTGGAAGTGTCGTTGCTGTCCTTGAAGATTCAAAGCATTGTGATTGTTGCTCCATGAGAGGTTGGGGTGGTGCTTCCATCCAGGATTGTAGGTATTTGTATATGCATTGTGCGGTCCCTCATAATTTGCTTGCTCTTGATCTGCATATGAATACAAAGGGAAAGTGTTAGTAGTGTGATCAAAACGAGAACATATAGCACATACCTGGAGTGGTTTGCCTCACGGACTAGGTGATATGTTTTGACTAGTCATGGCATATATGAGCACATCTAGCTTCCTCTCCATAGCATCTAGACAAGTATATTGAGCTTCTGTCATTGGTGCTTCTCTCTTTGAATGAATTAGTTGAAAAGCTTCAGTGCAGCAGTTTTAGTACTGCTGCTCGGGTACTCTCTGGACCTTTTGCGCTCGAGCGCACCCTGAACTGCGCTCGATCGCACTGGGCTTGCGATCGATCGCACCAAGTAGTGTGCTCGATCACAATGAGGACAGAAACTCCTCCTCTGCACACCTAAACAAAAACAGAAAAAGAAGGAATAAATCTGGTTTTTGATAAAAATAAAAAATAAAACAGAACAGAATCAAATAAATTAAAATGATAATAATAAAAAAAAAACTAACAAAAATAATTCCAAAAAGAAATTTAGCACAATCCCCGGCAACGGCGCCAAAAACTTGTTGAGCGATTATCTACTTAAATTAATGAATAAATAATCGCACTTGTTTTACTTGCAAGTGCACAAGGTCAACAGTGTAGTACAGTGTGCGAATGCAAGATCATCTCCACAGGGATTGGTAAAGTTCAATTTAGAATTATATTCGCAATATAAAAAGATAGAAATAATAAAAGCATTGAGAAATAATAAAGATAAAATACTAAGGATAAAGGCGTAGGGACTTGATATCCACCACTAATTATGCTACCACAATATAACAGTATGCCAATGCTTTATTCATGCCATGTATACCTACTGGTTGCCAACCTAAGGGCATGGTATCTACTCCTTAAGCTATTGATTTCCCTAAGCAACGAGTTAGGCATGGTATCTACTCTAACTCTTTTCTTCCTTAAGGGATTCAACATGGTATCTACTTGAGTTGTTCCTTAAGAAAACATATGTACTATGGAAATCGACAACCACATGAGACCTAGGGCATGGTATCTACTCTCGGTTTCCCATGTTGATTAACCCGGGTATCCGGATAAGATATCCCTTGTTACTAATGTTAGACCCAAGACTCGGTCATCCAAATTGATCTAACTAACAAGTCCATACCACATGCACATATTGATCAGACATATACATATGAGGAATTTAAATAAAAGCAGGTATTAATCAAGTTTAAGCAACACAACATAAATATTGCAAAGGCGCCAATACTAAATTTATTGAGTAAACATAATTAGGGCTTCAATCAAGCCCTACTAAGAATTTAATTACACATAATAAAATAAAAAGGAAAGAAGAAACCCGAGAGAAGAGTCGTCAATTCTCCTCCACAATTTCCTTTTCCAAGCTAAAAGCAAAAGATAAAAGAAGGGATCTAAGAAATGATCCCCCCTAGAGGTGATTCCACCAAGAGGTGATTGCCTTTTGTGTGTGATTTACAAGTGTATTTATAGGTCTTTGAGAAGTTCTAATAGACCCATGAGTCCTAAACTTTCCTAAAACGACAATCCTAAACCTTCCTAAAACGAAAATCTTGTGCTTTCCAAAATAAGGTTCTGCAGTTTACTGTTTACGCCCGTATATGTGCGCTCGATCGCATGTGTCCTTGCGCTCGATCGCAATGTGTGCTCGATCGCATGTGTCCTTGCGCTCGATCGCAATGTGCGCTCGATCCTACAAGTGTTCGCATGATCGTATGTGCGTTCGATCGCATTTCATGTGCGCTCGATCGCACTTTGTCCAGAAAGTGCTCCAAGGCTTCTAGATTTATTCCTTAAAGTGCCAAAACTGCTTTTTTTTCTCCAAGACCCTATAAAAACATGTAAAACACACAAATGGAGTAAAAGATACCAAATTAACATAATAAAGGATCTAACAAGTGTAAATAAGGGGGCTTAAATATGTATATTTAAGCGTCTATCAAACTTCCAGCCCAAACACTACCCAATCCAAGAGGACACCAACAACTGAAGGTTGTTACAACTCTCAAAAATAGTAAGATCATAGGAACTGATGAGCCTGCACAAGCATCTCCAAATAAAGCATCCACATCCAAGGTAAGTGAATTAGAGAAGGTGAATGCACCACCCTTCCCTCAAAGGTTAGTAAAGCCAAAGAAAGAAAATAAATTGCTTGATATTTTTGAAACTTTAAGAAAAGTAGAGATTAACATCCCTTTATTAGATGCAATTCAACAAATTCCTACAGATGCTAAATTTTTGAAAGATTGTTGCACTCATAAAAGGAAGTTTCAGGAGCATGAAACAGTGGCTTAAACTGAAGAGGTAAGTGCGGTTTTGTTAAGGAAACTACCACCAAAGCTAAAAGATCCAAGTAGTTTTATCATTCTTTGCAGAATAGGTGACCAGCTTTTTGAGCGTGCATTACTGGACCTAGGGGCGGGTGTCAATTTGCTGCCATACACTGTATTTGAGAAACTGGATTTGGGGGAGCTTCAACCAACTTTCATCACCTTGCAATTGGCTGACAGAAACATCAAAAGACCAAGAGGTATTCTTAAAGATATCTTAGTAAAGGTAGGTGAATTTATTTTACCTACTGACTTTATTGTATTAAATATGGAAGAATCTCCAATGCCATTATCTTTGCCCATCATTTTAGGAAAACCCTTTATGAGAACTGCTAATACAAAAATTTGTGTGAAAAAAGGTATTTTAAGTATTAAGGTAAATGGTGAGAATATAGAATTCAAAATATTTGATGCATTGAAATTACCCCAGGATGATATGGAATGTTTTAATGTATATATGATGCAAAGTGTTGTTGAGCAAGCTTTTTAGGTCCATCACATTGCTCCAATGGAGACCACCCTCACCCATAGTTTCACAAGATTGGATATTGAGCCAGAATCTGAAGATGTTATTGATGACATCATTAAAGCCGTGCACCTCCTTGAGGCCTCTACAAAGCATCCAAGTAGGTACACCCCTCCATTTGAAACTCTTGTGCCTACTAATACTACTTTTTTCCCTTCTATTGTCCAGGCACCAAATTTTGAATTGAAGCAGTTGCCAGAGCATCTGACTTATACTTATCTAGTAGAGAATAAGACACTACCTATGATAGTTGCTGCCAATCTAAGTTTTGGGGAAGAAGAGAAGCTGTTGAGAGTTCTTAGAGAACACAAAATTGTTATCGGATGGACCATTGCTGACATCAAGAGGATAAGTCCAGCCAAGTGCATGCATCACATCTACCTTGAAGATGAAGCAAATCCCACTAAGGATGCGCAAAGAAGACTCAACCCACACATGAAGGAGGTAGTCAAGGTAGAGGTATTGAAATTGCTGGATGTTGGCATTATCTACCCCATCTCGGACAGTAAGTGGGTAAGTCCAATTCAAGTTGTTCCAAAGAAGAGTGGGATCATAGTGGTGAAAAATGAAGATGATGAGCTAATACCTACAAGAATAACCACTGGTTGGAGAGTATGCATCGACTACAAAAGGCTGAACAAGGTGACCAGAAAAGATCATTTTCCCCTACCATTCATTGATCAGATGCTACAAAGATTAGTCAGCTATAGTTATTACTGCTTCTTGCATGGGTACAGTGGTTACAACCAGATTGCAATAGCACCAAAGGACTAAGACAAGACCACTTTCGAATGTCCTTTCGGCACATTTGCTTACAGAAGGATGCCATTTGGATTATGCAATGCACCAGCCACCTTTCAAAGATGCATGATGAGCATTTTTTTCGACGTGGTGAAAAAATTCATTGAGGTATTTATGGATGATTTTAGTGTCTTCGGTTCTAATTTTGATGAATGCCTCAATTATCTTAAGAGTGTCCTCAAAAGATGTGAAGAATGCAACTTAGTGCTAAACTGGGGAAAATGTCACTTTATAGTTCAACAAGGCATTGTGTTGGGTCATTCCATTTCCAACAAGGGTATTGAGGTGGACAAGGCCAAGATTGACATTATTTCAAAACTTCCCCTTCCTTTAACAGCCAAAGGTGTCAGAAGTTTCCTTGGACATGCTAGATTTTACATAAGATTTATCAAGGATTTTTCCAAGACCTCTAGACTCCTCTATGCACTGCTAGCCAAAGATACCAAGTTTGTATGGATCGATGAATGTATGGAAGCTTTTAACACATAGAAGAAATTGCTCACCTCTATACCAATAATGATGGCACCTGATTGGAGTCTTCTATTTGAGCTGATGTGTGATGCCAGTGACTTCGTCTTAGAAGTTGTCTTAGGCCAGAGAATCAATAAGGTACCTCATGCTATCTATATGCTTCTAGAACTTTAAATGATGCTCAGCTAAATTATTCTATTATTGAGAAATAATTGTTAGCTGTCATTTTTGCTTTGGAGAAGTTCAGATCATACCTGATTGGCTCTAAGGTTATTGTATTCACTGACCATGCTGCTTTGAGATATTTGTTTGCTAAGAAAGATGCAAAGCCTAGGTTGAATAGATGGGTACTCTTACTGCAAGAATTCGACTTAGAGATTAGAGACAAGAAGGGTAGTGAGAATGTAGTTGCAGATCACCTATACAGGCTACCTCATGAAGAAGACAAAGATGAGCTTCATTTGAATGAAAGTTTCCCTGATGAACAATTCTTTGCAGTAGAGGTTCAACTTCCATGGTATGCAGTTATTGTTAATTATATAACTGCCAAGATTTTTCCTCCAAGTATGTCTTGTCAAGAAAGGAAGTGGTTGAGGTCTATATCTCGACATTGCCATTGGGATGACCCTTATTTGTTCAAATTTTGCCCTAATCAAATCATCAGAAGGTGTGTCTCAGAGGAGGAGCATTTGAGCATATTGCAACATTGCCATCAGTTTGCTTGTGGAGGACACTTTGGGGCCAAGAGAACAGCTCTTAAGGTATTACAATTGGGTTTTTATTGGCCTAATTTGTTTAAAGATACCTTTTTGTTTTGCAGCTCATGTGATAGATGCCAGAGGACATATAACATCTCATCAAGAGATCATATGCCATTGCAAAATATTCATGTGGTAAAGCTCTTTGATGTATGAGCTATTGACTTTATAGGTCCTTTTCCTAACTCATATGGCTATTTGTATATTCTCTTGGGTGTGGATTATGTGTCTAAATGGGTCGAGACTGTCCCCTCAAAGACTAATGATCACAAATTGGTTGTGAAGTTTTTGCAGGATAACATCTTTACTAGGTTTAAGACTCCAAAGGCAATCATCAGTGATGGAGGAAGCCACTTCCATAACCAGTCTTTTGCTTCCTTGATAAAGAAGTATGGGATCACCCAAAAGGTTGCAACTCCATATCATCCTCAAACCAGTGGCTAAGTAGAGACAAGCAACCGAGAAATCAAAGGTATCCTAGAAAGGACCATGAATCCTAGTAGGAAGGATTGGTCTCTGCGCCTGAATGATGCACTATGGGCATATAGGACTGCATACAAGACTCCAATTAGTATGTCTCCATATCGATTAGTCTTTGGGAAAACATGTCATCTATCGGTGGAGTTAGAGCATCAAGTATATTGGGCCATCAAGAAGTTCAACTTTGACATGAAACAAGCGAGTGATAAGAGAAAGTTGCACTTGAATGAGCTGGAAGAATTGAGGCATGATGCATATGAGAACGCCAAGCTCTGCAAGGAAAGAACCAAAGCATATCATGATAAAAAGCTGGTTAGGAAGGAGTTTCATGTGGGACAGAAGGTGTTGATCTATAATTCATGATTAAGACTGTTCCCAAGTAAGCTTAAGTCCCGATGGTCTGGACTTTATGTTGTCACCAAGGTATTCCCTCATAGCGCATTGGAGGTTCATAGTTCAGAAAGCAATCGGACATTCATGGTGAATGGACACAGAGTAAAGCCATATTTTGATATTAAATTGCTACTAAGAGATAAAGATTTGGCACTCCAGTATTTCCAATATGCAGCAGCACCAAGAGCACTTGAGCCACATTTGGTGGACGTCAAGTGCACCTTTCCAAAAGAGTAGCACTAAAGCTACTGTAGAGAGTGTTTGAGCAGTCCAAGCTTTGATAAACTTGTAGCTCAAGCGCCTCTATTGAGGTCAGTTGTACTAAGGCCACTTAGTACAGTACACTTTTCTTCTTTGATTTTTGTTGTTTTTTAATATTTTTAATTTTTTCTTACTTTTCCTTAGTTAATTTAGTGGTTCAGTACATAGGGATAAGCTTTCTGTTACTGTGCAATAGAGAGCAGAAACCTCTTTTATTGAGTTGTGTATTCTATTAGAGTGATCGATCACAAGAGACATGTGCTCGATCACACTATCATCGCGTTCCCATAGGCGCGCGAGTGCATCCACACACGTACACACCTAAGCACAAGTACAATCGATCACACTTCACAGTGCGATTGACCGCACACGGGACAAAGAGTCACATGGCCTATTTTAGGTCACTTTTCCCCTTTTCCCCATCATTTTCCCCCTGCACCGTGCACAGTCTAGGCCTCCTCTGCATTTCATCCACATGCCCACTTGTACTCACTGCCACCACCACTCACCAGCAACCACCACACGCCATCGCACACCACTGTTCGTACCCACTGTCACCATTCACCTGCACTCACAGCCCCGTTTTTCCCTTTATTCTCCCTTATTCCCGTTTTGACCATCACTCCCCATCTCCCCCCATTTTTGCTATTTTTGATAATTACATTTGTGTATACAACTTGTTTTTGTCTTCTGTGGTTGGGTTTTGTTGTTTTGCAGGGGGTTGGAAAAAATTTGGAGGTTGTTGTTCAACACTCAGTTTGAGTGTCGCACACCACCTGTTCGACAAAAGTCTTGACTAACTTTCCATAATTCCAAAGTTTCCATTGTGCTGTGCATTCTAATAGAGCAATTAATCGCACTATCGTCATGCGCCTATAAGCACGTGAGCGCATCCACACCCGCACATCACCTGTTCGACAAAAGTCTTGACTGACTTTCCAGGATGCCTAGGGCCATTGCTTCCACATCTCAAGCTTCAGGAAGCCAAGCCCAGTCTTCTCACCCCACTTTTGAGAAGTGGGATATCCTTTTTGAGACCCCCTTTAACATCGACGGCGACTTCAAAAATTTTGAAGCAACTCAATGGGCCGTTCAAGACTTCAAACGTCGTGGGTTAAAAAGCTATTCAAGCCCGTCATGTCCACTTCCTACACGCAGTTGATTATACAATTCTATGAGAACCTGTCATTTGACTGCAATAGGTGGGGTGTCTTGTCCTCATCCATTCAAGGTAGGCAAATTGAGGTGACTTCGTCCGATATAGCTGCTGCACTCAAATGCAATGATGAGCACCCCTTGAAGGCACACAGTTGGAAGAGTAGCTGGAGTCTTTCTACATTTCAGATATCATTGAAGATATGTGTACGGTGTAATACGCAGATAGGCACAATAATACTGGTAGCTAGTCCAAGTTGCCTCAACAACTCTGGCTTGTGGACTCTATTCTGCAACGCAATGTTTGCCCATTGGGACACAAGACCCAACGGCATGACCAATTCTTTCAAGCACTGTATGCCTTTCACAAGGGCCGTTGGTACTCTATCCCTTCGATCATCTGGAGCCAAATTCACAAATTTTGGGACTCTGTACACGCACGCTAAGTCACCTCTTCCAACGCATGGGGGCTACCATTCCCGTTTTTACTCACTCATATCTTAAATAAAAAGGTAATCAAGGGCACCTCTGCAGATGGACCAGTCAAAGAGCACCCATATTTTGGCATAAACCAGTGGACTCAAAGCCAGTCACACATGCCAAGAGGATTTAGGGTGCCAGCCCCTGCTGCTGATAGGGTAAAGGAATAACCTAGGGAAGCAGAGGAACCTGCAGCTCAGCAATCTTGGGAGGAAGAACCTGTTGACATGGGATGTACAGAGTATCAGTTCAGATATGATGAGATTTTCTTTTTTCGGCAAGAACTAGCTAACATTAGATGGGAGGATACATGCCTAGTTAACTAACGCATAAACAAGTTGGAAACACGCTTTGATAGGCAAGAAGCGATGCTCCAAACCATTTTAGATCTATTGCCACCAGTTTCGGGGGCATCGTCTTCGGCACCACATGGGGGACAGCAATGAGCGGTTGCACCGTCTGGCTGAAGACGTAAAACTTAGTGCTCATGGGAGGCACCCCACAACGTATCCTTTATGTTTTTATTACTTTTCAATTTCTTGTTGTTGTTTATTTTTAGTTTCTTTTTGTTTTCCAGTATTACTTTAGTTTTTGTTTTTTAGGGACAATGCGTACTTCAGTTCAAGTTTGGGGGTGTTCTATGAGCTATGCCAATCCAGCCAGTTCTCCATCTCCCAGGTCAGCTCTTTCCATGTTATTCACACATTGGGGACAATGTGTAATTTAAGTTTGGGGGTATAGGAGACACATTTACACACACTTTGTTCTAGTTTTGTTGTTATTTTTCATTTTAAAATAAGTTATAGAATAAAATAAATGCATGTTCATATTCGTCTTGAATTTTTGGTTGATCTGAAAAAAAATTATGATGCAATTTCATTGGTGAGCTTAAAATTTTGAACACATGATCTGATGATAGAGTTTTAAAAATTAGTTACTTACTTTAGGCGTTTGAGAATTCACATGTTTGATCTAATCTGACACGAGCACATTAGCACATAATTGTGTGAGGTATGGCATGTGAATTTAATGTGTATATCTCTATAGCTTGGGTGAAAAGAAATGACTTATTGGATGGACACTTTGGCATAATATATATATATATATATATATATATATATAACAAAAAACAAAAAACAAAAAAAAACAAATAAATAAATATGATGATCATTGATAAACTTTCCACTGAATAATTGGACCTCTTGCCTCAGCAAGCAATGAGTGTTCACGTCAAAAAGTGTGAATTTTAATTTGGTTAAATTATGGCCAGTTTAGTTCATAGCCTTTTTCACTCAAGTTAGTAAGTCCTTAGGGGTGTCTTTACACCTAATTCCCTAAAACTATCTGGTTTGGGAGTCATTGACTCAACACTTGCTACATGGGTAAATTAGAAAGCTTAAGGGAACTAAACATGGTAAAGCCTCATAATAAAAGAAAGAAGAAAATAAAATTACGCCATTGTTGTTCATTCTGATGGGAAATTCTGTGAATCTTGAGATATGGAGACACTGTACATTGGAATTACTTGAAAGCTTCATATTTATGTGCTAGTTCACTTTACACTAATTCGAACTTGTGATGCCTTAGCCGGCCCTTTGTAAGTAATTAGATTTTAAAATTCCTATTCATTGCGAAGATAGATTTATCTTTTTAAGCTTGTAATGAATGAAAATCATGGTTCTGTGTGATACTTAAATTTTTTGATACCATGAAGAATGGATTTATCTTTGTGTTCTTTGTTTCTCATTTAGTTTTTAGTTTTGTATTGTTAAGGGACTAGCAATATGTAAGTTTGGGGGTGTGATAAGTGCTTAAATATTCATATTTAAGCCCCTTAATTTATATTTGTTAAGCTCTTAGTTTGTGTTATTTCTTCATATTTTATTTCCATTTTGTGTTTTCTGTTTTTTTCTAGGTTTTTGGAGAAAATGAAGCATTTTGGAATTGTCAGGCTTAAAGAGCAAATCTAGGAAAAGCTAGAGTCTGTTAGAGTGATCGAGCGCAGGAGACCTGCGATCGAGTGCAATAGCACTCAAGTGCCCAAGCCAAGGATCGAGCGCACCTGTGCTCGCAAGAAAAAGGATCGATCGCAGTGCGATCGAGGGCACCATACTACGATCGAGCGCATTCGTGCGTCAGTAAATAGTATAGTGACTAGTCCTATTTTGGAAATAAGCTTAGGGTTTTGTTTTACGAGTTCTAGGGTTTTTAGATGTTTCTAGGGTTACTTAAACTCTATAAATAGACCTGTAAACACAAAAATAGGGGGAGATTCTAGAGAAGAATATACAGCTCTTCAATGAAGTGTTTTCGATTTTATTCTTTTCATTCTATTTTACTTTATGAAGATGTTTAACATCAAACTCATATGTAACTAAATCTGTTAGTAGAGCTTGATTGAAGCCCTGATTATATTACTCAATAATTCAATATTGTCGCCTTTATGATAGTTATATTGTGATGCTTAACTTGATTAATTCCCATTTTCTTGAATTCCTCATATGTGTTTGCCTGATCAATATATGCATGTGGTATGGACTAGTTAATTAAATCAATTTGGATGGCCAAGTCATGGGTTTAATAATAGTTACAAAAGAAATCCACGCTGGGTTCTTAGGTTAATCAATATGGGGAAATTGGGGATATATACCATGCCCTATGCCTCGTGTGTTTGTCGATTTCCACAGATATTATGCTTTCTTAAAGAACAATTTAGTATACACCATGCTAAATACTTTAAGAAAGAAAAGAGTTAGAGTATACACCATGTCTGACTCGTTGCTTAAGGAAATCAATAGCTTAAGGAGTATATACCATGCCCTTAGGTTGGCAACATTAGTTATTCATAATGTGATTAAAGCATTGGCATATTGTTTTATTGTGAAAGCATGATTAGTAGTGGATTTCAAAGCCCTACACTTTTATTATTATCGAATCAAACTTACTTTTTCTTTCTCTCGTTTTATATTGCGAATTTAATTTTAAAGCAAAATTTACCAATCCTTGTGGTAATGATCTCGCACTTGCACACTATATTACTATTTTGACCTTGTGCACTTGCAAGTAAAACGTTCAATTATTTGCTTATTAATTTAGGTAGATATTTGCACAACAGGAACCAAAGATGGCAGGAATTGAAGAAGCTAAGGACCTTGACCACCTCAACATCGACATACTTCTTGGATCCTTATTAACTCATGAGATGAATGTCATCAACAAGAATGGTGATGAAGAATCCAAGAAGAAGAAATTTTGAATGAAGAATTATTATAAGCAACTAATGAATTGCATGAAGAACTTAAGAAATTTGATGCTAAAAATATTACTATTCAAAAGAGGTTTCATCTCTCTCTAAAAAAATGGATGTTTAAAAAAACAAAATAAAAAAACTTTCTTTAGAGCTCGACAACTCATCACAAGAGTATTTGAAAAATGATAATTAAGTTTTGAAAAACAAAGTGATTGAATTGAATAACACTTTATCTAGACTTGTAAAAGGAAAAGAAAAGCTAAATGAAGTGTTTCCTTGCCAAAAATTAAGAGAAAAAAAAATATTGTTTGGGATATTCTCCAAGGAGCAAATAAAAATCAAATGGAACCATTTTTGTAAAAGCAACAAATGTTAATGAAGCTTCAACTTCTCATATGCCAAGTAACCATAATGCACTATTGAAGAATGCTAGGAAACCTAAGAATGCAAATATCAATTCCTATGGTGGAAATTCATATACTCATACTAGGATAAGACATTCTAGAATACTCACATGTATGCCCATTCTAGAAATTCAAATACTAGGTATGCTCATCCTAGAAACTCATATACTAGGAATGCATACTCAAGAAATGGCTATCATTCATATCTTAGAAATAACATGCCTTCACATAATTTTTATATTGCTAGAAACATATACTCTAAAAATGTAAAATTCTCATATCCTAAGAATGATAGATTTGCATACTCTAGATATCCTAGAAACTATCTTGATTATCATTCTGGGATCATTCATCATCCACATCATTATAACTATGAAACTAATTATGGCATTAAGAATGTATGGGTTCTAAAAGGATCTGTATTTTCAAGGACTAACCCCAAATGACTCAAGAAATTTTGGATACCTAAGAGTTCCATTATACATCCTTATGTGACGTAGATTTTTTTTCATATAAAAATAGAGGCTAATAATTTGTACCTTGATAGTGTATGCTCAAAGCACACAATAGGTGATCAAAACATCTTTTGGAGCTAACTCTAAAGGATGGTAGGCATGTCAGCATTGGAGATAACACCAAGATGATGATTAATGGACATGGTAAAGTTGGTAAAAATTATTCAACCATTGATCATGTCTTATTTGCTCAAGGATTTAAGGATAATTTACTTAATATCAGTCAATTATGTGATAAAGGCAATAGAGTTATATTTTAGTCCACTCATTGTCTTATAATAGACATCAAGAGTAACAATATCAAATTTGTTGGCCAAAAATATGAAAATATCTATATAGTAGACCTCAAATCTTTGCCTATGAAAAACGAAAATTGTTTATATAGTGAAAACCTCATAGTTATGGAATAGAAGGTTTGGCCATGTGAACATAAATTTAATTCAAATGCTTTCAAGAAAAGATTTAGTTGTTGGTGTACCAAAAATAAAATTTGAAAAAGACAGTTTTTTATGCTCGTTAAATGGGAAACAAACTAGGATTTATTTTAAATCCAAAAATATTATTTCAAATTCTAGACCATTACAATTTTTACATATGGACTTGTTTTGAGCAATTAGGACTTAGTCTAGATGGCCATCAATATACTTTTGTTATTTTGGATGACTATTCTAGATATAATTTTGTTATCTTTGTAGTCTGTAAGGATGAAACATTTAAAGGTTTGGTAAACTTTTGTAAAAATGTTGAAAATGAAAAAAGGCTTCACTATTTCTACCATAAGAAGTGATCGTGGAAAAGAATTTGAAAACCAAAGCTTTCAAAATATTGTAATGATCATGATATTGATTATAATTTTTTAGCTCCTAGAACTCTTCAACAAAATGGTGTTGTTGAAAGGAAAAATAGAATTTTAGAAAAATTAGTATAACTTTTCTTTATGAAAACAATTTGCCAAAATATTTTTGGCCAAAAGCTATAAACACCGCTTACTATGTTTTGAATAGAGTTTTAATAAGGTCTATACTCAAGAAAACTCTATATGAGTTATTGATAAGTAGAAAGCCAAATATTTCTTATTTTCATGTTTTTTGTTGTAAGTGCTTCATCTTGAATAACAATAAAGATAACTTAGATAAATTTGATTCTAAGACCGATAAAGGGATTTTCTTAGGTTATTCAATCTCTAGCAAAGTCTATAGAATCTTTAATAAAATAAATTTAGTGGTTGAAAAATTTGTGCATGTTGCATTTGATGAGACTAACCTTCTTTGTAGAAGAAGAGTTTCTTATGATGATGTAGATTTTATGCCAAGAGTGGAGACCACCACTCCTATTGTTGACGCCAAGGAGAATCAACCTAAAATGGATCAAGGAGATGGTCACTCGAGACTTGATCAAGCTTTAACAACTCAACAAGGAGATGGTCTTCCTAAAGATTGTAGGCACGTGAATTATCACCCAGTCGATTAAGTTATTGGAGATTCTTCACAAAGAGTGAGAACTCGTTCTTCTATTAGAAATGTATGCAATTATGTAGCTTTCTTATCTCAAATTGAACCTAAGACTTTTGATGAAGTTGAACATGATAAAAATTGGATAATTGATATGCAAAAAGAATTAAATCAATTTGAAAGAAGTAAAGTTTGGACTTGAGTACCTAGGCCTAAAGATCACTTGGTAATTGGTACTAAATTGGTTTATAGGAATAAAATGGCTGAAAATGATTTACTAAATGAAAATAAGGCTAGATTTATAGCAAAATGATATAATCAAGAAGAACAAATAGATTTTGATGAAAGCTTTGCATCCGTAGCTATACTTGAAGCCCTTCACATGTTGGTTGCATTTGCATTTTTTATGAACTTCATATTATTTCAAATAGATGTGAAAAATGCCTTTTTGAATGGTTTTATAGAAGAAGAGGGTTTATGTTGAACAACCTCTTGGTTTTGAAAATCTTAATTTTCCAAACCATATCTATAAGCTTTCTAAATCCCTATATAAGTTGAAACAAGCTCCTAAAACATGGTATGAAAGATTAAGTAAATTTTTACTTAATAATGGTTTTACAAGAGGAAAAATTGATACTACTCTTTTCACAAAAATTCACGTGCATAACATTCTCATAGTACAAATATATGTTAATGATATAATATTTGGTGCTACTAATGAGATCATGTATCAAGATTTTGCTAAGTGCATGCAAGGTGAATTTGAGATGAGTATGATGTGAGAGCACAATTACTTCTTAATTAATTCGGCTAGTGAGCCTCTTGGATGAAATCAACTGCTACAACTTATCAACTTTTTCTTATCAACCTAGTGGGAGCTTGGTGATTCTGTTTGAGGTATGTTTAAGGCTTACCTCTAGAATCATAGTTGTGTGGGAGCAATTGGAAAATGGTCATTTTTTTTCTGTGAGCTTAAGAAATAAGGTTTTTCAATCATGCCTAGAAAATAAAATGGATTAGAAATAATAGAGAAAATATTGGAGTTTAGAGCAAACTAACCATGTCTGGGACTTGGTAAAACTCTTAGCTATTGCAAAGTAAATAAGAATAAGTGAGTTCTCAAGATCACTCGAAAAGTGATAGGTGAATGAGTTTATTGAGAGGTAGATGGAATGTTTAGTGGCGAAAGATTATATCTTACAAGAAGGTGTAGCTTGTGAGGTTTACCTTTATTCACCCAATTCTAGTTATCATCACACTTCTGAGCTTATAAAAGCACCGGATGAACTTCTGAGCTTATGAAAGCACCGAATGAACTTATGAGTTTATGAAAGCTCCGGATGGACTTCTGAGCTTATGAAAGCACCGAATGGAATTCTGAGCTTATGAAAGCACCAGATGGATTTTTAAGCTTGTGCAAGCACCGGATGGATTTATGAGCTTATGAAAGCACCAAACGGATTTCTAAGCTTGTGAAAGCACCAGATGGATTTCTAAGCTTATGAAAGCACCGGATGGACATTATGCTTACATTTCTCAATGGAGAACTAGATGACTAAATCTATATGAAACTAACCATAGTTTTTTGTATTAGAAGACCAACATGGCAAAGTATGCTAGCTAAAATGTTTTGTATATGGCCTGAAATATTCATCTAAATAGTGATATTTGAGATCTCATCGAAATATGAAAACTTATAGTTTGCATGGTCAATGAGAATAGTATGTATGCAAAAGTTCTGAGAATAAATTTGAAAATTTATGATTCTATGTTGATGATTTATTGGCTAGAAAGATAAAAAGGTTGTCACCATTTAAGAAGGATAATTTTTTCAATTTGGGAGAAGCTAACTATGTATTTGATTTGAAGATCTATAGAAATCATTAATGGAATCTCTTAGCTCTATCAAAATATCCTTACACTAAGAAGATTCTTTAAAAGTTCAGTCTGCATACTAGCATTCCAATAGCCACCTTATATCTAAAGTTGAATGCCTAAACCTTGAATTATGACTTAAACTCCATAAAAGAAGAAAGAAATTAGAAAAGCTTTCTACTTCAATACTAGTGAAAGCCTATTGTGTGTCAGAGGCACATTATATCTGATATTTGCTAAGCCTTGGACCTAACGAATAGTTGTAAATGGGAAGAAACATTATATAATGGTCAATATAGATTCACATATGCTTAAGAGCACTGTAAATAACTAGACATGGGGGTTGAGATCATAGCTTGTTTTGCTACAGTGAAAAATGTGGTATAGCTTAAGAGGTTCTTTGAAAACTTTGGAGTTGTCGTTAATGTCTTGGAATTAGTAATGATCAACTTTGATAGTCAAGTTGATATTGCTTATATGTGGGATCCTTAATATCTCAGTGGGACCAAATATATTAATTATAAGAATAACTTATATTGGAAACAGTGTGGATCAAAAGAAAGTGGTCCAACAGTACAAATTTGCGCATTGGATAACTGATTTAAATTCATCCCTAGAGGTATGTTTTTGCCTTACATTAAAATATCTAGGTATGCATATTGGTTAAATAAAAATCTATGTACTAGTATATTAATTAATTTAGTGTTCATTCCATGTATTTTAGACATGTTGGATGTCTTATACAAATTGGCACTATTACAAACACACACGCACACATATGAAAGTATGTCACCAGGAAAAGGTTGGCTCTCTCACACAAGCGATCACCTCAGGCGTTTAGATAGTGAGCTGAGATGAGACTTGGTATACTATTTTGATGCTAATGAAAGCGAGATAAGTATATAGTAAATGTGATGAATTCATAAACAATGTACCTGATTAAAAGTTGCCTTGACTAGAGTCAATAAGAGGTCATGAGCCAAAGCATAAAAAAATAACTTAGACCGATCATGATCATCTCACGATCATAGAAACCTGCATGCAAGCCAGATGCGAGTACTTATTAAGGCACTCAAAGGAACGAGCTAATAAATAACTTGAGCTAGGCGCATTAGAGCATGAAGATGTAGATTGCGACTAGGCTAAGATCTGTATAGCGGTATACAATTTAAAAAGACATACGCTCTTATCAAGAAAGAGCAAACCATTACAACATGTATTTCATACTACATGTGCTTAGTACGACCTTAAAGGGAAGTAAGTGAGTGAATCCATGTGTCCTCACTATGTGAGACCTAGAGGCTTATGTAAATTAAAAGCCTCAGCTAGTGCCCTATGTGACTTTCGACTATGTTCTCAAAGGGGCAGGTTGATGTTTGCTACTTTAGCATGTTTCCGACGGCAATGAAATAATTAACTTTATGGGACATGTCTAGGAAAGCAGTTAGTCTGAAACAGAGAGACATGAGTGCAGAAGGAAGACTATTTTTTGTTTACATCCACCAAATGTATTCATAGGTCAACCAATTATGTCTCTTTGTTGAATCTTGGACATAATTGTGGATACATGGTGAGGAAAGTAAAGTCTAACATAGCCTTTGAGGGAATAGGTATGCTATGACTGATGTAATAAAAAAATTCTGGGGCATAACGAGACACTTTTCTAAATTATTTTTTTGTTTATTTAGGGTTGAAGCCTCTATGTATCCCTAACACATTTATAGTATTGAGCTTCCAAGTGCAAGTGTACTCGCAGGTCGCACGACCCATTTGCTAGTATGAAGTTCTTCAAAGGAAATTTGATGTTGAGGTTCTTTCTATATTTATCTGTTGGGCGATGTCGAGCTCATCACGTGTGAATGGGAAATGTAGGATATAAGGGCCGGGTTGGGCACCCATGATGGGTGACTCAACTTGTTCGTTTAAGTTTGAACCAAGAGACATGGATGAAACCATGTAACTCTTTGGTTTAAATGCCTATAATTACCATGCCTTTTCAGGCAGTATATATATATTTCGAAGGAGAAAAATACTACTGGAAATTTTGATATATAGAGAGAGAAACATCATTTTCTACCTTTAGAAAAGACATGAAGGCTCTTGGGTTGTGACAAGAACGTGATTTCTTTCATGCTGATTTCATGTCCGACCTTCGACGAGATTAAAGCTTAAAGAACAAGATAGGAGTCCAAATACAAGAAGATTTCGGATCGAATCGGTACGTAACTGTTATTTCTCTTCATAAAACCGATTTACATATATTTAATAATTTACTAAATTGAGTTGCAATTTTGAACTCTAGATATAAATATTATCTTATTAATTTTCGGTCCTATCTGAAAGAAAATTCTGACTTCGCCCCTGTACCTAGCATCCCATTTAATTAAATTAAGTTTAAGTTATAAAATTTAAATTTTTAAAACTAAAAATTTAAAAGATTAAAGATTTAAATTAAATTTAATCAAATCCTAAACAAAACCTAACCATCCATAGAACTCCTAAATTTATTAATTGTTGTCAAAGTCACAAAGTAATAAACGTCAAATTGAGTCAAAGTTTATTAAATTTTATTTTATAATATCTAATCATATTTTTTATATATAAATAAGTACAGAAAATTTTATGATAAAAAAGAAATTAAGATCTAGTGATATAAAAAGGCATATATACCTCCTAAATTAACGAAACGACATAATTTTATAAAAAATAATAATAATAATTTACAATAACAACTTCCACGTGTTGAGACTTTAAGTGAAGTTTTATAAAAATAATAATAATTTATAATTTATAATAACAACTAAGGCGTGTCGAGATTTTAAGTCCTTGACCCTAGACCTTCTATACTACATTATAATACAATTGCTTGATACAAATTTTGCATATTATATTGCATGGGTTTTACTCTACATGCGCTTTGAAGTTTTACTCAAATATCTAATTTCTCTCTGCACTTTTAATTTGTTAGAATTTTCACCACACACTTTTCCCTAATACCAAACTAACCATGTATCCGTTGTCTTGCAAAGGTTTTTTTTTATTTTAAATTATTTGTTTTAAAAACTCTTGCTAGAATGTTGAATATTCTCAAAAGAAAATCTCAACAGCGTAATAACTTTAGAATATTAAAAAATCTTATTTTTTGTTGCTAAAGAGTAAGAAGCAGTAGTCTAATTAGTTTATACTAATAGAAAATTGTTGGAAATAATATGAATACAAAATCTAGAATTCACAGAAAAATTAAAGACTTTGTTTGAGGCATGAAAAACGTTGTTTTTAAGGTTTTATTTATCCCACTATTTTGTTTTGAGTTCAGGCAAATAGTCTTCCAAGATACAATAAAGTCACTCTTGAGAATATCTGAAAGTAAATTCAAAGATTCTCTTTTAAGTTCTCTTTGAAATAATGAAAACTAATTACTGTATTTTTTCATAAAGAAATAAGAAAGAAGAAGCTGTGAAAATTAAAAATAGTTATTAAGAAGTTAACTAAAATATTTACTAAGTGATTGAACGGAATAAATAAAAATGCACATAATAAAGTGTGCGCGAAAGGTTTCATTAATGGACTACATTATAGAGGAAGTTTCAAATATTTGCTCCAAATATTTTCAACCATTGTTCAAACAAAGTTGAATTGAGTCAGTTGCAATAATGATGGGGGAGATGTGGGCCTAAAAGATCATATTTCAATTTTCCATTATTCAGGTTGTGTCTTTTGTGGAGCGAGTAGCAGAGTATTAGATGAGAATGAGATCAAAGCCACAAAGATATATTTTCTCTTGAATTGTGTGAAGATCATGCCATATGTGAAGTAAGCACTTAATTCAATTATTAATTCTAATGTTTTCATTCCATAATTAATATATTAATTAGACACTTAATTTAATAAATGTAGACAATATGATGACATGTTGAGGCGTGAGCAACCTCTTCCCACTGATGTTGAAATAGTGATGCTTCGTGAAAAGAATTTTGCATTATAGCTTCATGACCTAGTAAGCAATTTTTATAAGACTTTCTAATTGTAAACATTTTCATTGAAAGAGATAACTGACTACATCTTATAAATTTTTCCTTAATATTCATACACAATTTTTATTGTAATAGGTTTTGACTGACCAAACCATAGAAGAGAGGATTCGAGAAATAAGACTTGGTTTCTTTAAACATGTGAGGTGTTATAGCAGTTATAATGTAAACGGATTCAAGTTTCACACCCATAAGTATGAAAAAATTAAGAAAACAATGAACAATAGTGTATGAGTGAAAGGTAGTTGTTACGAAGCATATGAACGTTGTTGACCCTTATTTGATTTTAATAATGACAAAACACTACTCTAATTGTACTAACAGATTTATCTAACTGTTTAAGCGGTAAAAGCTTTCAGCAAAAAAAACAAGATACAAGAACTCAACCAGTTTCAAACACCAAGACAAGACAGAAGATATAGAATAGGCATTAAGGTTTTGAAAACAACTGTAAATCTCTCTTGTTCAAGAACTTAGCTTGTCCTATGGCTCTTTTTACCAAAAGATTTTGAAAAAACTATTAATACAAATGTTTCCAAGTCAAAAACAGTTTCAAAACTTGAAAAACTAGGTTGAAGGGCAGCCCAGTCGATTGGCTCAATATACCAGTCGACTGGGGTATGGGATAGAAGGTCCCCAGTCGATTGGTGTAAAGCACCCAGTCAACTGGCAATTGGGACAGTGGGTTCCCAATCGACTAGTGCTTAGGACCCAGTCGACCGGTACTATCCCACAGCCTAAAAGTGAGATTTCTCACTTGACCCAGTCGACTGGTACAAAGACCCAGTCGGCTGGTAATTAAAAAATATAACTGTTTGAGACGCGAAACTTGAGCATTTAATGCACCAAACCTACCAAGTTAGTGTCTAACGGCCATATTGATTCAAAGCTTTATAAACCCACTTCAATGAGCATTTAAAACAAGAGGAGAACACATTCAATTCACAAGTTTGCTCATTAATTCTCAAAAGCTTTGAAAATTTTATTGTTGAGCCATTCTTCAAGCTTATTCTTGAAAGAGAGATATTGTTCTTTTGTAAAAGCATTCATTGCTATTTCTATACTATTTACTTTACAGCAAATCTCATTTATTGTAAATGAGGAAGAGTTATAATAACTCTTAGAGTGTTTAGGATTAAACACTTCTTTGTAAGCTTCCGTAAGGAAGGGATTAGCTTCCGTGGGGAAGGGATTAGCTTCCGTGAGGAAGGGAATTGCTTCCGAGAGGAAGGGATTGGTAGTAAGTTTTGTACAACACCCATGAAGTTGTACGACTAAAAGTTTTAGTGGATTACTTCAAGGAAGTTCTTGAAGAGAATGGACGTAGGATAGAAAGGAATCTGATATTGTCGAACCACTATAAACTGAGTTTGCACTTTCTCTTCCTTAAACTCTTTTACTTAAAGCACATTACTTGTTTGTATGTTTTGTACATTCAACAATTTTTATAAACTTGTAAATAATTAGCAAAAGTTTTTAAAAACCCAATTCACTGCCCCTCTTGGGTTTGAACCTCGGTTTACAATTGGTATCAGAGCTTCGTACTCAATTTAAGGCTTAAAATTCTTGAGTTGATCCGATGGAATCTAATAGCAATCCCGAAGGACATTCCTATACTAGGCCTCCCTTATTCAATGGCTCCAACTATAACTATTGAAAAAATAGGATGAAAATCTTTGTCGAAGGACATGATTACAATCTATGGAGAGTCATTGAGGAAGGACTTAGAATTCCTACAAAGGAAATAACTATTGGAGAAATCAATCATACAATGCCTAAACTCAAAACTGAGTTTCATGAAGAGGATTGTAGAATGATGTCTCTAAATAATAGAGTCACAAGTATTTTACATTGCACTTTAGATATTTCTAAATACAAAAACAAAAAAAAAAGTTTCTGCTTGTGCTTCGGCTAAGGAGATTTGGGACAAATTACATGTTACATATGAAGAAACTAGTGAAGTTAAAAAATCAAAAATCTATATGCTAGTGTCCGAGTATGAATCTTTCAAAATGTCTCCTAACGAAACAATTTCTCAAATGCACTCACATTTCACCACTATTGTTAACGATTTAAAACTTCTTGGTAGGAACATTGAGGAATTTGAACTAACAAGGAAAATATTAAGGTCTACTTGTTTTAACTGCAAGAAGATGAACTTTGCAAAAGTTCTTATTTGGTTGGGAAAAAGAGGACTACTAACTCCGAGCCTACCCTACCCGAAAACAAGTTTTCAGCTATTGAATTGATCTCTTGTCGATACTACAAGTCTTGTCACTACGTCGAAACACTTCTCGGATACTATTGACATATGAGATGGAAGAAATGAATCCCGTTGCCGATGATGATGAGAATAAAAAAAAGGTGATTGCTCTCAAAGCCTCTGCGAGCAACAAAGAGGAAGAAATGGAAGAAGAGGTGGAGAGCAGCTAAGAAGATGGTTAAATGGTTCTAATCACCAAGAGGTTTCATAGATTCTTGAAGAAGAGCGAGAAACCTTACACAAAAGATCCCACTTAAAAAAGGTGTTATGGTTGCAAGAAGCTCGGTCACATCAAAGACGATTGTACAGAGACAAGCAAACCATATAAGAGCTTCAAAAAGAAATCTATGATTGCAACCACTTGGAGTGATGATGAAGAAGAAGAATCCTCGGACAATGAGCTCGGATACAAGGAGATTGCCAACCTATGTCTTATGGAAATCGATGACAAAAATGAGGTATCGAATTATTCCCCTTCTAATAATAACATTGTTAGTAGTAGTGATGAATTAATAGAGGTCATAAATGAAATGCATGAAGAATTAAAGAAATTTGATTCTAGGAACACCATTCTCAAAAAGGAAGTGTCATCTCTTTCTAAAGAGATAGAAAGCTTAAAGGAAGAAAAAGAAAAACTATCTTCCTTGCTTTATATTCTTCTCAAGATTTTCTTAAAGATGAAAATAAAAACTTAAAGAAGAAAATAATAGAATTGAATGGCACTATATCAAGACTTATGTTTGGAAATGAAAAAGCTAGATGAAGTGTAGTCTTGCCAAATATTAAGTGGAGGAAAATCCGGGTTGGGTTATTCTCCATTAGGCAAGCGAAAATCAAAAGAGACCTTATTCATGAAAGCATCATGTGTGAATGAAGCCTCTACTTCCAAGACCACTAGCAAGGTTAAAAGCACTCCTTCAATGAATACTAGTAGGTCTAAAAATGCGAATTCTAATGCATATACAAGAATTAAGCATCCTAGAAATACTCATGCATATGTGTATGCTCACTCAAGAAATGCATATACCCATCCTAGGAGTAACCATCATGTGCATCCTAGAGATAATATGTATACTCAAAACTTACACACTACACATGCACATCCTAGGAATTACCATCATGTGTATCCTAGAAACAATATGCATGTTCATAATAATGCAAGTACATATCCTAGAAATCATCATCATACATTTCCTAGAAATGACATGCATGTTCATAATCTTCACGATAAAAACATGTATCCTAGGAATACTTATCCAAGGAATTATAAACATGCAGAACTAAGAAATCCTAGAAATTTCAATAACTATTATCCTAGGATTGTACATCATCAACATGTCTATAAATATAGAGCACCTTACAATGTTAAGAAAGTATGGGTCCCTAAAGGAACCGTATTTTCTAGGACTAACCCCAAATGACCCAAGAAATTTTGGGTACTTAAGAGTGAAATTGTATATCCTTGTGTGATGTAAATATGTCTCCACACCAAGGAAAAAGGTAACTATTGGTACCTTGATAGTGGATGCTCAAAGCACATGACCAGTGATCGAAGTGTATTCAAAGAACTAACTGTAAGAGATGGCGGACATCTCACCATTGGAGACAACACAAAAATAAAGATCATCGGGCATAGAAAAGTTGGTAATGATTTCTCAACCATTAATCATGTATTATTTGTGCAAGGCTTTAAGCCAAATTTACTAAATATTAGTCAACTATGTGACAAAGGCAACAAAGTCATATTTGAAACCTCTCATTGTCTAGTTATAGACTTCAAGAGTAATGAGATCAAGTTTGTTGGCCATAGACATGAAAATGTCTATATAGTTGATTTAAAATCCTTGCATTCGAAAAATGAAAAATGTTTTCCCGCATTTAGCAAAAACCCATGGCTATGGCATAGAAAGCTTGGACATATGAATATGAATTTGCTTAAAATCATTTGAAGAAAAGATTTAGTCATTGGACTTCCGAAAATCAAATTTGAAAAAGACAATGTGTGTGATGCTTGTCAAATAGGAAAACAAACTAGAATTTCTTTTAAATCAAAAAATGTAGTCTCAATTACTATACCATTGGAACTTTTGCATATGGACTTATTTGGTCCAATAAGTACTATTAGTCTAGGTGGCCATCAATATGCTCTTATTATTATTAATGACTATTCAAGATATATCTTTGTTATCTTTATTGCTTACAAGGATGAAGCTTACAAAGGATTGAAAACTTTTGTATAAAGGTTCAAAATGAAAAAAAAAATTGTATTTCAAGCATTAGAAGTGATCGTGGAAAAGAATTTGTAAACCAAAACTTTTCAAAATTTTGTGATGAAAATGGAATTGATCACAACTTTTCGGCTCCTAGAACTCCTCAACAAAATGGAGTTGTTGAGGGGAAAAATAGAGTTCTAGAAGAATTTTCAAGAACAATACTTTGTGAAAATAGCTTGCCAAAATACTTTTGGGTGGAAGCCATAAACACCTCTTGCTATGTCTTAAATAGAGTTTTAATTAGGCCTATGTTTGAAAAAACTCCATATGAATTATGAAAAAGGTAGAAAGCTTAATATCTCCTATTATTGTGCTTTTGGTTGTAAATGCTTTATCCTAAATAACAATAAAACTAACTTGGGTAAATTTGACTCATAGACCGATGAGGGGATATTTTTAGGATATTCAACCTCTAGTAAAGCTTATAGAGTCTTTAACAAAAGAACACTAGTGGTAGAAGAATCCGTACATATGGCCTTTGATGAGTCTAACCCAATTAGTAGTAGAGTAGTTTCTTTCAATTATGATGCAGATTTCATTCCAATAACGAAAGTACCTACTCTCATTGTTGACCCAAAGGAGAGCCCACATCAAACAAGTCAAGATGTAGAAGCTCTCAATCCCTATCAACCATCTACAAGTCAACAAGAGGATTGTCTTCCCAAAGATTTGAGGTAGGTAAATTATCACCCAATCAATTAAGTGATTGGTGATCCTTCACAAGGGGTAAGAAGTCGTTCCTCTATTAGAAATATTTGCAATTGTGTAGCCTATTTATCTCAAATAGAACCTAAGACATTTGTAGAAGCCGAGAAGGATGTTGATTGGACAAATACTATGCAAGAAGAAATAAATCAATTTGAAAGAAATAATGTATGGAATCTAGTTCCTAGACCAAAGAATCATACTATAATACGAACTAAATGGGTATTTAGAAATAATATGGATGAAAATGGAATAGTAACTAGGAACAAGGCTAGACTAGTTGCTAAGGAATATAATCAAGAAGAAGGAACAGACTTTGATGAGACCTATGCTCCCGTAGCTAGATTAGAAGCTATTCGAATGTCATTAGCCTTTGCATGCTTTAACAAGTTTAAATTATTTCAAATGGATATAAAAAGTTTCTTTTTAAATGGCTTTATAGAAGAAGAGGTGTATGTTGAGCAACCTCTTGGATTTGAAAATCCTAGTCTTCCAAATCATGTCTACAAGTTTTCTAAAGCTCTATATGGGTTGAAGCAAGCTCCAAGAGCATGGTATGAAAGACTAAGTAAGTTTTTGATTGAAAATAATTTTACAAGAGAAAAAATAGACACAACTCTCTTCACAAAAACTCACAAAAATGACACATTACTAGTCCAAATATATATTGATGATATCATATTTGGTGCTACTAATGAATCTATGTGGCAAGAGTTTGCTAAGTGCATGCAAGGTGAATTTGAAATGAGCATGATGGAGAACTTACCTACTTTCTTGGACTTCAAATCAAATAATTGAAATGAAGCATCTTCATCAATCAATCAAAATACACTAAGGACCTATTAAAGTGGTTCGAGATGGAAAGCTCAAAGTCACTTGACACTCCTTTGAGCACTTCTACAAAACTTGACCTTGATAAAGGAGCTAAGTGTGTAGACACTAAAACTTATAGAAGCATGATAAGAGCTTTATTTTATTTAACTGCAAGTAGACCTGATATAATGTTCAGTGTATGCATGTGATATGATCCACGTCAAGAACTAAAAAATTAATGGATCAAGAAGACTTCCAAGATCGTCTAGATGCAGATTTATGTAAGACCGCGACCCATTGCTTTTATTGAAGCAAGAACCTTGGTATAATGAAGACTGAGACCGTAACCCGTTGCCTATGTTGAAGTAAGAACCTTGGTATAATGAAGACTCCACAATCAATTATGGAAGGATTGATTGATAAACCGAAGATGAATGCCATAGAAACTCCGATAAGTTCAAAAGTTCTAAAAGAACCAAAGAGAATTTTCTCTCCAAAAGTATGAATCAAATCTGAATTGTCTTATTCCAAAAAGCCAATGACTATTTAAATACATGAGAATTCGTAACCAATTAGAAAGAGGAAAACTAAGAAATAGGAAATAAATCTAAATAGAATTCTGGTAGGAATAGGAAACTACGAAATAGGAAATAAACCTAAATAGAATTCTGGTAACCAAAAATCCAAATAAGAAAAATACCTAACTTGGCATGCAAGCCTTATAATTCAGCAATTAAATTAATAAGGAAACAATTAAAAAAAATGTAATAATTAAAATTGCAGCCTGCCATTTTTCTTGATGAGCCAACTAAAACGAGTAAGTCTCCAATTTTGGGAAACTAAGATTTTAATTCACCATCTTAAGTTGCTGGATTATTCCAAATCTTGAATTATGGAAACTCATCCTTGTGGATCACGTATAGCATCATTCTTGGGCCCCCAAAGATGGTTCTTAGCTCAAATGTGTTGAATCAGCATATTGAGAGTTTCCTTGAACCTTTTAGCTCGAGCCCTTGTAACTAGTCCAATTGGAACTTGAATAGGAAGTTGCCATTTGTTAGCTATGTCCTCATCATTCCCCTTCTCTTGAAAAGAATTTGTCCTAAAATCATCACCTACATCAAAAGGTCTTAAATCAGAAATATTGAAAGTGGTACTAACATTATATTCACCTGGCAAACCTAATTTGTATGCCTTGTTATTGATGCACTCAAGGACAGAAAAAGGCCCATCTCCTTTAGGAAGTAACTTTGAATGCTTTTGTGTCGGAAATCTTTCTTTCCTCATGTGTAACCAAACCTAATCTCCGGGTTGAAAAATCAACTGTTGGCGACCTTTGTTAGCTTGTTTTGCATATTGTTCCATTTTTCTCTCAACGTTTAGTCTTCTCTTCTCATGTATCTGCTTAACAAATTCAGCCTTTTTCTTTCCATCCAAGTTAGCAAACAACTTCTCTTTTCTAAGCACATCCAAAACTGATTTTAAATGCACAACATGATCATCTAAGTTTGTGCTATAAATGAGAATATCATCAAAATAAACAACAACGAATTTGCCTATAAAAGCTCGCAAAACATGGCTCATTAATCTAATGAAGGTACTGGGTGCATTTGTTAGTCCAAATGGCATAACTAACCACTCATATAAACCATATTTCGTTTTAAAAGCAAGTTTCTATTCATCACCCTCTTTCATTCTTATTTGATGATATCCACTTTTTAAATCAATTTTAGAGAATACACATGCACCATGCAGTTCATCTAGCATATCATCTAAACGAGGAATAGGATGTTGATACTTTACCATTATATTGTTGACCGCTCGGCAATCAAAGTACATTCTCCACGTCCCATCCTTTTTAGGAACCAAAATCACCGGAACAGCGCACGGGCTCACGCTTTCTCTTACGTACCCCGTTTCCATCAATACACTAGTCTGCCTTTGTAGCTCCTTTGTCTCCTCGGGATTGCTTCGATAGGCTAGTTGGTTGAGAATTGTAGCACTGGGCACGAAATCAATTTGATGTTCAATTCCTCGAATAGGAGGTAAGCCATGCGGAATCTCCTCAGGAAATATATCATCAAACTCTTGTAAAAGAGAAACAATAGAACTAGGCAAAGATTAGTCAAATTGGTTAGTGTTTAACACCTCTTTGTATAAAAGTACAATCATTGGCTGATTTAAAATCATCGCTCTTTTTATTTCACTCGTTCTAGCATAGAAATTTGTTTTTTCTCTCAATGGCAGAATCAGCTCTCTTATTTTCTCTTTCAATTTTTTCGGCCTCTCTCATTTTCTCTTTCTGATTTTCATTCGTTCTCTTTTTCTCACTCTCTTTTTGTATCCTCACTTGATCTTCATAAACCTGCTTTGGTGTCAAAGAAACTGGAGTGATTGTTCTTTGATTTCTTACAAACGAATATTTGTTGGTGAAGACATCATGCTTAACACGCCGATCGAATTGTCATGGCCGGCCTAGTAACAAGTGTTCAGCTTGCATCAGAACCACATCACACAAAACTTCATCTTCATATTTTTCAATATGGAAGGAAACTAACACCTGTTTGTTCACCCTCACTTCACCACTATCATTGAGCCATTGCAACTTGTAAGGCTGAGGATGTTTAATTGTTAGCAGCCCTAATTTCTCAACCATTGTAGTGCTAGCAACGTTAGTACAACTACCTCTATCAATAATCACACTACATACCTTGTTTTGCATGTGGCATCTAGTATGAAAGATGTTTTCTCGCTGCACTTTGTCATCTTCTTTGATTTGCACACTTAGAGCTCTCCTTGCAACCAACAATTCTCCTTGGGCAGCATATTCCTCATCACTTGCATCCTCCAATGGTGGCATAGATTCGGTATCTTCTTCGCACTCGGTTTCAATTTCACCATTATCTTGCAATACTATAACTCTTTTGTTCGGACATTGGCTTGCTATGTGACCCCTACCTTAGCATTTAAAACACTTAATATCATGATTTCTAGTGGTGGAAGAGTTAGTTTTACCTTAATTTCCATGGTTGGTAATTTCTTGCTTTTGCTCGGTTTTGGGCTTGGCCGTGGCTTGCTTCACAAAATTCGGCCTCCAAGATGAACCCGAGTTAGGGTTTTGTTGTGTATTGTTGCCCCTCCCCTTGAGTTGGTTCTCAATTTTGACAGCCATGTGCATCATATCTTCCAACTCGACATAATGATGCAACTCCACTAAATTAGCAATTTCAATGTTCAAACCAGCCAATAACCTAGCCATAGTAGTCTCTCGGTCCTCCTCTACATTTGCTCGGATCATAGCTACTTCCATCTCTTTATAATAATCCTCCACACTCCGACTACTTTGTGTAAGACTTTGCAATTTTTGGTACAACTCACGGTAGTAATGGCTTAGAACAAACCGTTTCCTCATCACGGTTTTCATCTCCTCCCAAGTCTCTATTGGACGCTCTCTATTTCTCCTCCTGTTTAACACTAGTTGATCCCACCAAACAATGGCATAGTCAAAAAATTCAATGGCTGCAAGTTTAACCTTTTTAAGCTCAGAATAATTATGACAATCAAATACTAATTTTATCTTCTTATCCCACTCAAGGTAAGCTTCAGGATCATTTTTGCCTTGAAACGATGGAATCTTCATCTCAATACTACCCAAGTTATTGTCTTCCCGATTCCTAGCTTCTCTACCTCGACCACCAAATCTCCTATGGCCAACAACTAATTCCCGATCATCTTCTTCATCAAATCCATTCCCATAATACTCTTTATCTTCAACTCTCTTTCCCCTAGGTTGAACTCTCTCCCTCCTATGCACATTAGGAGCCTTTTGTTGCTGCTCTACACGTGCATTCTCCACCCGATCTATCCGTTCATGAACCTGTTCCATCTTCATTCTCAATACTCTCCTCATCTCACCCATTAAAGCCTCCATGAGCAACTTCGGATCACCCTCTCCCGATATATCTCCGGAATTATTTTTATTCTTGTTGTCTGATATATTTGCTGCAAAAACAAAGTTAGAGAAAAAAAAAAGGAACAAAAAGACCTCACACACTCCCTCACGTGTTTCACTCAAAGAATGAGTCACTCAATTTCTCTCGTGTTTTTACACAAAAATCAGATTGGCTTTTACCCTCTTATGTGCTCACCACTCTTGCATTTTTTCACTCGTAATAATCCTCTATAGGTTCTTATCAAACTAACCGAACAAGTATCAAAGTTTCCAGCAACAATTCACCAATAACTCACAAAGAAATTCATATTTAAAGGCTAGAATACAAGGAAAACAAAGATGAGAAATTAAAACAAGAATTGAAAGGATTGAATCTAAATATCACACACTTTTTGAAGCAAGAACCTTAGTATAATGAAGACGCCACAATCAATTATGGAAGGATTGATTGATAAGTCGAAGATGAACGCCACGGAAACTCCGATAAGTTCAGAAGTTCTAAAAGAACCAAAGAGAATTTTCTCTCCAAAAGTATGAATCAAATCTGAATTGTCTTATTCCAAAAAGCCAATGGCTATTTAAATACATGAGAATTCGTAACAAATTAGAAAAAGGAAAACTAAGAAATAGGATATAAACCTAAATAGAATTCTGGTAGGAATAGGAAACTACGAAATAGGAAATAAACCTAAATAGAATTCTAGTAAGCTAAAATTCATATAAAGAAAGTACCTAACTTGGCATGCAAGCCTCATAATTCAGCAATTAAATTAATAAGGAAATAATTATAAAAAAAAAAGGTAATAAGTAAAATTGCAGCCTACCATTTTCCTTGATGAGCCAACCAAAATGAGTAAGTCTCCAATTTTGGGAAACTAAGATTTTAATTCACCATCTTGAGTTGTTGGATTATTCCAAAGCTTGAATTATGGAAACTCGTCCTTGTGGATCATGTATAGCATCATCCTTGGGCTCCAAAGATGGTTCTTAGCCTAAATGTGTTGAATCAGCCCATTAACAGTTTCCTTGAACCTTTTAGCTCGAGCCCTTGTAACTGGTCCAATTGGAACTTAAATAGGAAGATGCCATTTGTTAGCCATGTCGTCATCAGCATGCGTGCTAGAATTCAAGCTAATCCTAAGGAATTATATGTGATTGTAGTAAAAAGAATCCTTAGATATCTACAAGGGACTCAAAACCTAGGATTATGGTATTTCTCTCACTCAAGATGGGATAAATAAACAAAATTCGTGTTGAAACTCTAAGCTAGTGTTTTTTTTTAAGTTTCTTAAAGGGTCCAATCGACTGGTAAGGTGCCTCCAGTCGACTAGTAATATATTGCCAAATCAACCAATCGACTAGTCCAAGTAACCAGTCGACTTGTAGCACAAGACTTTGTTTGGAGCCAAAATTTGAATTTCTGATAACCTACCCAATCGACTGGTATGGATGACCCAGTCGACTGGTATATCTCTGTCAGTTTACCTAGTCGACTAGTATCCCAACCCAGTCAATTGGTATGACAAAATTCTCAAATTATAAAGAACCCAGTCGACTAGTGACCTAACCCAATCCACTGGTATCGCGATTTTATAAATAGTTGCTTCAATTTTTCAGAGATTTCATGCCATTTTCAAAACCCTTAAGCTTTCTCTTTCTAGAAAATCTCTTATTTCTGTCCACAATCTCATAAAAACACTCCATAGAAACCTTAATCTCATCCCCCACCACCTTCATTTCAACTTTCCACGGTTGAAAATTCCATTTTTCCCAAAAATCTCCCTTAAAACACCTTTTTCAAAATGTTTGAGAGTATTCGGATCAAAACTACTATTAAAGGACCTCACGCGCCTACAAGGCCACGGTCCAAGAAATCTATGGCACCGGATGCCAAAGGAAAGGGCTTAGCGAGTTCCTTGAGCATAAATGCGAGGACTGAGCTCGACGACTCACTCTTTTGGAGTCCAACACCAAAGAAAGGTATAATTCTGTCATTCGACACAAAAAGATCATGATGGGTAGATTCGTTGACTTTGATTTTATCCGTCATGCAAATTTTGGCATTTTACCTCCTTTTGAGGCAGTGCACTTGACACCACTTGTCAAGATTCACCAAAATTACTACCCACGCCTCATTCACCAGTTCTATGCAAACTTAGTGAAGCCTAGTCCACTGGCTTTTCGTATCAGAACCAGTGTGATAGGCGTGCAGTTTGAGGTGAACACTGACCTCCTTGTGAGCATTTTGAGGGTCACAGTGGAAGGGATCCAATGGAGTCTAGATGGATGGCCGGACAATTTCAATTATGAGGAGGCATGCCAGATCATTAGGAGAGACCCTAACTATATTTTTTGGTCCACTACATTTCACACATATAGTGACATGCCCCTCGATTCGAAGTTATTCAACCTCATAATGAGTTGGACCATCCATCCACGACTTGAGAGTCGGGGCTATCTCTTGAAGATAGACGTAGTATTGATTTGGTTTCTCAGAACTGGACACCACTTCAATATCTACCCCCTACTGCTCGCCAACGTGATAAACGGCGAAGCTAGTGACTCCGGGTGTCTTCCCTATAGGATGCTCATCACCCTTATCCTTCAGCATTTTCTAGTTCCCCTTCCCACCTCTGAGGCTTAGGACATCAAGCCCAAGGATATCATCAATGTCTCTTCTCTGAAAAAGATGAGGTGCACTATCAGCAACGGATTGATTTACTCCAAGGCCGGGAAGAACATAAGGATTGAAAGGGTGACAGTAGCGAGAAGGACGACGAGATTCCTAGTGATGCAGCTCTTCCCACTGCTATGGGTACTGATGATCGAGCACCACAACATGGTGGTTCTAGTATTGGTCAGGTTGGGTACGATGATCTACTACAGGCTATTTTGAGCCTCCAGCTATCCATGTAGTCCGGGTTCCAGAGCTTAAGCTCTTTTGTTGATTCCATGCACCATGACATCCGCACACTTCATGACTATTTTGAGCTACACCAAAAGCACACAGAGGGCTCATTGGGTGAGCTTTGGGATCTTATGCGTGATGGCTCTAATTCCCCCGCTCGTTGAGCTTTTGTTTTTCCATGTATATATAGCTCTTAGATAGTTGTAGCACGAACATTCTGTTTGTTTTTCATATTTTGTACTTAGACAAGCTTTTTATAAGCTCACATTAGATGGATGTATATACATTGTTGCTTTGATTTACGCTTTTAGTATTTATCTCATATATATCTCTCACTTTTACGCTATATGGTTGCTTGACTTATCATATTTATGCTTACATATATGTCTTAACTATTGATATAAGTGTAAAAACTTCTTACTCTTCTCGGGAAGTCTTTCTAATTTTGAAACTTGCCTAGTTTTTACTTGAAAGTTTGTTTTTACCTTATCTTCATAGCTGTAATGTTTATCTTGCTTACTTTTTAGGTTACACCCCTGTTGTTAGAACGGGGGAGAGAAATGAGAAAAAGAGAAAAATCAATGTAAACTTATAATAGAGCATAGATTTAGGGGGAGAATTGCTCTGAAAACATTGATGAATATAACTCTGCCTTACTTTGCTTGGTTAGGTTGATTATAAACTGCGTTTGAACTGCTTAACAGGTTGATTTTATCCTAAAAACAGAGGAAACTTTGTCCAATTTTTTCTAAAAGCCCAACACTTAGTTTTTAAAACTGTTTTTCTCTCATTAGTTTTGTCATCATAAAAAAAAAAAAAAAAAAAAAAAAAAAGATTGTTGACCCTTATTTCATTTTAATAATGACAAAACACTACTCTAATTGTACTAACAATTTTATCTAAGTGTTTAAGCGGTAAAAGCTTTCAGCAAAGAAACAAGATGCAAGAACTCAACCAGTTTCAAACGCTAAGACAAGACAGAAGATATAAAATAGGCATTAAGGTATTAAAAACAACTGTAAATCTCTCATGTTCAAGTACTTAGCTTGTCCTATAGCTCTTTTTACAAAAGGATTTTGACAAAACTATTAATACAAATGTTTCCAAGTCAAAAACAGTTCGAAACTTGAAAAACTGGGTTGAAGGGCAACCCAGTCGACTGGCTCAATATACCAGTCGACTGGAGTATGGGACAGAAGGAAAGGATTAGCTTCTGTGAGGAAGGTAATAGCTTTCGAGAGGAAGTGATTGGTTGTAAGGTTTTTACAATACCCTTGAAGTTGTACGACTAAAAGTTTTAGTGGATTACTTCAAGGAGGTTCCTTGAAAAGAGTGGATGTAAGGGCAGAAAGAATCTGATATTGTCGAACCACTAGAAACTCAGTTTGCACTTTCTCTTCCTTAAACTCTTTTACTTAAAACACATTACTTGTTTGTACATTCAACAGTTTTTATAAACTCGTAAGTAATTAGCAAAAGTTTTTAAAAACCCAATTTACCCCCCTCTCAGGTTTGAACCTCAGTTTACACTTTTACAGTAGGTTGATTGAAATTATAGAGCTACAATATGGGGGGACAAGCAACACCTTTATATTGTTTAAATTCCACTAGCATGATTTTGAGAATAGACTTAAAGTATACCGGTTACATGGTCTCATAAATATTAACCATAAATCAAGGTTTAAATCGGACGAGCAATTTGTGTTGCCAGGGCCAGCAATACAAGTTTACTATTGCCATTATCCTTCCAAAATGAAAGATGAAATTGATTGGTGGGAAGTTTGTAAAACCAAAGCGATGAGCTATGTCGATGTTCTTTCCAATGAAAATCCAACTGACTATCTAGTGTTTATTGTTGCGAAGTACTTTCAAGATGATGAAACATATTATCCTAGCCAATTTCTTACGAATGATGAACTAGATATACTGGATATTCTTCACGATCATGATAGTATAATAGAAGATGTAAATCCATCAGATATACATACTCCCATAAACTTAAAAGAAGAAGATGAAGATTAATTCATGCATGTTGAGGATTGTGCTAGTTGTATGAATTGAATGAATTTTTTCTTGTTATTTGTATCAATTTTACTCATACTTCTTTTATATGAAACAAGATGATGATGAGAGGTCGAGCTAAAGGTAAAGTCCGTGGGGTCGGTCGCAAGAGGAATAATGGACATCCTATGGATATATATATGTCGACTAGACATCTGATGGTTTGACTTCCAAAAACTCCAAACCTATACCTATCTGCGATCGGATGCCATCACAAAACTACCCGTTGCAACATTGAGCGTCGCAAAAATTATAACCAAGAGACCAGAGAAATCTCGTCATTGATACTCATATCAACGATGGCGTTGCAATGGGATATCCTGTCGTTGAAGTTTTAAAGATACTTGCTTGACCAAAAAAATTATTAATATTTTAATATTATGCAAGGAGATACCCGTCGCTGATAACGAAAAATTATTAGCAATGACGTATCCCATCGTGGATGCACTCGATGAAGATATTTATTATTATTTTTTCAACATACATTAGCGACGGCTTCCGTCGTTAAGGTCGTCGATGATAATGTTTACTTTTGACAGTCAACTGTGGTTCGCGATAATCGATTGTCCTAAGGTATAGTCGATTGTCCTTAAAAAGCACTCTATTGCCACTTGATAATTTTACTTTTTTGTTTTCTTTCTACCCTACATTATGTCCTTAATGATTCATAATTACCTACTGAAAACTTGTTATAATTACATTCAAAATTGGATCAAAACCTAATTATATCAATCAATACCAAATCTTAATTACCTTCTTGTTATAGTTTTTAGATTTTTTTGCTATGTATGACAGACATCATATACTATTTACTATTTACTATTCGCTATTGATTTTATGTTTTTAGCTTTCTTTGCAATGTAATGACATCATATGTTGCTAATTAGTATTTCAATATCATTTTTGACATTAATTAAAAAAATATGCTACATTTCATATAAAAGAGAAAAATTCAATAAACTCATGCAACACACAAGAATGTGACTAGTAGTAATACTAAGCTTGAGTTAGTGAGAGTTTTGAGATTAATATTTTTTAGTATGTAAGTAGCTACAATGCACAATTTACATGCAAAATATCTTTCTTTATAGTAGAAAAAACACAGTACAATATTTATCCCACTGATGTACATGACATGTACGTCTTTATTTGTGCCCGATTTGACATAATCAGTATTTTATAATACTTTTTAGAATTATTTATATAATTTTAAATGTTTTTTTTCCTAGCTGGTTTTAAATGCTTTTATTGACAAATTAATCTATCCATTGATTAGTGAACCAATGATTTAAATGCTTTGACCTATTCGACATATATTCTTATGTTAAAAAAGGCAATGTTACACGAACACCCCAAACGAACCATTACATTACCTTTCACATCTCATTCACTGCAGCTATTCATTAAAAACAAAATCAATGGAACATGAAAAAATTATTAATCTAACTTCTGCTAATTACTAGCCCATTACTAATTTAGCTTCAAATACATGTGTTCAAATGAATGGCTCATCTACCTTTACCCTAAAAAATATAGACTCAGCATGTAAGCTTTGCTTATATGCTGAGTCTATTACATTACTTTTCACATCTCATTCACTGCAGCTATTCATTAAAAACAAAATCAATGGAACATGAAAAAATCATTAATCTAACTTCTGCTAATTACTAGCCCATTACTAATTTAGCTTCAAATACATGTGTTCAAATGAATGGCTCATCTACCTTTACCCTAAAAAATATAGACTCAGCATGTAAGCTTTGCTTATATGCTGAGTCTATAATGGTCCCAAACCCAACTTGACAACATTACTATACATCAAAACTAAGAAAATAGCAATAAATTAGTATATTATAACAATTAGTAAAGAGCATACAACTTTTCCCCACCATTTCAGAGACATGTCATCAAGGTTTTCTTTTGGCATGAAGCTTTAAGCCAGATCAAATTCAGCATCTCATGCCACGAACCTTTATCCTAATGTTTCTCATGCCTAGACTAGGTCTGCTTGGATTTCTTTTTCTCGGGTTGATCCCCCAATCCAGCAATATATGTTTCGGCATCTATGTCCTCAAAAGATTTTTTCGTCCTCAACAACTTACTTTTTTTCTGCAAAACAAAGTCAAATGTGACATTAAATGAAAGAAAATAGCAGAGCATAGTTCTGATATAACCTAATTTTGGACATCAATATGCGTTGTATGAAATCAAACTTTCTTTGATATATGATATATCTATATGCAAAACATCTTGTTATCACAATTACCTTCAATGACATGGTTAGCTCAGCTACATCTTTCGTCTCATCCTCAGATTTATTAGAATCCAGCTTTTTGGATTCCTGCAATAGCCAAACAGAAGTTTATTAAGGTTACTAAAAGGAAAAAAATAAAAAGTCAATAAGAAGGAATGACAGAGTCAAGATGAAGAGAAAACATGGAGAGACCTTCAGAATAAAACCTTAGGAGGAATAAATGCAGCTTCTCTTTTTCTTTTGTTCTCGGCAGTTTTTTCTGCCTGTTTTTCCTGCTTATCTTGCCAATTTTTTGCTGATTTCTTTTGCTCACTTAAGAAGTATTCTCCAGACTCCAGTTGTAAGTCAATCTGCAAATATCATATAGCATCACATGCCAATACATATCAATTTATTTTCATAACCATGGTAGGAACAAGTAAGCACGCATAAGAATTCAAGAATGAACCATATCTCTTCTCTAATTCCAAAACAAGTAACTAGAAAATAAGTGTCCATCACAAGAAATGTGTTCAGCTTAAGAGAAGAGAAGAGAGGGGGGAAGAGCGTTGCTATCTCCACACTTAGCATACCCACCATTAATGCACACACTGCTCAAAGAGAGTTAAGTAATCTTTATTGTCAGTGGGGCATAAGCAGGAATCCTTATTGCCTTTAAAAGTTTAAAGCATGCAAAAGAGAAATGTGTAAATGGAGTGAGTATGCCCAGGGTGCAAAAATTCTTAAACAAAAGTATGACCTTAAGACCAAATCTAATATTCATGGAAAAATAATTCGTCAAGGAACACTGGATGTCTGATCCAATGTGGAGAAAGAAAAAGGAATTACAAAACAAACAATGAGCTTTAGAAAGATAAACCAAGACAATAGTATTAGAGATGCAAAACCAATTGAAGTTAATCATTGTTGTTAAAATCGGTTGATTATCGTTTCGAATCAACCAATTCAATTCAGCACCCAACAAAACGGCTCGTTATGTAGAATCAAAGAGGAGACAATCGCAGTTAAATCAATCTAAATCACATGATACATGTGATTCACATACTGCCATCTCCAAAAGTGCTTGAAAATTGATTTAAGGTTGACACTGATCGAAATTTTTGTGGGATCCATTTCTGGGTATGTTTCAACCAACGTTACCAGTATCGCTCACCCCCCTAAAAACTACGTTCCGAGCTGCACAACCCAGATCGCAGTGCGTTCTCAACCCGGATCGTGAGAAGCAATGATCCCATTTCGCAATTATTAACCATAATAAAGTCATACAGATATATGCCAAGCCCAAGAGGAAATATATTCTAAAGAAAGTCAGCCCGTCTCCGGAGATTAAAGAGAGGGAGGCAGCCCATAGTTGGAGATCAAGGAGAGAGAAACACCATCTTCATAGTCAAGGAGAGAGAAACATCGACTACTGCAGTCCATGAGAAAGGAGGGCTGTTGCCGTAGTCCAGGAGAGAGGAAAGCCGTGGATGTTACAGAGCGGAGAGAGACAAAGGTGTCGCTGGTTTTGGGGATTTAGTTATCAGGGAGAAAGTAGATAGAGACTGGTGAGAGAGAGAAGGAGGGCTTCGTTTATGTTTTGAGCTTTTCGTCATTTTGGGTAGTAATGTAGTGTTAACAACAACACAGGGAAATCATTTGTGGTTGCATTTTTTGAAAATGTGCAACAGTTGTCCTCTATTGTTAGTTGACCAAATAAAATAAAAAGAAATTAACGATTTTTATTTAAAAAAAGAAATTAACAATAGCTGGGAGAACAACTAAAAAGTACGATGGGTCTTAATTTTGGACAATCTTGAGTCTTTTGATTTTCAAAATTGGTTAGCACTTTATTAGTAGACTATTTAACATTCAACATAAAGCACCAAAGGAGGAACCTGATCCAAATATTTTTACTTGAGGACCTCCATGACAAAGTTAAAAAGAGGTCTACAAGACTGGCCCAGTTAGCCAATACAAATTATATGGACTATTCAATACAAGGATTCATATTATTAATATATATATATATATATATATATATATATATATATATATCGACCGGAATTAACATATCCTAAAGTACCGCAATCCCAAATAACGATCCAACTAATCCTACCCCCACGTACTGCATACCGAGCAAAGTTCCGTACCGCATACCATAGCCTACTGCGTTCCAGGTAGCTTTGGTTTCAACTAAATAGATAAGTTTTAATAGTAAGTTAGTGACAACTGGTTGAAAACACAGAAAATTTATCTAGATTAGGGTTTTGGCTCAGATACTAAAGTGTTTCCATTTCTGTTAATCTATCCAGTTTTCTTGAATCAATTCAAGAACCTGACCCATAATATACTGATATTTTTTTTATCAGTCGAAAATATCAGCATTTAAAATGCCAAATTTCAATTTAAAGTAACCATGATGACAACCCAAGGTTGTCCAAAATCCAAATCTGTAAGCCTACACAACTAAACTGAATATATATTTAAATACGTCAGGACCTGTCGTATTTAAATCGATATTATTTGTAAAAGATTCCTTATTGGCAATATATGCACCTGATGGAAACAGAATAATGACTATCTACCACACCTGCGGGGCAAAAAAAAGATTTATCTGAATTTAAAGAAAAATATGAGACAGAGGATCAAAATAAAAAAAAGAAGAAAACTTGAAAAAAGAAGAAAAAAAGTGGGAACCTAATATAATGATCACAGATACATTGAAGAACTGGAAAATAATTACCAGACTAGCAGAAGATATCTTACCTTACTGGGTTGTGGTTGAGGAGGGAAAGGAGTATACGGCTTCTTCTCTTTACTCTTAGCCTTCTTTTGTTTAACATTTCTCCTGGAAAAGTCATTCAAGTACCAAGAAAAAAACACATTAATATATTACATATGTATGTATATAAGAGAAAAGAGACTTTAAGTATTGAAAAATACGAGTAAAACATTCAAAAGAAATTGAAAAGAAACATACTTCTTGAACTTCGGCAGAAACCTGTCCCAGTTTTCATTTGCAAGTGCTGGATCTCTCTCCAATTCTTTCTTCATCATTAGAATCTAAAATCAGGAAGAAAAAAAAAAGGAGGGGGAATCAGAGAGACTGACATGTTTTCCGTAGAAACATCCTTTAACATGTGTGTGTGATATATAAAAAATAAGCTAGGAACAAAGAATGTCTCTGCACCTTAATATGGTATACAGGATGCATTTTGTTCTGCATGCCGTCTTCCACAATCCTCCTAGCTTGCTTTAGACCTTTATATGAACCCATCACAGCTACTGTGTTTCCCTATTCAATCCCAAGCCAAAAAGAAAATCAATTCACGATTCTCCAGCAAAAAAGAAACCCATAATTTAAATATTGAAATTAGAAAGGGCGGTAAAAGTTACCTGAACAAGAATGTAGCAGCCTGTCAATATTTCAAGTGCCTGCAACAAGTAAAATGGGGAGAAATAAGGTGGTAATAGAATTCAAGAAAAATCTAACCATGTCACTTATGCTTTTGTACACGAATTGAAATCTTAATGTGTCAGACACTTGAAAACACAACACTCGTATTCATTTGTGTCGACACTTGTGTGGACAGCTATCAGAGAATTCAGTGTAGGTTACCTAAAGAACATGCATAACATGAGAGTTCTGTGTTGTCTTAAGAAACTTACAAAAAAATATCGTTCATATAATTTTTTATTACCTTCGGTTTTTCTGCAAGCGAATAAACAATCAATCATCATTAAACACATTCGAGATTTTTAGGAACCCATGTGCCTGACTCCATATCTGTGTTTAAAAGTCATAATGCACGATAGTCATGCCTAAACATTTGCTACACCTTTCTGTTCAGGGGTTATCCCTCAGAGGTTGCTCCTTAAAACATCATTTCTAAGAAACTGTACGCACCTTCAAAGTAGAAGAATTTAGGCCCACGAGATGCTGTCTTCTTTTAACAAATCTTTCCTGCACACAGTAATGACATATATATTAAGATGACATATTTCATAATTTGCATACATTTAGCACAATTAAAGGTCAACCAATTTCATAACAATATGTTCTCTGATTTCCATATTTCCAACAAGAGCGTATAAACTATGAAAACTCATGAGCTCATATCCATTTCAATTAGTACAAATGCGATAAAATAAACTAAAATTCTATACCATAAAATTGATTAATCAATCAGCCATAGGCCCAATGCCTGGCTGATCACATATCAGCCCACAGTAAGTGCTACCATAAGCCATAGCCATGTCATGCTCGGAGAGAAGTTATCCTCCGTGAAGGCCTAAAGCTAATAATTCTTTTTAATCCAAGAGCAAGTGTCCATACTACATACTAGTCATTTTAAGTCTTAAATAGCTTAATATGAATATTTTATTTCCTTAGGGTTTTACTCAATGGTTGGGATTTAATGTTTTCTATGGCTAGGATTTTATCTCTAGAGGGTTGAGTCTAAAATAATTGTAATTCTCTATTTAAAGAGATACCACATATTTATTTTTTATGATAAGTAAGAGATACCGTATATTTTTGAAAATTTACAGCTTTGTATTTCTCAATGTTTACTAGTTAAACAAGATTGGTTTTTGAGATTTGTAATCCTTGTAATAAAAGGAAAAGTCAAGAGCCTTTATAAAAACCTTTGCATTAATCATATTTCTGAAACTTTGATCAATGTATTTTAGATGTTTTAGTTATCGAAACATGGATCAAAGGATAACTGATGCAACAGAAAGAGTTTGAAAGATGAAAAGAAATGCAATATAACATTAACCCCTTTCAATGACACAAAGATGACAAAAGGAGGGTTAAATAAGCAATTTTAAAGCCACCCCTTTTTGTTTTCTCTCTAGAGTCAATCCGATTGACAGAGAACTTTTCACAAGAGAGATTGTACTTGTCCCACCTTTCTAATACATGGTAAGCCTATTTATGAAAACAACCCTCTTTAAATGGCTCAAAAGGGGGAATCCCTTAAGGACACTGAACTAAATTTGCAACATCTAACCCCAAGTTTAATAAGATGCATGCGTTGAGCGCTTGTTGCCTAGCTCAAGCCACTCACATAGGTGCAAACGACGAGTGCCTAACTGGAGTCTACTGGCCTGGTGACATGAGAGGCGCTAGCCTTGTCTCCCCTGAGTGACAAGGTGAGCACCTTGCCTAACCTGAGTGACAAGGTGAGCGCCTTGCCTTGCCTGAGTGACAAAGTGAGAGCCTTGCTTGCATTTGACTACTCTGCTATTCACTTTACTGTAGTAAATCAAAGCTTTTAAGTTCTGTTTCTTTATGTTATTCTAAACGATTGGGATTACACTTACTTTAATGGTTAACCTAAAGGAAAATCACTTGGACAGGAGAAGCATGGAGTCAAAAGAAGAAGTGAAAGGAGACCAAAGTCATAGCCTAGTAAAAGTCTTAAAATATATATAAAAATGTCTTAAAATATCATATAAACCTTTAATAAAAATTAAATCCTAGCCATGACCCAAAAAGACCCCCAAAAATAACTAAAATACTGTCAAAGTACATTGAAAATTAGCATGAAGAACATTCCTGCTATTGTACCATGACAGTTTTCGACAATATTAGGTACAACACCTGTTTTACCTTTTCAGTTACCATCTCCTTTAACTCTTTGTCCTGCACCAGAGCCATGCTTCTCTTTTCCAGCCATATTATAGTTTCTCATAACCCTCCTCTATTGTTACCCTATCATAAATTCTAATATGTATAAATTTCTCCTAGCCTTTTCCCTCAAATTAAACCACTTAATCTCAACTTTAGCTACAGAAAATTACAGTAAGCTACTTTTTCATTTGAGATTACTCCTTTAGGCCTCAAAACCAAATTGATTCTATCCAAACCCTTCCCTAAATTGTCTATATTTCTCTAATCCTAAGCCTATAGACAGGTATGGCAGGATTCCTCAAATTCTAATTTCTAAGTCCACATAAAATAACTAATAATTTATATACATGTTCTTATTCTAGCATTCAAAAGAAATGCAGCACTCTTCGACATATTTTCTCTACTGATTACATTTGTTAGGAACCATTATATTTTTATATATGGGTATTACTTTTGGACCAGTTCCATCTGTATACCCATAATAATACCTAAACAATATCTTTAGAATCTTAAGAACTGCAGTGGTCATGATCAATCAAAAATATGGAGCAATTAAAGCAATACACTCCTTATTGCGAACCAAGCTGCCGATCTTGATGATGTCGCATTGCATTTCATCATCCAGTATTTTAATTGCCTAAGACATCAAAGAAATGTTAAGCACCAAGTAAAAAATCACAGAGTGTGGGAAAAAAACAATACCACCTACATATTTCCCAGATAAGAAAAAAAATATTCAAAAAAGTGCAGGTGCAGAGATTAGAACACCAGTATTTAACATAGGACGCAAAGAGTTCAATGTTCCGCTTATTTTTGTGCAACTAAATTTGTTACTAAAAATAACAATACCGACTTGAAACAACAAAAATAATACTCCGGAAACCATTTCAGACCTTCAAAATAGAAGGTTCATAACTTACAGAAATATACTTGAAAGTTAAGAAGGAATGAAAAAAAAAAGAGTAGATAAATTTTTACCTGAGGTGCAGGAACACTTCTTGACAAAAGCTTAATGAGATCCCTGGCTTTGATTACAATGTATGGGTCCCTAGTCTTTCTCGTTGTTGAAACTGTCATGGACCCCTCAACCTAAGCAGAAGGGAAACAAACTACAGATCAGAGATACACAACAACATGAAGATTGAGGAGACATAATCGATTATCATCATTACACTGCTCATCAGAGCAAGTAATCAACTTGAGTTTGCTCTGTACTATACATTAAAAGAATGAATAGAGATGTAGAGTAGGAAACTTACAAGATTCAATTCGCATGAAATGCAGTGCTCTTTTAAAGCAGATTTGATCCTAGGCCTTCTTGCAAGTACTTTTCTCTGTATTGCGAAAAGAGAGTAGAGAAGGAGCTGACTTCGAGCCGCCTTCGTTCCAATTGGGGTCGAACTTTTCAATCTTCCAGTGGTCAATGTTAGGGTCCTCGTCCCATGGCTTTGGCTTGTCGTGCTTTCCCCTCTTTTTCACTTTGGCTTCCTCCTCCTCCATTTGATGAATATCCATAGATGTCTGCTGCTTATAAAACAGAGAGAGGAAGCAAAAAGAACAAATAAAAACCTGACTTGAGCGTTTTAGACCCTAGGATCTGGAACCGAGTTAGAAGAAGAGTCAGTGGCGGTGCCGAAGAGATGAGAAGAACCGTTGAGCCTTATATACCTAGGGTTTAGTTCTTTTACAGCCCATCGGATTGGGATTTAGCTTTTAAGGCCATGCTTACTTTTTAAAATAAAAAAACTTCAATTAAACTATACCAAACTATATATTTTTTATAAACTAATTGATATTTTAATTTTTATCTTATTTATTAAAAAAAATTTAATTTAATTTAATTTGAATAAACTTTTTACAAATCCACTTCTAATCACAGTATTTTGGATTTTCTTTTATCTAAATAGACTTTATATTTTTGTACTTGTGTCTCAATTTGAATTATGCCATCTCAAATCTCAATGGCATCAATGTTAATATTGAGTGTATTTCTAACTTCAAACAGAGTGCACTGAACACTGTTGACTTCCAAATTGATACTTTATATAGAAATAGAGATCGAGATGAGAATCTCAATTAAGTGGTACACTTGAGTCACCAACAATTTTCAAACAAGTTTTCTACATTCTTATGTTCAAAAGTACAAGAGTCCTCATTATTGACATTGGAAATATTTTTTTACAAATCTTATGCACTAAAATTTTTATTTTTACAAATCTTACGCACTAACTTTTTTTTTTTTTCAGAACAATTATTTCCAATTTTATGGCTCACTTCTATAAGAAATTTTTAGGTACATACAAGCCTTGGATGCACTTAGTGCTCTCTCTCTCTCTCCCACTTTCGTCGTACGGCTACACCTACACCTACGTGATGTCCATTCCCTTCTCTCTTTTTAAAAACCTTGTACCATTTGCTAGTGATGATAACTGGTTCTTCTTGAACCAAAAACCAAATGATACACAGTTCCTCAACTTCTATAGTGAATAATGTTCGACTCATCCAAAACACACAAAATAATGCAAGACTTCCCATTCTCAACTCTATACAGCTTTAAGAGAAAATATACTGGTTTCTTTGTTTGTTTCGTTCATTGCAGATTGAACACATAATTCATGGAACAATTTACATTTTAAGCTAATTAAAACATGATATCTTAGACTAATCACTGTCATTGAATTTCAGACAAAGTTAATATCTACAATACCTAACCACGAATTATTACCCAAATTTAACAACATATTGTGGTAACATTTTAAGTCAAATTTTCTTACACAAGTTTCGTGTTGTCCATATCATTTTCACGAGTGCAGAAATCCAACAGTAGCATCAAACAAGTGTTAGGTTATCGAAGGAGATCTTACCTCGATGACCGAGGACTTGAGACATTTTCGAAATCCCTCTCTTGCTTTTCACTATCAGATATCTCTCTCTTTCTCTATTTCCATCTCTCTCATATGTGTTCTGAAGGAAACCTAGTCTGTTTGCCATTAAGATCAAAGAATAAAGTCTCCCGGTAATCTATAAAAAAAATTGCACGAGGTTTCAATGGTTTAACAACTGTTTGGAGTTAAAAGTTCATTTTTGCCTCAAGTACTACCCCGTGAGCAGACTTGACTTTATTCTGTCACTTACTAGAAATTAACAGAGATTCTCTGTAATACCTACATTTTCATATAAAATCATTTTCCAAGCATTATCATCATACATCTCATACATACATTTAAACTCATGTGATTTATGCTATACTAATTTAAGTGGTGAGATTATAGTATTTTTCTTTTGGAAATTGTTAGACATTGTGTAAATATATGGAAAGAAAAAAGTACAGAAAAAAAACCGAAAAAAATATAACTTCAACTTTAAGGTAAAATCGAACACGACTTGAAATTACATTGGACTGTATTACTTTATATATATAACCCACCTCTGCATGATTTCTCTACATCGAAGATGGCTGTAACAACCCTAAAAACTCCTCTTTCTTATCTCTCTCTCAGTTTTCTTTTCTTATTCCCCTTCTGTGTGAGACTGACCCCTATGCATGCAAGACTGACACTTGTTCGTGATCAGGAGCTTCCTCTTGTGCCGCCTCTCACACAGCTATTTTCGGCGGATTTCTCCTCTTTCCCGGCTAGATTTCTCCATCTTCATGATGCTGCCTCTTGATTTTCCTTCAGTGAGTCTCGTATTCTCTCTTTTTCTTTCTCACGTGCCCTCAATCTTTCTCACATCATTTAACGCTCCATCCCTTCTCGTACTGGCAGATATCAAAGTCGTTGTTAGGTAGCTTTTCCGCGACAACCAGGCATGTTCAACCCTCCATAAACTTTCGGTAGCACCCTCCCCTCTCTAGTTGATCATAAATTAAACCACAAACATCATACATGCATGAATTTCATAAGTAAATTGTATAAATATAATTGGAGAAATCATATAGATTCAATTACTGCTGATTTTATACTTTTATCTTGACTATGGAACTTGAAGTGATTGGTTATTGATGAACAAGCTACCATTTAGCACGTAGAAACTGGATGGGTTAGATTCAAGAAAGCCTTTAAGGCTATGGTATAAGTTAGTATCAGTAACTCTAAAAGAAAATAAATGAAAGATTGTATTTATGTAGAAGTTGTAAAATCTGATTTGACTTAAAGATTAATTGCATACTTAAATCCTGGAAATTTCTTTTACGAGAAAGAATTATGATGTGACATTATAGATAATGTGCTGTTTTTGTGAACAGTTGGGTACCCTGACTTTTACTAGCTACTTGGAATTTATAAGAATGGGCGTGTGCATTACAATATGTTTATAATTGTGAATAAAACACAAACAGATTATTTGAAACATGTTTATAAAATTACTTAGTCGCGTTAAATTTGAAATCAACAAGCTATATATGTAAGTTAGAGGTACAAATATACTCAGTATAACAATGCTTTGTGATACTAAAGTCCTTATATGGTATTATAAATACATTCCTATATATATTGAGGCCTAAAGAAGATATCAAATCAAAAATAACATTTGGATGATTAAATTAAAGGTGTATTTCATAAAGGACAGATTTGCTATGGTCTGTTAAAAATAATTATGAAATTATTTTGGGCATGTAAATGATATTATGTTAATGATAAATTGAAACTATAAGTTCTTATTATAATTAAGAGTACTTATAGAAAGATTTACGTGAGTAAGCTATTTAAATAATAGTATATGTTGGATCGTGTTAAAATGATATAGAATATGTACTTTTATGTTTGGTGTTGTGAGACTTAATTAGTTAGATATACTTTTATGTTCGAGTTATTAATGGAATGTAATACGGAAGTCTCCATCAAAAGCAGCTCGACACCTCCAAACCAAATATTTCATGCTATCGCACATGTTGGAAATCACCTTGACAAGATACTCAGGTGGTGATCTTCCAAACACCCAAGTCTAGAATGACTTGTAGAAAGAAATACAACAATCGAACAGAAGAACAGAAAATCAAATAATGAAAGAAGACAAGCAATTTGTTATCGAGGTTTAGCAATGTGCCTACGTCCCCGTGAGTTCCTCCGAACTCTCTGCACTAAATCAAATGGTTCTTACAAGTTACAGCAATCTCCTTCCAGAAACAACAAGTTCTTGAGGAAACCAAAAAGAGAATGAAGAAGATGAGAACTAACAATGCTCCCTTTCTAATCTAGACTTCTTTATCTTTTACAACTAGCCTTACTTACAAAGAGTCCCTCTTGTGTTTGTCACTCTTACACAATTCTCTCTATGTGTTTTGTCATTTCTAACTCTGTTTTTGTTCAACAACCACGCACCTCTGTTTTGTTCAGCTAGGGTTGTTATTTATAATATTCTGAATCTGTCGGCCAGTGCTCTGCAGCATCGACTTCCCAGCGCTACAGCTTTGAGTTTCTGTCCCTTGTGCTATTCCTGCCAGATTCTAGCGCTGCAGCGCTGAGGAACCAGCGCTACAGCTTTGAATTTTTGTCCCTTTCACACAACACCCTTCTGCTTGTGTGTAGAAGTGCGCACACTAGTGCGCATGGCCTTCCCTTGCTCCAAAATGAAGCACACACATATGTGCAGCCTTCTAACTTGCTGAACTTTGATCCTCCACCTTTGGTTTAGACTTTAACCATCTTTGAACCATACATGAACCTTAGACAAATACCAACAGCACAGAAGGTCGTATGCCACTAGCAATCAAAACCGAACTTAAGATTCTTACAAGAAGCATGACGTAGCGGAAGACTTGAGTTTAACCTTGGTGCACCAAAGAAGAAACAAAAATAGTGTCTTCAACCCTTTTCTTCTGGGCGCACCCTAGAATGGAGAAGAAAATAATTTTTCTTACCTAAAGATAGACACCAACCCGCAGGTTGCAAAGATAACACTTCGTAGAGTTTTGAGAGAAATTCTCTTAATAATTCTATTGATCAAAGTTCTGAAAAATAAAATAATGGGATCACCTATTTATAGTGATAGGAAAATCCAATTCCTTATAAAATAAGTAAATCTAGTCCTAGTAGAAAAGTAATAACATAAAGTCCTAGTAGAAAAGTAAATATAATCCTTGTTAAGAAAGGAAACATAATCCTAATAAAAAAATAGTTCTAGAGAAATTAAAGTTAATCCTGATAAGGAAAGGAAAACAAAATAAAATACTAATTATTATGTCTTACATCAGTCTCCCCTTCTTGAAAACAACTCGTCCTCGAGTTAGATTCTGTCCCTTTTTGGTGGAAAATATTCAAAAATGTCCGCCACATTGAACGTCGAAGAAATTGCTAGGTCCTCCAGAAGATTAACAACATAGGCATTATCATTTATCTTCTTGAAAACTTTGCAAGGTCCGAACTTCTTGTTTCGTAGTTTTCTCGATGTTCCAGTCAACAGTCGCCCCTTGTGTAGATACACCATCACAAGATCTCCCTTTCAGAAAACCTTTTATCTCCGACCCTTATCTGCCTTCTCCTTATACTTAGTACAAGTATCCTCAAGATGCTGACGAACCTCTTCATGAGTTGTCTTCGCCCACTTGGCCAAGTGCTAGGCTACTATACTGGCCCAGGGTAACTTGGGCAAATTTGCTAAGTCTACAACAACCTTCGAGTTCTTCCATACATGACCTCGAACGGTGTTTTTCCAGTAGACCTGTTCACCATATTATTATAGGCAAACTCGGTCTGAGCTAGATCCAGGTCCTACTGCTTTGGCTTATCTCCTGCAATACAACGAAGCAAGTTGCCTAATGTGCGGTTCACAACCTTAGTTTGTCCGTCTGTCTACAGATGGCTAGTGCTGCTAAAATTTAAGGCTGTATCAAACCTCCTCCATAAAGTTCTCCAAAAGTGGGATAAAAACTTGGTATTTCTGTTAGAAGTAATCAACTTTAGCACCCCATGCAATCTTACCACTTCTCGGAAGAATAGGTTGGCTACCTGGACAGCATCAGAAGTTTTCCTGCAAGAAATAAAATGAGCCATCTTGGAAAACCTGTCCACTACCAGAATAATAGAGTCAGCTCCTCGTTGGGTTCTTGGAAGTCCCAACACAAAATCCATGGACGCATCATCCCATGGTGCCTCGGGTATTAGTAAAGGCATGTAAAGGCTAGTGTTTTGCATTTACCATTTAGCTACTTGACATACTTGGCATATCCTCGCGATGTTTCCAACGTCGTTCTTCAGTTGTGGCCAATAATATCGATCATCCACCAATGCAATGGTCTTGTCTCTCCCGAGATGTCCACCTAAACCTCCACCATGCAGCTCTCGGATGACTTGCTCCCGAAGAGAACTTCTCGGAATGCAAAGCTGATTTCCTTGGAAAAGATATCCCTCCTGGATATGCATCTCGGGTATAGGTGTCCCGGATTTGCAATGATCCCTGTGCTCTCCAAAATCCTCATATGTTTCATATAACTCCTTGAGGCATTCAAATCCTGTTACTGCAACTTGTAAACTTACAAATAATGTAGCTCGACGGCTTAATGCATCAGCTACTCGGTTTAACTTCCCTGATTTATGCTTAAGGGAGAAAATGAATCGTTAAATGTAAGATATCCACCGGACGTGCATTCAATTCAGATTCTTTTGACTGTTGATAAACTTCAAAGCTTGATGGTCAATGTAAATGATGAACTCTCGCTGAATAAGGTAGTGCTCCCATACCTTCAATGCTCTCAGAATAGCATAGAGTTCTTGCTCATATGTTGACCATTTCTGTCTCATCTCTCCGAGCTTCTCACTAAAAAATTCAATGGGCTTTTCTTATTGAGTCAATACGGCTCCAATCCCTATAATTGACGCATCACACTCAACCTCAAACAATTTGTCGAAGTTGGTTAGAGCTAGTATTGGTGTTGTACATAGCTTCTCTTTGATTAGTTCGAAACTCTTTTTAACTTCTTCGCCCCAATAGAAGCCACCTTTTTCATGCACTTGATGATAAGGGCTACTATGTTATTGAAATTTCGAACGAACCTCCGATAGAAGATTGCTAACCCATGAAAGTTTTTGACCTCCCCGATAGTCCTCAGTATGGGCCACTCTCAGATTGTTCTCACCTTGTCCTCATCAACCTGAATCCCATCTGAACTAACTACAAATCCGAGAAAAAGTAACGGGTCTATCATAAAGGTGCACTTCTTCAAGTTGATAAAGAGCTTGTGTTCACGAAAGGTCTCCATTACCTCCCTTACGTGACTCATATGGTTTCCCAGGTTACGACTATAGATAAGAATGTTATCGAAATAAACTACAATGAATTTACAGATGAAGGGTTTCAATACCTGGTGCATAACTCGCATGAATGTACATGGTGCATTAGAAAGTCTGAATGGCATCACCATCCACTCGTAGAGTCATTCTTTAGTCTTGAATACAGTCTTTCATTCATCTCCTAGTCAGATACGTATCTGATGATAACCACTCCTCAAGTTGATCTTTGAAAAGATCTTAGATCTTGCTAGTATATCAAACATATCACTTATCTGAGGAATAGGGAACCTGTACTTCACTATGATCTTGCTGATAGCTCGGTTATCTACATACATCCACCAACTACCATCTTTCTTGGGTACAAATAAAGCTGGTACGGTACACGGTCTCATACTCTCCTGTAAGTGTCCCTTCCGCATTAGTCCCTCTACCTATTCTTATAGGATCTAATTCTCTGTAGGACTCATCTAATAGTGTGGAAGGTTGGGTAGACTAGCTCCAGGCACTAGGTCAATACAATGTTAAATGTCTCTCATGAGCGGGAGTTCGTCGGGCATCTCCTCGAGGATGATGTCCCGAAACTCTTCTAGTATCTCTTGCACTGGCTCGGGAATGGTTTATGACATAGGCACTGTTGACCCTCACCTATACTTTAATGATGACAAAACACAACCTTAATTATACTAACAGTGTTATCTAAGTGTATTAAGCGAGAAAAGCATTCAGCCAAGGATCAAAGTGGATGAACTCAACCCGAATCAAACATCAACTCAAGACAGAAGCTCTAGTATAGGTTAAGGTATTGAAACAAGTTGTAAATCTCACTTGTTAAGGTAAAGAGCTTATCTTATGACTCCTTTTGAAAAAGCATTTTAACAGAACTTTTTAATCAAACGTTTTTAAGTTAAAAACAATTCAAAACATACAAATTGAGTTGTTAAGCAATCCAGTCGACTGGGTACTTATACCAGAAGACTAGTATATGGGACTGTATATCCCTAGTCGACTGGGTCACATATACCAGTCGACTGGTACTTTGGGCAGAAGGTTCCCAGTCGACTGGTAAGTCATACCCAGTCAATTGGTACCTTCAATAGCCTTAAAAATGATATTTTTATCTTGACCTAGTCGACTGGTACTAAGATCCAATCGACTAGTAATTCAAAAAATATAACCGTTGAGACACAAAATTTCAGCACAAATTATATCAAAACGTACCAAATCTGTTAAGAATGAGAATATTACATCAAGACTATATAAACCCACTCTATTAAGCATTCTAAAAAGAAGATATCACACATTCAATCAAGTGTTTACTCATTGATATACAAAAGCTTTGAAAAATTGAATGTTGAGCCATTCTTCAAGCTTTACCTAGAAAGAGAGATATTATTCAGTTGTATAAGCCTTTATTATTGTCTCTCTACCATTTACTTTATAGCATTTATTGTAAAGGGATTAGCTTTCGAAAAGAAAAGATTAGCTTTCGAGAAGAAGGGGTTTGCTTCCAAGAGGAAGGGATTGATTATAAGGTTTGTGCAACATCCGTGAAGTTTCACGACTAAGTTTCTTAGTGGATTACTTCAAGGAGGTTCCCTGAAAAGAGTGAACGTAGGGTCGGAACGAATCTGATATTGCCGAACCACTATAAATCGAGTTTGCATCCTCTATTCCTTAAACTTTTTTATTTACAGCACACTACTTGTTTACATGCTTGTTGGTTTATCTATTTTTATAAACTTGTGATTAATTAGAAGAAATTTTGAAAAACCCAATTCACCCCCCTCTTGGGTTAAAACCTCAGTCTACAATTGGTATCAGAGCCTCGTTCTCACTTTTAGGCTTAATATCCTTAAGTTGATTCGATGGCAGCAAATAGCTATTCTGAGGGACACTCATACATTAAGCCTCCTTTGTTCAATGGCTCTAACTATAACTATTGGAAAAGCAGGATGAAAATCTTTTTCGAATGACAAGATTATAATCTGTGGAGAGTCATTGAAGAATGACCTAGAATTCCATCAAAGGAAATAACTTTTGGAGAAATCAATCATACAATGCCTAAACTCAAAACTGGGTACAATGATGAGGATTGTAAAATGATGTCTCTCAATAGTATAGCCACAAGCATTTTACATTGTGCTTTAGATATATTTGAATATAATAAAATCTCTGCATGTGTTTCGGCTAAGGAGATATGGGATAAATTGCAAGTTATATATGAAGGAACTAGTGAGGTTAAAAAATCAAAAATCTATATGTTAGTATCTGAATATGAATCTTTTAGAATGTCTCCTAACGAAATAATTTCTCAAATGCACTCACGTTTCACAACTATTGTTAATGGTTTGAAGCTTTTTGGTACGAACATTGAGGAGTTTGAACTAACAAGAAAAATCTTAAGATCTTTGCCACCCACTTGGAAAGCAAAGAAGACGACCATCACGAAGGCCAAAGATCTCAACAAACTTGATGTTGAGACACTTCTTTGGTCATTGTTGACATATGAGATGGAAGAAATGAATCTCATTGTCAATGATGATGAAAAGAAGAAAAAAAGTGATTGCTCTCAAAATCTCTACATACAATAGAGAAGAGGAATCGGAAGAAGAGGCGGAGAGCAGCGAAGAAGATAGTGAGATGGCTTTAATCACCAAATGGTTTCATAGGTTCTTAAAGAAAAGCAAGAAACCTTACACAAAGGATCCCACTTCAAAAAAGAAACCACTTGTGTGCTATGGATGCAAGAAACCTGGTCACATCAAGGCCGATTGTATGGTTACAAGCAAACTATATAGGAGCTTCAAGAAGAAAGCTATGATTGCAACTACTTGGAGTGATAATGAAGAAGAAGAATCCTTGGATAAAGAAGTTGAATACGAGGAAATTGCCAACCTATGCCTTATGGAAATTGATGATGAAAATGAGGTATTATCTTCTCCCTCTTCTAAAAATAACATTGTTAGTAGTAGTGAAGAATTGTTAGAAGTCATAAATGAAATGCATGATGAATATAAGAAATTAAATTCTAGAAACTCAACTCTTAAGAAAGAGGTATCATCTCTTTCTAAAGAAATGATAAGTCTAAGAGAAGAAAAAGATAAACTATCTTCATTACTTTATGATTCTTCTCAAGATTTCCTAAAAAATGAAAATAAAAACTTAAAGAATAAGATATTAGAATTGAATGGCACTATATCTAGACTTATGCTTGGAAAAGAAAAGCTTAATGAAGTGCTTTCTTGAAAAAGATTAAGTGGAGGAAAATCCGGGTTAGGATACTCTCCATTAGGTAAGCAAAAATCAAAAAAGAGTTTATTCATGAAAGCCTCTTGTGTGAATGAAGCCTCTACTTCAAAGACCACTAGCAATGTCAAAAGCTTTCCCTCAATGAATGCTAGTAGGTCTAGAAATACTAATTCTAATGTATATACAAGAATGAAGCATCCTAGAAATACTCATGCTTATATGTATACTCATTCAAGAAATGCTTATACACATCCTAGGAATAACCATCATGTGCATCCTAGAAACAATATGTATAATCAAAACTTGCATCTTGCACAAGCATATCCTAGGAATTACTATCATGGTTATTCCAGAAATAATATGCATACTCATTAAAATGCAAACATGTATCCTAGAAATCATCTTCATACATTTTCTGGAAATGACATGTATATTCATATTCCTCACAATAGAAACATGTATCCTAGGAACTTATATCCTAAGTATTATAGGCATGCACAACTAAATACTCATAAAAATTTCAATAACTATCATCCTAGGATTGTGCCTTATCAACATGTCTATAGATCACCATTTGCTGTTAAGAAAGTATGGGTCCCAAAAGGAACCGTATTTTTAAGGACTAACCCCAAAGGACCCAAGAAATTTTGGGTACCTAAAAATGCCATTGTGTATCCTTGTGTGATGTAGATATGTCTCAACACCAAGGAAAAAGGTAACTGTTGGTACCTTGATAGTGGATGCTCAAAACACATGACCGGTGATAAAAGTGTATTCAATGAGCTAACCCTAAGAGATGGTGGACTTGTCACCATTGAAGATAACACAAAAATAAAGATCATCAGGCATAGAAAAGTGAGTAATGATTTCTCAACCATAGATAATGTATTGCTAGTATAAGACTTTAAGCCAAATTTACATAGTATTAGTCAACTTTGTGATAAAGGCAACAAAGTCACATTTGAAACCTCTCATTGTCTAGTTATAGACATCAAGAATAACAAGATCAGGTTTGTTGGCCATAGACATGAAAATGTCTATATAGTTGATTTAAAATTATTGCATTCCGAAAATGAAAAATGTTTTCCCGCATTTAGTGAAAACTCATGGCTATGACATAGAAGGCTTGGTTATGTGAACGTGAATTTGCTTAAAATCATTTCTAGAAAAGATTTAGTCATTGGACTTCCTAAAATCAATTTTGAAAAAGATAAAGTATGTGATGCTTGTCAAATGGGAAAACAAACTAGGATTTCTTTTAAATCAAAGAATGTAATCTCAACTACTAGACCATTAGAACTTTTGCATATGGACTTATTTGGTCCAATAAGTACCATTAGTCTAGGTGGCCATCAATTTTCTCTTGTTATTGTTGATGACTATTCAAGATATACCTTTATTATCTTTATTGCTTACAAGGATGAAGCTTTCAAAGGATTTGAAAACTTTTGCAAAAATGTTCAAAATGAAAAAGAAATTTGTATTTTAAGCATTAGAAGTGATCATGGAAAAGAATTTGAAAACCAAAGTTTTTTAAAATTTTGTGATGAAAATGGAATTGATCACAACTTTCAGCTCCTAGAGCTCCTCAACAAAACGGAGTTGTTGAGAGGAAAAATAGAGCTCTAGAAGAATTTCCAAGAACAATGTTTTGTGAAAATAGTTTACCAAAATACTTTTGGGCTGAAGCAGTAAACACCTCTTGCTATATCTTGAATAGAATTGTAATTAGGCCTATGCTTGACAAAACTCCGTATGAATTATGGAAAGGTACAAAGCCTAATATCTCCTATTTTTCGTACTTTTGGTTGTAAATGCTTCATCCTAAATAACAATAAAATTAACTTGGGTAAATTGGACTTTAAGACCGATGAAGGGATATTTTAAGGATATTCAACCTCTAGCAAGGCTTATAGAGTCTTAAACAAGAGAACTCTAGTGGTAGAAGAATCCATACATGTAACTCTTGATGAGTCTAACCCAATTAGTAGTAGATAAGTCTCTTTTAATGATGATGCAGATTTTATTCCAAGAACGGAAACACCTACTCCCATTGTTGACCCAAAGAAGAGTCCACCTCAAATAAATGAAGAGAGACAAACTCTCAAATTGGACCAATCATCTACAAGCCGACAAAAGGATAGTCTTCCCAAATATTGAAGGTATGTAAATTATCACCCGATTGATCAAGTGATTGGTAATTCTTCACAAGGGGTAAGAACTCGTTCCTCTATTAGAAATATTTGCAATTATGTAGCTTATTTGTCTCAAAAAGAACCTAAGACATTTATAGAAGCCGAAAAGGATAATGATTGGATAATTGCAATGCAAGAAAAAATAAATCAATTTGAAAGAAAAAATGTTTGGAATCTAGTTCCTAGACCTAAGAATCATATAATAATAGGAACTAAAAGGGTATTTAGAAATATGATGGATGAAAATGGAATAGTAACTAGGAACAAGATTAGACTAGTTACTAAGGGATATAATCAAGAAGAAGGAATAGACTTTATGAGACATATGCTCCCGTAGCTGGATTAGAAGCTATTCGAATATTATTAGCCTATGCATGCTTTAATAAGTTTAAATTATTTCAAATGGATGTAAAGAGTGCTTTCTTAAATGGCTTTATAGAGGAAGAGGTTTATGTTGAACAACCTCTTGGATTTGAAAATCCTAGTCTTCCAAATCATGTCTACAAGCTTTCTAAGGCTCTATATGGGTTGAAGCAAGCTCCAAGAGCATGGTATGAAAGACTAAGTAAATTTTTGATTGAAAATAATTTCATAAGAGGTAAAGTAGACACAACCCTCTTCATAAAAACTCACATAAATGACACTATACTAGTCCAACTATATGTTGATGATATTATATTTGGTGCTACTAATTAATCAATATGTCAAGAGTTTGCCAAGTGCATGCAAGGTGAATTTGAAATGAGCATGATGGGAGAGCTTACCTACATCCCTAGACTTCAAATCAAATAATTAAAAGGAGACATCTTCATCAATCAATCAAAATACACTAAGGACCTACTAAAGAGGTTCGGGATGGAAAGCTCAAAGCCACTTGGTACACCTATGAGTACATCTACAAAACTTGATCTTGATTAAGTAGGTAAGTGTGTAGATACTAAATATTATAGAAGCATAATAGGAGCATTGCTCTATTTGACTGCAAGTAGACCTGATATTATGTTCAGTGTATGCAGTGTGCTAGATTTCAGGCTAATCCTAAGAAATCACATGTAGTTGCAGTAAAAAGGATCCTTAGATATCTATAAGGAACTCAAACCATAGGATTATGGTACTCTAGAGATTTATCTTTTAAGCTTGTAGAATATTTAGATGCTGATTTTGCTGGATGTATGTTAGAAAGAAAAAGCACAAGTGGAACATGCCAATTCTTATGTGCAATGTTAACCTCTTGGTTTTTCAAGAAACAAAATTCTGTTGCGCTATCAACCGCCAAGGCGGAATATGTAGCCTCTGGAAGTTGTTGTGCCCAAGTTTTATGGATGAAACAACAACTAGAAGACTATGACATTATCTTTAAAAATATCCATATACATTGTGATAATACTAGTGCTATCAACCTAACCAAGAACCCTATTCAGCACTCTAGAACTAAATACATAGAAATTAGACATCATTTCTTAAGAGACCGTGCTAAAAAATGTGATATAAGACTAAAATTCATACATTCAGAAGATCAAATAGCTGACATTCTTACAAAACCTCTAAGTGAAGCTAGTTTCTGCAAAATTAGACTATTAATGGGATTGTTAGATTATGATAAAAATGTATGTCTGATTGTTTTTTCATTCATCATTATGCATACTTGACATCTAGTGAAAGAGTATTAATCCACATTTAATGTGTCACTCACTCAAGATGGCATAGATAAACAAATTTCGTGCTAAGACTCAAAGATTAAAAATTTTCTTAAGGGTCCAGTCGACTAGTAAGTCTCTGCCTATTCTTCCAGTCGACTGGTAAGGCTATACACCAATCGACTAGACCTTGTTTGGAGCCATTTTTTGAAATTCAGTTATCAACCCAGTCGACTGGTATGAACTACCTAGTCGATTGGTATTTGTCTGCCAGTTTATCTAGTCGACTGGTACCTTGATCTAGTCGACTGGTACCTTGATCCAGTCGACTGGTATGCAAAACTCTTCATCTCTACAAAGGACCTAGTCGACTGGTACCCTAACCCCAGTCGATTGGTATCGCGATTCTATAAATAAACTCTTCATTTTTTCCAGATTTTTATGCAATTTTCAAAAACACTAGCTTTCTCTCTCTATAAAATCTCATCATTTTGATAAAAAAACCTTCAAAACACTTCCTAAACACCTCGATCTACTTATCCACACAATCCATTTTAACTATCTACGGTTGAAATCTCTCATTTTCACTTAAAACCCTCTTTAACCTAAAACTCACATTTCTACTAAAATGTCCGATAGAATACAGATAAAAACCACCGTTGGGGGACAACATGCGCCTACGAGGCCAAGATACACGAAATCCACTGCTCCGGATTCACGGGGGAAGGGTGTGGCGGGCTCATCAAGCAAGAAGCCCATAACAAAGCTTGATGATTCTCTGTTTTCTAGCCTTGCAGCGAAGGACATGTATGTCTTTATCATTCGGCACAAGAAAATCATGATGGGTAGAGTTGTCAACTTCAACTCTATTCGTCATGGTAATTTCAATATATTACCTACCTTCGAGGTAATAAACTTGACCCCATTAGTCAAGATACATGAGAAGTACTACCCAAGACTGATTCACCAGCTCTATGCAAACTTAGTGAAACCAGTCCACTGGCTCTGAGATTCAGAACCAGTGTTATGAGTGTGGAGTTTGAGGTCACTACTGACCTCTTGATGAGCATCTTGAGGATCCTTGTGGGAGGGATCCAATGGAGTCTAGATGGATGGCCAGACAATTTCGAGGTTGACGAGCCATGTCAAATAGTTAGGGGTGACTCTAACTATGTGTTTCGACCCACTATATTTCACACATGTAGTGACATGCCCCTAGACTCAAAATTGTTCAACCTCATTGTGAGTTAGACTATCCACCCGAGACTAGGGAGTCAGGGGTATCTATCTAAGATAGATATTGTATTGATTTGGTGCCTTAAAACTGGGCACCACTTCAATATCTACCCCCTACTGCTCGTCAACATGATTAATAGCGAAGCAAGTGACTCTGGATGCCTTTCCTACGGGATGCTTATCCTGCTCATCCTCCAACACTTTCGGGTGCCTGTCCCCGCCTCCGAGGCTTAGGACATCGGTCTCAAGGATATCATCAACATCTCTTCACTGAAAAAGATGGGATGCACAGTCTGAGACGGCTTCATCTACTCCAAGGTCGGGAAGCACATTTGGATTGGAGAGGACGACATCAATGTTGATAAAGATGAGGGTCCAAATGTTGCAGTTGTTGCTGCTATGGATACAGACGACCGAACACCTCCTATGGGTGACTCGAGTGCTGGTCAGGCTGGATATGACGATCTCCTTCAAGCTATCACGAGCCTCCAACTGACCATGCAGTCCGGCTTCCAGAGTTTGAGCTCTACAGTCGAGAGCATGCATCACGACCTCCGCTCTCTCCGGGATGACTTCGAGTTGCACCGTGAGCATACTGAGGGCTCTCTAACTGAGCTTCAGGATCTTGCTCATGGCAGCTCTGACTCTCATGCTCCCTGAGTCTTTTTTCTATCCACCTTTGATGTACATAGTGATAGAGTTTCTCATTGTCTTAACACGAACATATTTTCATCTTTTATTGTATCTGTACTTCCGTTTCGGCTATACGAAGCCTAGTTTGTATAGACTATTATTATATATGATGATGGTTCTTGCTTAGATTTATTTCATGTACTTGTTTTACATATGTGTAATATAGTTTCATGCTTTATATCTCTTTATATTCGGATATATGCTTTAAAACTACTTCTACATGTATGAAAACTTCTGGTTCCTCTCGGGAAGGCTTTCGAACTCCGAATTATGCCAAATTTTTATATACAAGTTTGTTTATATCTTCATGTCTATAGTATCTAGATAGCTTATTTATTGGTTTACTACCCCTTTTTTTGCTATTGTCAAAACGGGAGAGAAAAATGAGAAAACGTGAAAACCTATTGTAAACTCAAACTAGTGCATAAATTTAGGGAGAGCATTGCTCCAAAGAACTTAGTATATGTTTATATATATTGAGTTGATTGGTTGGGCTATATGTAAACTACTTTTGATCCTTTTACAGGTTGGTTTTATTCAAAAAACAGAGGAGACTCTGCCCGATTTTTTCAAAAATCCAACACTTAGTTTTTTTTAATAGTTCTCTCTCATTAGTTTTGTCATCATCAAAAAGAGGGAGATTGTTGCCCGTTGAGACGCGAGATTTCAGCACAAATTTTACCAAAACATACCAAATTTGTTAAGAATGAGTATATTACATCAAGGCTATATAAACCCACTCTACTGAGCATTTCTAAAAGGAAGATATCACACATTCAATCAAGTTTTTACTCATTGATACACAAAAGCTTTGAAAAATTGATTGTTGAGCCATTCTTCAAGCTTTACCTACAAAGAGAGATATTATTCAGTTGTATAAGCCTTCATTGTTGTCTTTCTACCATTTACTTTACAGCATTTATTGTAAAGGGATTAGCTTCCGAAAAGAAGAGATTAGCTTCAGAGAGGAAGGGGTTTGCTTCCAAGAGGAAGGGATTGATTGTAAGGTTTATGCAACACCCGTGAATTTGCACGACTAAGTTTTTTAGTGGATTACTTCAAGGAAGTTCCTTGAAGAGGGTGGACGTAGGGTCGAAACGAATCCGATATTGTCAAACCACTATAAACCGAGTTTGCATCCTCTATTCCTTAAACTCTTTTATTTACAGCACATTACTTGTTTACACGCTTGTTGGTTTATCTGTTTTTATAAACTTGTGATTAATTAGAAGAAGCTTTGAAAAACCTAATTCACGCCCATTTTGGGTTGAAACCTCAGTCTACAAGCACAATGGCTCCCTTAGCTACCAATGCAATGATCTCTCGGGCTTCCTTGACCTCCTCTAGGAGCTTAGTCTCCTCGATCAACAAAACCTGCTTTATTTCAGTTCGGGTTTGAGTCACAACCGAGTCTTCTTTCAGTGGTCTAAATATTATCTTCCAACCTTCCTGGAAAACAATATAGACATTGTCACGGCCTTTGTGTTAGGCGTCCACGTCGAATTGCCATGGTCTCCCTAAAATTATGTGATAAGCATCCATCTCAACAATATCACAAAGAATGGAATCTGAATAGTGCTTACCGATTGAGAATGTGAACCGAAACTGTTTGGTAACTAATGTCTTGGTACCCTGCTTGATCCATCCAATCTTGTAAGGTGCTGGGTGCTTCTCAGCCTTTAGGCTTAACTTTGTCACAATCACTCGAGACACTATATTCTCTCCATTGCCCTCATCAATGATCACATCACATACTCACTAGTTGATGGTGTATATTCTGCGAAAGATATTGTGCATCGGTGATTGGTCTTCATGTCTCGAGGATATGAGTATTCATTGGATAACCAAGGACCGGGAAAGGAGAGCTCCTTCATCATCGTTGCTGTTGTTTCCTCGTACTCAAATGTCTCTTCCCCGATAGCATCTTCCTCTTCAAACTCTTCATACTCTGCCACCTCACCAGTCTCGATGTCAATGTAATTCACCATCTTTCTTCTCCGGCATTGACCGGATCTATGCCCCGGTTGGTTACAGTTGAAACACTTGTCTGGCCCGGGTCGTGTATAAGGGTTGTTAGAAGGGGGTATGGTCCCTAACTGTCTCGGTCCACTAGTGCTGTCACTGAATGCCTTCCCTAACAAGACTATAGACTGAGTAGTGGTCTTGAGAATGACCACTAGATGCTTTCCCCCGAGACTCTGCAGATCGCATCGAATCACTCAAGTTTCGCTTCGAAGTTGAAGCTCTTGGACGCTCCAACTGTTTCTCTATTCAGGTGGCTAGGCTAACAGCTTCAGTAAGAGTGAAGACATGTTGCATAGACACCTTGTCTTGGATTTCCATACGCAACCCACTAATAAACCTAGTCACTTTTTGGGCTTTGGTCTCCATAAAATCATTCCTGGCAGACAGTCTATAAAACTCATCAACATATAGCTAGACTGTACAGATCCCTTGGTGACACTCTTGATACTACTAAAACAATCATTTCTCAAAGTCAGGTGGTAGAAACCGAGCTTTAAGAAGCCGCTTCATCTTCAGCCATAAAGTCACGGGATTCTTCCCTTGTCGGGATCAAGAAACTTGCAACTGTTCCCACCAAGCGGATGCTCTTGCCTTGAACTTATACACCACCAACTTGACCTTTCGTTTCTCAGGATTACTCATGTATTCGAAGAACCTTTCTAACTCCGTTACTCAATCTAAGAAATCTTCAATTTGAAGATGTCCATTGAACGAAGGCAAGTCTATCTTCATCCAGTATTCCTTAGAATCATCCCTACCATAATCTTGACACCTAAGGTGCTCTTTATAAGTAGCCTTATAGCCACCACCATAGACGTTACCCACATAACCAGTGCCTCTGCGCCCATGACCTCCATACCCTATGCCACCTCTGGCTCTGATACCAAAGACTCCATCAGCGTAATCTTCATCATTATTGTTATCGTCATGGACTGGATTGCCTCGGGGCCTAGGTTAAAAGCAGTGGGCTGGCCTTATCTGGATTCCATCGTTATCCCGAATGTCATGGTCCTGGTGATGTTGATTGAACCCAAGCTGCATCTACTCCAAAGTCTCTTCCAACCGTTGAACGGACTGCTGGAGATTCTGCAACTTAACTCTCAAAGGAGCCTCCCTGTCACGAACGTCGTCATTATGCGAGTTGTTCCCGTTATGTTGGCCGGCCATGTCAGGATAAAACTTGCTCTGATACCAACTGACATAGCAAAAGACTTGAGTTTAAACTTAGTGCACCAAAGAGAAAAGAAGAACATCGTCTTCAACCTTTTTCTTCTGGGTGCACCCTATAATGGAGAAGAAAACAGTGTTTCTTACCCAAAGATAGAACACCAACCTACAGGTTGCAAAGATAATACTTCACAGAGTTTTGAAAGAAATTCTCTTAATAATTCCATTGATCAAAGTTATGAAAAATACAATAATGGGATCACCTATTTATAGTGATAGGAAAATCTTATTCCTTCTAAAAAAAGTAAATCTAGTCCTAGTAAAAAAGTAAACATAGAATCCTAGTAGGAAAGTAAATATAATTCTTGTTGAGAAAAGAAACCTAATCATAATAAAGAAAATAATTTAAAAAAAATTAAAGTTAATTCTTAAAAAAAAAATACTAATTATTATATCCTACATCAAAGCATTACTTTCTTTGCTAAAAAAATGGGGTTTTCTAACTACTTTTGCCAGTCAATGGGAGGAACATTAGGTCCCCTTTCTCGTCATGTGGTTAGGATGGTGATGTTGAGATTCTGAGTTAATTCTTGTTATTTATATTCTAATTTACCTTTAAAATTCGGAGTGTCATAAACTTAGCCAGATAAAGTACGTGTTTAACTTTTTTTAAAAACATAAAAAGCTTATCGGTGAACTGAATATTGCTAAGTATAACTATATAGCCTATTTATTAGTGATTTAGTGTGTTGATGCGTTTGTGGACTATGACATCTGCATTCATGTATAGATACATCATGACATTGGTGAGAAGTAACTTCGACCTTATTTGAGAGTTACTATTTCGTATAGGTTCTAAGGCATGTGAGGGGACTACTTTTCCAGCTTACCAAAGTCATGTTTCGTTGTGTTTTTCAAAATCAATTTTAAATTTTCAAATGAGAGAAAGTAGTTGGATAATCGTAATTTTTTGAAAAAAAATCATTTTCAAAAACAATTTTTTAAAAATTGACCAATTTTCTCTTCTCTGCTTTCTGTTTCTCTTCTCGCACGACTGGATTCTTCCCTCTCTGCAGGTCCTTCTTCCTTCTCTCTCCTTATTTCCTTTCTTTTTCTTTCTTTGTCCGTTTTTGCTCGCGCCACCATCTTCCTCGTCTCAGACACCGTCGCGCCTCCCTATTCCTTGTCTACTATCGCACCACCGTCTTCTTCATCTCTAGCATCATCGCGCCTCCCTATGCGATGTCCTTACAGCTGGAGCTTGCTGCAAATCGTTGTTGAAGTGGCTGTTGTCGAGCACCACTGTTCATGCATGGGTTTCGGATTTGAAGATAGCAATTTGATTTTTCATAAAATTGTGGAATCTTAAGGTAAAAAGGCAACCTAATTCCAAAATTTATTGTTTATTTATCTCTCTCTTCTTCGCATATTCCCCAATTTATTTTACCAATTCTGGGTTTGTGAGGATTTGGGTTTTTTTTTTGTTTTTTGTGAAATTTAGGAAATTTTAATGGCTATTGTCAAAACAATTGCAATATCTTCAGGTTTGTAAATTATTTATATATGAATGTTGTTTTACAAATTGTTGCACTCTTCCTCACTGTGGCAATCTGGCGTCTCAATCAAATTTAAGGCACTGAGCTTCATCGCCATCACAGGTATATTTTCTAATTTAAGTCCAATTCAATTAATCGTGATTGCTTAGCTTAGAATCTGCTGGTTTATGATGAGGGATTAACAGCTTGAAATGGATTTGTGTTTGTGTTGGTCTTGTACTTTTACCATTGATTTAAGGCGAAGAGGTAATTTTTGTGGCTAAATTGGTTGATAGGTTTTGAAAACAAGTTCTTGATTTGAATACATAAATGATGTGGTTCCCATTTTTGCTTTTGTCCTTGAATCCCTTATTTGATCATTGTGTTGGTGGGTTTGGTTTAAATTATGTCATTGATTGTAAAGCTAATTTTTGTGGCTAAATTGGATTCTCTAGCCACAATGTGCTATCATTTTCTTGGTTAAAATTTCACTTTCTTTCAGGTTGATACTGATATGAATTGTATACGCATAGCATTGAATTTCGGTCTCTAGACTTTTCATGCTAAAGGATTTGTTTGTTTAAAAAATGAGGCCTAGTTAGCAGCACTTGCTCATTTGTTGAACAGAAATTAGTTAACTCTTTTTACATATTAATTTTGAGACTTTCTTGGATGTCATTCCATATAAAGCCTCCATTCATCATGGTGGTAGTTTGATGATGATAACAAGTAGGAAGCTGAAGGTATATAACTGAAGGATTTTGGGGATCAAAACTCTTTGACAAGTTCTGCCAAACTAATTGATAAGCTGTCAAAAAGGCCACAACTTTAAATGCTTTTGATTTAATTGATAAATATCTATGATACTAGTGAGACTTACTTGATTAAAATTGTAAGAGAATGGCTATACTCAAAGCACTGCTGAGAAGAGGAATGCTCGCAGTGTGAATCTGGAAGATTATCGCCCCATTGATCCATCTCAAGCTACAAAGGCTTCCATAAGACCTGGACCCATTGAGCATGGCAGTCCTCTTATCCCATATATTCCTAAGTCATCGCCTCCTGGCTATCCCAAGAATGGTTAATCGACTTAGCCTTCGTAAGATCCCTTTACCAATAACGAATTTACAACTTGCATATTGTTAAGGTGGTTACTCATTCTGTCTATATAATCTCTTCTTCATCCCAGCAGAACAATCCTTATTCCTCAACCCTTATATACCAATTTTATTCTCCTACCTTGAGTTTACTAGGAATTATGTTTGTGTACATAGCCATAGCAGGGCATAGCAGTGGCACCTTTGATGTGAAGCCCTCAAGTTCAGTTGAAACTGAAACCGTTACAATGAATGGAACTTAGCTCTCTATCCTTTAGCTCATTTTAAGTCTACCTTGTTACACTTTCTTACTCTAGTCCTTCTTACCTGAAATTAGTTCTTGTTATAAATAATTTCATTGATAATCTTTTTGAGGAAGACTCGAAGAAAATTGACCAAGATATGCCATGTAGAAAAGACTAATATGAAAATTTCTTCTCGGTGCATAGTTGTATGATTAATGATTCTTGCAGCATGTTGAAAACTATAAGCTCATTTGTCTCTCAAGAGAATTAATGGAGATTGCTTTCCTACCAATAAAACTTCCACCGTAATGGGTTCTGTTCGTTATAGTTTAAAGAAGGAACACTCAATTGGGAGATGTTGAAGTTCAAGTTAAAGTTTACTCGTGAAGTTTTGCTCTGCAGAGTATGCCATTAATCTTGTTTTCATATAATCTTAACAGTGAATAGTGTACTTTCTTTTTTATAGTCCAGTGACAATAAAATCATGTTTATATTTGAAAAGTATCCTTTTGTTTCTGCCATCATATTTGATATGATCCACGCCAAGAACCAAGAACTTGATGGATCAAGAAGGCTTACAAGATCGTCTAGAAGCAGATTTATGTGAGACCGCGACCCGTTGCTTATATTGAAGCAAGAACCTTGGTATAATGAAGACGCCACAATCAATTATGGAAGGATTATTTGATAAGTCGAAGATGAACACCACGGAAACTCTGATAAGTTCAGAAGTTCTAAAAGAACCGAAGAGAATTTTCTCTCACAAAGTATGAATCAAATCTGAATTGTCTTATTCTAAAAAGCCAATAGTTATTTAAATACATGAGAGTTTGTAACCAAATAGAAAAAGGAAACTAAGGAATTCGTAACGAATTAGAAAAAGGAAACTAAAGAATAGGTTTCATACTAGAATTCTGGTAACCTAAAATCCAAATAAGGAAAGTACTTAACTTGGCATGCAAGCCTTACAATTCAGCAATTAAATTAATAAGGAAACAATTAAGAAAAGGTAATAAGAAAAATTGCAGCCAGTCATTTTCCTTGATGAGCTAACCAAAATGAGTAAGTCTCCAATTTTGGGAAACTAAGATTTGAATTCACAATCTTGAGTTGATAGATTATTCCAAAGCTTGAATTATAGAAATCCATCCTTGTGGATCATGTATAGCATCATCCTTGGGCCCCCAAAGATGGTTCTTAGCCCAAATGTGTTAAATCAGCCCATTGAGAGTTTCCTTGAACCTGTTAGCTCGAGCCTTTGTAATTAGACCAATTGGAACTTGAATAGGATCCGCCTCCCATTTATTAGCCGCGTTCTCATCATTCCCCTCTTCTTGAAAATGATTTGTCCTCAAATCATCACCTACAAGCTATTTAAATACATGAGAGTTCATAACCAAATAGAAAAAGGAAACTAAGGAATCTGGTAACCTAAAATCCAAATAAGGATAGTACTTAACTTGGCATGCAAGCCTTACAATTCAGCAATTAAATTAATAAGGAAACAATTAAGAAAATGTAATAAAAAAAATTGCAGCCAACCATTTTCCTTGATGAGCCAACCAAAACGAGTAAGTCTCCAATTTTGGGAAACTAAGATTTTAATTCACAATCTTAAGTTGCTAGATTATTCCAAAGCTTGAATTATGGAAACCCATTCTTGTGGAACATGTATAGCATCATCATTGGGCCACCAAAGATGGTTCTTAGCCCAAATGTGTTGAATCAGCCCACTAAGAGTTTGCTTGAACCTTTTAGCTCGAGTCCTTGTAACTGAACCAATTGAAACTTGAATAGGATCCGCCTCTCATTTGTTAGCCGTGTCCTCATCATTCCCCTCCTCTTGAAAATGATTTGTCCTCAAATCATCACTTACATCAAAAGGGCTTAAATCAGAAACATGGAAAGTGGCACTAACATTGTACTCACCTGGCAAATCTAATTTGTATACATTGTCATTGATGCGCTCAAGGACTTGAAAAGGCCCATCTCCTTTATGAAGTAACTTTGAACGCTTTTGTGCCGGAAATCTTTCTTTCCTCATGTGTAACCAAACCCAATCTCTGGGTTGAACAATCAGCTGTCGGCGACCTTTGTTAGCTTGTTTTGCATATTGTTCCGTTATCCTCTCAACGTTTAGTCTTGCCTTCTCATGTATTTGCTTAACAAATTCAATATTTTTCTTTCCATCCAAGTTAGCATGTTCAGACATAGGTAATGGCGTTAAATCCAATGGAGTTAAAGGATTAAACCATAAACAATTTCAAATGGTGAAAACTTAATAGCATAATGAACAATACGATTATAAGCAAACTCAACATGTGGTAAACATTCTTCCCAAGTTTTAATGTTTTGTTTAATGATAGCCCTCAACAAAGTAGACAAAGTCCGATTCACTACTTCAATTTGACCATTAGTTTGTGGGTGACAAGTAGTAGAAAATAATAGCTTAGTCCCTAACTTACACCACAAAGTCTTCCAAAAGTAACTCAAGAACTTAGCATCTCTATCCGAAACTATTGTTCTAGGTATACCATATAATCTTACAATTTCTCTAAAGAACAAATTATCAATATTGGAAGCATCATCAGTTTTGTGACATGGAATAAAATGTGCCATATTAAAAAATCTATCCACAACCACAAAAATTGAATCTCTACCACATTTAGACCTAGGTAAACCTAACACAAAGTCCATTGATATATCTATCCAAGGCTCACTAGGAATGGGCAGTGGCGTGTATAAACCATGGGCTTGTACTCGAGATTTTGCCTGCCTACATGTGACACATCTACCACAAATTCTCTCAATATCTCTTTTTAATTGTGGCCAATAGAAGTGTTATTGTAAAACGGCTAAGGTCTTAGCAACTCCAAAGTGACTCATTAAACCTCCTCTATGAGATTCCCTTACTAACAAATCACGCAAAGAGCAATTCGGTACACGCAATTTATTCTCCCGAAATAAGAGACCCTCGTGCCTAAAGAACTTGCCCACTGCGTTTTTCTCACAAGCCCGAAACTTCTCACAAAAATCGTTGTCTAAAGGATACAATTCCTTAATGTACTCAAAACCAAGTAATTTTGCATCAAGAGTAGAAATTAATACGTACCTTCGAGAAAGTGCATCTGTAATAATGTTTTCCTTACCTTGCTTGTATCGAATGACATATGGAAATGTCTCGATGAATTCTATCCATCGTGCATGTGTTGACTTTTTAAATGCTTCAAGGACTCATGATCGGTGTGAATCACGAACTCCTTAGGCCAAAGATAGTGTTGCCAGGTTTCCAATGCTCGAACCAACGCATAAAATTATTTATCATAAGTAGGGTAGTTTAAAGTTGCTTCACTTAATTTCTCACTGAAATATGCGATTGGTCTTCCTCCTTGCATAAGAACTGCGCCGATACCCAAATCTGAAGCATCACATTCAATTTCAAACATTTTAGTAAAATCAGGCAAAGCAAGTAAAGGAGCATGAGCTAATTTTTCTTTGATCAATTTGAATGCCTTCTCTTGCTCGTCTCCCTATTTGAATCCAGCGTTCTTCTTGATGACTTCGGTAAGCGGTGCAGCAATAATGCTAAAGTCTTTCATGAACCTCCTGTAAAAGCTAGTAAGTCCATGAAAACTACAAACTTGACCTACACTCATGGGACTTGGCCATTCTTTAATGACACGGATTTTCTCTTCATCAACCTGTATTCCTTGTACACTCACAACAAAACCAAGAAACATAAGCTTATTGGTGCAAAAGGTGCACTTCTTCAAGTTAGCAAACAACTTCTCTTTTCTTAGTACATCCAAAACTAATTTTAAATGCACAACATGATCATCTAAGTTTGTGCTATAAATGAGAATATCATCAAAATAAACCACAACAAATCTGCCTATAAAAGCTCGCAAAACATGGTTCATTAATCTCATGAAGGTACTCGGTGCATTTGTTAATCCAAATGGCATAACTAACCACTAATATAAATCATATTTCGTTTTAAAAGCAGTTTTTCATTCATCACCCTCTTTCATTCTTATTTGATGATATCCACTTTTTAAATCAATCTTAGAAAATACATAAGCACCATGCAGTTCATCTAGCATATCATCTAAGCGAGGAATAGGATGTCGATACTTTACCATTATATTGTTGACTGCTCGGCAATCAACGCACATTCTCCAAGTCTCATCCTTTTTAGGAACCAAAATCACCGGAACAGCGCACGGACTCATGCTTTCTCTTACGTACCCCGTTTCCATCAATTCACTAACCTGCCTTTATAGCTCATTTGTCTCCTCGGGATAGCTTTGATAGGCTGGTCGGTTTGGAATTGTAGCACCAGACACGAAATCAATTTGATGCTCAATGCCTCGAATAGGAGGTAAGCCATGTGGAATCTCCTCAGGAAAGATATCATCAAACTTCTGCAAAGGAGAAACAATAGAACTAGGCAAAGACGAGTCAAATTGGTTAGTGTTTAACGCTTCTTTATACAAAAGTACAATCATTAGCTGATTTAAAAACATCACTCTTTTTTATTTCACTTGCTCTTGCATAGAAATTTGTTTTTCTCTCAATGGTGGAATCAACTCTCTTATTTTCTCTCTTAATTTTCTCAGGCTCTCTTATTTTCTCTTTCTGATTTTCACTCGTTCTCTTTTTCTCACTCTCTTTCGTTTGCTCACTCTCTTTTTGTAACCTCACTTGATCTTCATAAACCTGTTTTGGTGTCAAATGAACTAGAGTGATTGTTCTTTGATTGCTTACAAACGAAAATTTGTTGTTGAAGCCATCATGCTTAACACGTTGATTGAATTGCCATGGTCGGCCTAGTAACAAGTGTCCAGCTTGCATCGGAACTACATCACACAAAACTTCATCTTCATATTTTTCGATCCGGAAGGAAACTAACACCTGTTTGTTCACCCTCACTTCGTCACTATCATTGAGCCATTGCAACTTGTAAGGCCGAGAATGTTTAATTGTTGGCAGCCCTAATTTCCCAACCATTGTAGTGCTAGCAATGTTAGTACAACTACCTCCATCAATAATCACACTTCATACCTTGTTTTGTACGTGGCATCTAGTATGAAAGATGTTTTCTCGCTGCACTTTGTCATCTTCTTTGATTTGCACACTTAGAGCTCTCATTGCAACCAACAATTCTCCTTGGGCAGCGTATTCCTCATAACTCGCATCCTCCAATGGTGGCATAGATTCGGTATCTTTTTCGCCCTCGGTTTAAATTTCACCATTATCTCGCAATACCATAACTCTTTTGTTTGGACATTGGCTTGCTATGTGACCCTTGCCTTGACATTTAAAACACTTAATATTACGATTTCTAGTGGTGGAAGAGTCAGTTTTACCTTGATTTCCATGGCTGGTACTTTCTTGCTTTTGCTCGGTTTTGGGCTTGACCGTGGCTTACCTCTCATCTTTCTTCACAAAATTCGGCCTCTAAGATGAACCCGAGTTAGGGTTTTGCCGTGTATTGTTGCCCCCCCTCTTGAGTTGGTTCTTAATTTTGATAGCCATGTGCACCATATCTTCCAACTGTACATAATGATGCAACTCCACGAATTAGCAATTTTCCAGTTCAAACCAGCCAAGAACCTAGCCATAGTGGCCTCTCGGTCCTCCCTTACATTTGCTCGGATCATAGCTACTTTCATCTCTTTATAATAATCTTCCACACTCCGACTACCTTGTGTAAGACTTTGCAATTTTTGATACAACTCACGGTAGTAATGGCTTGGAACAAACCGTCCCTTCATCACGATTTTGATCTCCTCCCAAGTCTCTATTAGACACTCTTTATTTCTCGTCCTGTTTAACACTAGTTGATCCCATCAAACAATCGTATAGTCAAAAAATTCAATGGCCACAAGTAACCTTTTTAAGCTCGGAATAATTATGACAATCAAATACTAATTCTATCTTCTTCTCCCACTCAAGGTAAGCTTCAGGTTCGTTTTTGCCTTGAAACGATGGAATCTTCATCTTAATACTATCCAAGTTATTATCTTCCCGATTCCTAGCTTCTCTACCTCGACCACCAAATCTCCTATGGCTAACAACCGATTCTCGATCATCTTCTTCATTAAATCCATTCCCATAATACTCTTCATCTTCAACTCTCTCTCCCCTAGGTTGAGCTCTCTCCCTCCTACGCACATTAGAAGCGTTTTATTGCTGTCCCACACGTGCATTTTTCTACCCGATCTATCTGTTCATGAACCTGCTCTATCTTCGTTCTCAATACTCTACTCATCTCACCTATTAAAGCCTCCATGAGCTACTTCGGATCACCCTCGCCCGATGTATCTCTGGAATTACTTTTATTCTTGTTATCTAACATGTTTGCTGCAAAAACAAAGTTAGAAAAAAAATAACAAAAGAATCTCACCCTCACGTGTTTCACTTAAAGAATGAGTCACTTAATTTCACTTGTTTTTACACAAAATCATATTGGCTCTTATCCTCTTATGTGTTCACCACTCTTGCCTTTTTCCACTCGTAATAATCCTCTATAGGTTCTTATCAAACTAACCAAACAAGTATCAAAGTTTCCAGCAACAATTCACTAATAACTCACAAAGAAATTCAGATTTAAATGCTAGAATACAAGGAAAACAAAGATGAAAAATTAAAACAAGAATTGAAAGGATTGAATCTAAATATCACACACTTTTTTTCACGTTTTTTTTCTAAACTAGAAATTTGTTCTTTTTTTTCTTCGAATTTCCACCTTTTTTTTCTTCTTAATGAAACCAAACAAAAGATAAGCAAACCTGCAACTAAAACCTAGCTCTGATACCAGATGATATGATCCACGCCAAGAATGAAGAACTTGATGGATCAAGAAGGCTTACAAGATCATCTAGAAGTAGATTTATGTGAGACAATAACTCGTTGCTTATATTGAAACAAAAACCTTGGTATAATGAAGATACCACAATCAATTATAGAATGATTGATTTATAAGTCGAAGATGAACGCCACAGAAACTCCCATAAGTTTAGAAGTTCTAAAAGAACCAAAGAGAATTTTCTCTCACAAAGTATGAATCGAATCTGAATTGTCTTATTCCAAAAAGCCAATAGCTATTTAAATACATGAGAGTTCGTAACCAAATAGAAAAAGGAAACTAAGGAATTTGTAACCAATTAGAAAAAGGAAACTAAGGAATAGGTTTCATACTAGAATTCTGGTAACCTAAAATCCAAATAAGAAAAGTACCTAACTTGGCATACAAGCCTTACAATTCAGCAATTAAATTAATAAGGAAACAATTAAGAAAAGGTAATAAGAAAAATTGCAGCTAACCATTTTCCTTGATAAGCCAACCAAAACGAGTAAGTCTCCAATTTTGGGAAACTAAGATTTTAATTTACAATCTTGAGTTGTTAGATTATTCCAAAGCGTGAATTATGGAAACTCATCATTGTGGATCACGTATAGCATCATCCTTGGGCCCCCAAAGATGGTTCTTAGCCCAAATGTGTTGAATCAGTCCATTGAGAGTTTTCTTGAACCTTTTAGCTCGAGCCCTTGTAACTGGACTAATTGGAACTTGAATTGGATCCGCCTCCCATTTGTTAGCCGTGTCCTAATCAATATCTTCATCTAAAATACATTTTTCTTCATTTTATTGAACAAGCATCTACAACAAACTAGTGTACTCCATTGTCATCTTGTACTGAATGATGGTTGCTGCAATTGTTTTGTATTTGCAGATCAGGATTTTTACGAAGCTATTGGAATAGCATGATATCATCTCATTTAAGTTCCTCTTATTGTATATCATAGAGCAATGGGTAGATATATATTGATTGACTGTATAACAATAGTTACCTTAGAAATTAAAATGTGAATGTTAATATGATTTTTAAGGATGGCATGATGTATTGTATAGAAATATAATGAGTTGTTTTCCATCTCATTTGTAAAGTCCTAAGTTTTTAAAACAAAAGTATGTCATGTTTAAGGTATTGAACTATTTTACAAGAAGAATGATAGGTTGGTTATTTTCATTTTATCAAATTGTACATGAAAGTTGTATTTCTGTTTTTAATTTTTGAGAATTTATTTAACAAACAAAATTACATGACATGGAGAGAAGGAAGAGGGTTATATTTGATTCATGATTGTTATATTAAAATTGTATTCAACTATTTTAATATTTTCAAAAAGAGAACTATTATATGATATATTGAAAATTTTAAAATTTTGAGAATAAAATAATTCTATTTATTTTCAAGTATTTTGTGCGTGTTAAAGAAATATATTTAGTAAAATTGAGAAATGAAATTAATATAAGTTTCAAAATTAAAGTAAAAATTGAAAATAGTTACCAAAAGTTGCATCCAAACAGTTTTCTATTTTCAAAACAGTTTTCAAAATAAGAATATCCAAACAACATTTCACTGTTTTTTGTTTTGGAAAAAGTTTTCGAACTACAGTTATCCAAACATGTTTTCTTCAGAAAACATCATAAAACTGTTTTTAGTTTTTAGTTTTCATTTTCAAAAACTGAAAACAAGAAACTGTTACCCAAACATGCCCCAAGTCTAGTTTCTTCTGTGTTTTGAGATCAATGGTTCTCTAAACATACCCTATGGTTACTACTTATTATGTTTGCTTTGAGGTTTTAATATATAACAAGTATATGCTATGTTGAGTATGGATGATTTAATGAACTGACTTGTTACACTCTGACGAGAATTTGAGATTTTAGACTAGACTTGAGATCACCTTAGATTTTTATGATTTTATGAAGAATAAATACTTGTTATGCCTTATTTGAGAAACAAGTTTGTGGAAAATAAGAAAAGTTGATATTTTATATAAAAAAATTATATGTTTTCATAAAATTTGGGTTTGGATGGAATGCAATTTATCATTGGCTATTAGGCTGCCGTGATTATTTTTGCCCAATGGGGGCATTGTGATTAAATTTGGCAAATAGGATCGTTGTGATTATTTTTTCCAATGGGGGTGTTGTGATTAATTTTGGCCAAAGGAGCCATTGTGATTATTTTTGCCCAATGCGGCATTGTGATTAATTTTGGTCAATGAGATCATTGTGATTATTTTTTTCCAGTGGGAGGGTTGTGATTATTTTTGCCCAATGGGGGAGTTGTGATTAATTTTGGTCAATGGGACCGTTGTGATTATTTTTTCCCAATGGGGACGTTGTGATTAATTTTGGTCAATGGGACCGTTGTGATTACTTTTGCCCAATGAGGGTGTTGTGATTAAATTGGGCTAATGGGATCGTTGTGATTAAACTTGGCTAATGAGATTGTTGTGGTTATTTTTTCTAATGGGGCGTTATAATATGTGATTGGCCATTCGAGCCGTTATGATATGTGATTGGCCACTGGGGTCATTGTGATTTATTATTCCCAATGAGGCATTATGTTATGTGATTGGCCACTGGGACCGTTATGATATATTATTGTCAATGGGGCATTATGATATATGATTAATTGGCTACTAGGGCCATTATGATATATTATTAGCAATTGGGCGTTATGATATGTGATTGGCCACATGAGCGATATGATGTGAATAGCTTAGTGAAGGGCTTGTGATATGCGGCTTGCCTAGTGAGGGGTGTGGTGTATTATTCAACCCTTAATTTCATGTTTTATCTGCACTAAACTTTATATGTGTATTTAAAAGAGAAATTGTTTTCTTGTGTTTAGTGAATGGTTTCCTGGTTTTGTGAGTTGTTAAATGTTGTTTACCTCAAAGCATAGGTGGCAAATTAAGTTGTTTTAGTAAAGTAACTCTGTATATATATATATATATATATATATCTCAACCCCTACTTCTTATGTGATTGTATGATACATGTAGAAGATCTGTAGACATGGATTAATCTACAGGGAGAATTACCTTTATCTCACTCAGCTATATAGCTTACTCATCCTTTATATTTTAGTGATGGTTGTAGGTTTTGGTTCTTGTCCATTCGAGTGAGCATTGGTACGTGGTTAGTTGGATTCTGGCATCCTCAAAGAGTCTATCTTTTACTAGTTTCTCGTTTCAAGTTATTCACACTTTTTTTTCTTTACCTATTTCAATTAAATTATGTATTTTTAGGTTCCAAGGCTTGTAATTTATTCAACATAATTTGGGATTTATGAATGAACCATGAGGAGTAAGTTTTAATTTATGATTTGAGTATTTAATGGAGATGGTTTGATGGGTTTTAGATTAGGAATTTTGTTTATTTGGATCACACCGTTCTCAACTAGTGTTTGTCTTTTTTTGGGTATGGGTTGTTACATTTTTTGTATAAGAGTTTTAGGTTTGAGATTATGTAGAATCTTCTATTAGGAATAATGATTTTCACTATGAAGTTTTCAAAAGTCTTCTTGTGTCTGTCTCTTGAGGATACCAGTTAGGAGCGTTGTCTGATTAAGAGTTGTAATGTGATAAATTAATTAAGAGGATTTGATTTGTTTTATTCTTGGGTTTAGATTTTTTTTGTGGGACGGGTTGTGTGTAGGAATTCCTCTCCTAGTTGATGTTCTTATGGTGGGTATGCTAGGACTTAGATTTAGCAAGTCTTTGTGGTACCCAATGGGTGTATTGCTATGTTATTTGAGCCAAGAGCATACTTTATCGTGAAGAGTGACTTTGCAAACCCTATGTTGAGGGTGATGACATTAACTGTAGGGTAGAGAGAACAATTCATGGCCTTATTTTATTGTATTCGTTCACACATTCATGTGGAGCAAGTTTATGTGTACAATTTCTTGTTTTTAGGAATTCCTTCGAACATATTGTGTGGAGTACAATATAATCTCCAATGATGGCAAAACTGCACTTTGAGTTGGGAGCGACCCTTAACTCATTAAGACTTAATAATTAAGAGAGCTCAACGGAAGCGTGGTGCATTTGTCCATTGTTAGATAGCTAGATCCAAATTATTGAGGGTTAATTAAGTTTTTGGAATGCTCTACCTAGTTTTGACTTTTGATAAGTTAGTTGAATAGGTAAAGTGCTTATGTAGGTTGTAAAAAAATACACAAAAAAGAACTTTGGTTTCTGTGATGATTGAAAGGTAGTACTCTCGGAGTCTCAGGACTTGGCTGTGTGGCGAAACGTGTGTTTAAAAGTAGTTGTTAGGTTATGTAATCTTTTGTTCTTTATAGAATAAAATGAAAGAGAAGTTAGATAGTAGTAATTGTAATTGAATTTTTCCTATTCAAAGAGTTCATTGATATGAAGATGATGACTAATTAATTGTGAAGATTAGAATATTTAACAGAAAAAGGTTTGGTTGATTAGAAGATAAAAGTAATGGTTCATGTGAATCAATTGAGATGTGTTTAGAGTGTGCTTGATTGGTAAGTAATTGATAAAATTTTATCATTGTAAATTCTCAAGAGCATAAAAAGAGCATTTGAGTAAGATCAGTGATTGATGATATACACGAAGATTAAGGAAATCATAGAAAAATTAGAGTATTAGGAAGCTATATAGCATGTTTGGGGGAGAATTCGAAAAACGTGAATTGGTATAAGAGAATATGTATATGAGTCGACTTTGTTGAATTATAGCGATTAAGGTAAAGTTTAATAATGGTGTGATACTTAAATAAAATGAATTAATGGAACTTACAATTTTTATTTTTATTTCTTAAGAACCTTTCATTTGCTAACAGAGAGGGTTAATGGATATGCTTACTTTGATATAAAGATTATTAGGAATCATCAGCTGAATAGGGTTAAATATCAAAATAGTCTTAAATATCATTTGCTATGATTGAGTAAAGTTTTAGATTTCAATAAGTGGTGACGAGTGTAGCTATTTCATTTTGGTGGAGACTTATTAAGGAAGAGGGCAAATAATATTTTTTTAAAAATGGTTTCAGAGGTAAAAATTATAAACGAAAATAAGACATGATTTTTAAAAGAGGATTAAGGGGTTAGTAATTAAATTTTCTTAGAGATTTCTTTTGGGATTATCCTTAATTCATTTAAACCAAGCTCAAGGTAACCAAATATCCATTTGAACCCGTTTCGGACCCAAGGCTCAAGCCCAAAAGCTTACCCGCGATGCAATAGGTAAAAGCCATACACGGTTTGGTCTGCACTTCACTAGTTTCATGCCTACTACAACAAACCCACCTCCTTGCATTTTGCTACCTAGCTACCCTTTTGCAAACCGACTAAACCGCACCTATAATAGAGCTTTCTTTTTCCAATCATGCGCCATGGTAGGTGATAACCCACGCTCGGTGTGCAAATGGTGCACGCGGATTAAATCATGCTTCACTCATCAGCGCCGCGCAACAATCCCTAACCCCATCACTTCACCTGCCAATCTAACCCCATCATCTCCCTAAAAATATTTTTCGGCACTTGGCTCCCATCACGCCATCGTTGCCCTTGTCTCTTCCATTATTGCCTATAATTATCTCTATTTGCAATTCAAGAGAGAGACACATAGATACAACATATACACAAAATACAAACATGAATAATGCACTCACAAATACATCCCAAAAGAGAGAAAATAGAGTATGAGATATAGTGCATTTCGCTAAGCTGGAATCATAGTGCTTTCACTACAGAAAATTATTTTGGGTATATCTGGTTTAGCCCACACTCTAGGTTTGGTTTCACTAAAAAATACCTCTCTTCCATGGAACAAACCTTGCAAATCACTAGTCAAAATTGCTCTCTATAATCAGTTTTCCTCCAAAAGAAAGTCTCTTTGAAGTCCATTTGAAATTCCAAAAGCTCAAAAAATCTCATAAGACGATATCTCCACGTGAAAAATCCATTGGCCGAAAAGGTTAGTAAATTTTTTTTAGTAGTTTTTTACCAAAAAATAAAAATATAAAAATACTTTATGCATTCGAACCTCCATGAAAATAGGCTTTCTAATTTAGTTTATTTTCGTTTCTTTGATATGATTGTCGAATCCGTACATCTTTTCCTTTGTTTTACTCTCTCAAATGCACTTTGTATTCCACATGTAAGATAATTACTGTGTGGTACCGTGTTTGTATCGCGAGACCTTCTTGGCACCACGCGGTAATCCACTCGCATAAGGTGTTTCATATTAATTATTTTTATATCATTATTTTTTTGTTGTAATCCTTTTAATATATGTTTAGTTCTAATTCTGTTATGTTGTTATCCCTTTTATTCATTTCTTTTTTTATCCGCGCAATACTTTCTTGATATTATGCGTTAGTCCACAAGTAAGGAGTTTAGTTGTGTGGTGTTTATTTTCTATGTAAAAATTACATTGTCTTGACATGTTTAATATATGATACTTGGTCTTATGTTGCATATCTACGTGCCACGGAGGACCCCTTATGGTCCCCTGTTGCAACCCGAGTGCCGTGGAAGACCCCAGTCCTCTGTTACAATCCACATGTCATGAAGGACCCCCCATGATCTCCTTTTGCAATTTTCGCTAGAAATTGCGTTGCAAAAGCCTCCATTTGGCATTTGCATTTTTTTCACCTTCATTTCCTTGATTTTTGTTTTGGTTTTTTTTGTATACCTCTTGTTCAAAGTAAATTAGATAATGTAATTTTCATAGAGGATTGATTTCATTTCATTTACACTTTGTCATGTATACTTTATTTTTTTTTTATAATTGCTATAACTTTTTGAGTGATATAAACTGCAAGCGTATGCTTAAATGATAATGTACAATAAAATTGCTTAATTAAAAATTTTGATATTTCCTAAGTAACTAGAAGGTCTAAACCTTGGTCTCGATAAAAAGGAGAGATCTAGTTTCTCTCCATCTTGTACCATAATCTTCCATTATCCCATATCTAATATGATGACCAATGACAAGAGATTTGATCACCTTTAAGGTCAAATGATAACTAATCACCATTGATTAATGCTTAGTTTACATAAATCAATGTGATGAATGCGCCCCGACTTAAAAGAGCTCTCCTTGAGCGAGCTCCTTTGCTAACTGATGAATAGCGATATAGGGGGTGCGGTACCCACATTATGCAGCACCTGCCAGCACCTCTAAACTTTCTTAAAACAAATATATTGAAAAAATGGGACATAAATAGGATATCATAACAAAAAACTATTTTGAGGATGACATGCATAGTATTTTGAGGATACCGCTTTGTCTAGCTCCATATCTCTGGCTCTAATACAACAGTAGAAGAGAAATATTGAGATAGAGTTGAACTATGTTTAAGAACCCAAAATCACTATAATTCAAAATGCCCATATCAATAACTTAACATGAGCAATTCTAGGCTAAGTATATACATGTATACATCGTCACCTATTTATTAAAATTTCAGTAACATATATAGACATCAATCCAAGTTAGGATTACCAAGAAAACAAATTGTACTGTGTTTGGATGCGAAGAAAATCCTAGAATATCAAAGATGAAGAAATTCTTGTAAGTCATGTACTCCCGTCAAATGTAAGAAAATGAAAAACTCAATTTTACTATTCCATATACTAGTTGAATCCCCGTGCGATGCATGAGTGCTTTATATTTGATTACATGTAAGAACTGAGAAAAATGCAAGAGAGTATTAAGCTCATGCTGTTCTTAGGAACTCATGTAGTTTCTATGAGCAGCATCTCTAAATGCTTACTGTACAGTCTTCTCCTCTCTCTGCATCTAAAATTTAACAACTCAATCAGTTTGTTCTTTTAGCATGAAAGCGAAAAAAAAAAAAAAAATCAGAAGGCCATTAATCTCAACTTCAAACCTATAGTAACATAATAACAATTAACATAAAAGAAGATGATCACTTACCAATTAATGGGAAAAGAAAAAGAAATCTGAATACGTTTGTCAAAATATTGTCAATTCAACGGCGTGATACTAACACAAATAAGTCATTCTATTCTCTTAGCCAAATTGATTTTTTCTCACGAGGGAAGGGTTTTAATCTCCGTAGTTTCTCAATTATTTTATATAATAATAGCTTACAATTAAATTGAAAGTATGTAAAATTGGATTATAAATTCCACATAAATGCACATAGAGTGATAGAGAGAGATGCTAGATTAAAGGGTCTATTTAGATTAAAAAATCATTATATTTTTTGTATAGGTTTCGATTTAGTTTTTATCATTCAACCATTGAAAATTATAAATTTTTATATGATTAGAGTGTTCTCCTTCTATCTATAAACCTCGAGATTTTAGATGAAATTTGATAAAATTGATCATGTTAAAATCAAATAATCAATATATAGTATCAGAGTTTTTATTCAACGGGACAACAAATATAAAAATATATAATTTTAATAAAATTTATATGGAATTTATAAATAATTACGATAATAAAAACTTAACACCATTAAATTAAAATTTCATATATATGTTTTTTTAAAAAAAAAAATCACATATATGTTTATCTTAGAATTGAGTACTAAATAGATGCAATATCAATAAATATTTAAGATGCAAAATTTTCAAGAATTATAATTGAAAATAGTATGAAATAACACTAAGCAATTTGTCTTAAAGCATTACATTTTCTATAATTTAATAATTGAAAGCATTATGTCAAAATTATAAATGTTATCACAATCTCCTATAATTGTTCTTTCTGTATTCAACAGTGTTAAATTTGGAAGTACAAAAGTTTTATTTTTTTTATTTTTTGAGCAGTTCTTATTTTAATAGGTCATGGCCAATTGCTATTTTTAGAAACTACAATTAATAATAGATTCATCATTCATGTCATTAATTATCAATTAAATAATTTAAAAAAAATATTTCAAACAAAGAAAAATAGGGTTCATGTTGGCAACATGATTGGTCAAACACAACAATAATGAGTTAACAAAATCAACTAGCTTTTCTTCAGAGTGGATAAGAAAAAAAAAGTGAAAAAGGAAAACTTTGAAGTACTTAAAAGAAAATAAATATATACAAATTGAATAAAGCGCGTATAATAAAAGATCGATTACTTTTTTTTTTTTTTTTATCAAGTAATCGACTTGATATATATGAAAGTAAATATTATCAGAGAAAATACAGTTCCAATATGTGTTGTCCGAATCCGCCAATCTAAAATTATTATCAAAACATGAGAATATATGATAAAGGTATTTTTATGAATATAGCAAGCCTTACGCATTGTATATGGTTTGCATTTAAGCTCCTTTTAAATTGCTTCCACAAAAGAATACTACGCCATTTTCGCCCGTTTGAATAGATGAAATCAAATACGCATGTGTTCATGCAAACAGATTATATAAAGTATTATTCACTAGTTTAAGAGCCCTGAAAAATAAAATATTGTACCATGTTTCCCCGAAATATTCAGCAAGTAAAATTGTTTCTTCAAATCAAGAGGTCTTTTTTTCCTTCAAGTAACCGATTTTATTAGCGAATTGTTTTTGCAAACCAAACTCCTATGCGGTTGCCATTGTCACAGCCAAATACTTTTCCACTTTTTACATTTTCATGGTCAAGGTCAAAATTTTTCAAATCAAACTTGAATTCCTCTTCCATCTATGTATAGAAAAGATCAAAGGGACAACGGGAATAACCAATATTTTTTGTAAAAAATTCCAAAAATTTGAAATATGTGTACACAGTGGTAAAGTCAAGATTTATAAACCGAGGGTGCAAATGCTAATTGATATTTATTAGATAATATTTTTTTAATTTAGTTGCATGTGTATGAAGCATGCATGGTTCCTGTATTTTTTTTGTTGTGTTGTGGATGCATATTTTCATGATTATTATGTGGCATACATACACATTAAGAATCTTGGGTTTTTCTTGCTTGGCTTGATGATCATGTCTTCTTGTTCTTTTCATGCTTCAAGCTGTTTTGACAATAAGGATGGGAAATTTGATTAGGGTTTTTGTTTTGTTTCTTCGATCAAGCTATATCTTGTAGTTTTATACTCTTCGGTGAATGAAGTTCATGAAAGGAAAATATCAATTGGGGTCAGCTACTAATATATCGAGGCTTTGTTCAGTTGAAAGTTGGATCAAGGATGCTGTCTAGAAAAAAGAAATTAACCCACTTTTTCTTGGGTTAAAACCGTAAGACAAACATAATAGAAAGTACATGGTAATAGTTTAACGGTAAATAAACTCATACGGCCAAGAGGAAGTAGGAAGTGCACAAGGCCCAAATAGTATAAAAGTTTAAAACAAACAACATTTATAAAGAACAAGTGACAAGTCCACAAATTTGAAGACTCGTCTTTCTTTATATTTTAGTTGAATACCCGTGCAATGCATGGGGTCGCTTTACATTTGATGACATATAGGAACTGAAAAAATGCAATAGAGTTCTAAGCTCATGTTTAAAATGGCTCATGCGGTTTCTATGAGCAACATCTATAAATTCTTACCATATAGTCTTCTACTCTCTATTTAAAATTTAACAATCCAATCAATTTGTTGTCTTAGTTGGAAAGCGAAAATAAATAAATAAATAGATTAGAAAACCATTAATCTCAACTTCAAACCTATAATAACAATATCACAATTAACATAAAAGAAAATGATTATATATCAATTAATGAAAAAAAATAATTTTAAAACGTTTTCCAAGAGAGTGTCAATTCTGCAACGCGATACTAACACAAATGAGCCATTTCATTTCTCTTGGCCAAATTGATTTTTTCTCATGAGGTAAGGGTTTTAATCTCCAAAGTTTCTCAATTATTTTATACAATAATAGCTTAAAATTACATTAAAAGTATATAAAATTGGATTATAATTTCCACAGAAATACATAGAGTAATACAGATAGAGAGAGGCTAGATTAAAGGGTCTATTTATATTATAAAAATCCCTTAAACATTTTTAGTATAGATGTCTTTCGATTTAGTTCTTATCATTCAACCATTGGAAATTATGAATTTTTATACAGTCTGAAGAATCTTAAACATGCCCTGATTAAAAAAAATATCATGACTCGTACCTGAGAGGGATAACCGTAGCGGATACATCGTGAATTAAAAAAAAAAATACAACCAATTTCTCTCTTCAAGTTCTTTCTGAAAATTCAACAACTAATTATAACAATAAAACCTTTTGAGTAAAATTCTTACTTTCAAGAAAATCAACATATAGACTGCCAAAGTGCCAAGCCCCACCTGACATCACAGCCCATAAGCTAGCCTGAAAAAAAAAACTTAACCTACAACAACCTGTAAGATAAAAATTTGGAGGTAAGCTATATAGCTTAGTGAGATAGCAACCATGCTTTGAGGTAGCAACACTTTACAAGTTACAAAACATCTCTTAAGATTCTTTAAATATACAAATAAAATATCAAAACGAGAAAATATGAGTCAAACATCATCACACCCCACACTAGGTCAAATATATCATAAGCCCCTCATTAGGCCATTCTCAACACATCGTCTCTCATTGGGCCAATCATATCACACGTCCCTCACTGGGTCAATTTCAACATACTGCCCCTCATTAGGCCAATCACATCACATGTTATATATATATATTTATATAGCGCCTACCCCGAGTTTATGTTCACATATTTCATTTTCCCAGGATGCATCCTCTCATACTCACGCCCTTCAATGGGCAATCATCTCAAACATGGCCCTCAATGGGCAACAATCTCAAACATGCCCCTCAATGGATAGTATTTCAATCACAATTCCAACAAATCCATTTTTTTTATAAAAGCATAGAAAATATTTATTAAACTCATATTTTTCTCATTTTCCAAACAACACATAACAAGTAAATCTTAAATTTTTCTCATAGAGTAGCAGATCGATTTATCAAATTATTCATACTGAACATAGCCTATATATATATATATATATATATATATATATATATATATATTAAAACCTGAAACAAATAGGAGGGATAGTAACTATAGGATACGTGTAAAGAACCACTCACCTCGATAACACATAAGCTAAACTTCGAAAGCTGGGGTGCTAGTCCCCTTGCTTGCCCCATGACCTAAACGCGACACATTCCTAAATAAGGATTAATACAATTACTAATGTCATGAAGCATGAATGCATGTGCACAAAAATCAATGCTTTAAAACACTCCAATCCCACAAATTATTAGTAGGTTATTAGTAGGAAAAATACAAGCTCAGGGAATTTTTCTTAAAAAATTAAATACTTATTGTTAACGTTTAATATTTATTTGAAAGAATAGGTAATTCCAATTTTTACTAGGTTAAGCAACTTACTAACACTTCTTTCCTTCTTTTTAAGATATAATATAATTTTCCTCTAAATTTTGCAAAAATTTGGACAGAGTTTTCTTTGTTTTATGATATTTCTCAAATTTTAACTGGATGTATAAACCAAAAAAAACAACTTAACAGTACCAACTAGCCCAATCATCCAATCTCAACATCCCATCCATTACAAAAATGTCCATCTAACTCAAAGCTCAACTCAAACACTTCCTTATTCTCAAAAAATAAAAATAAAAAAATCAGTTGAGCTATAACTAAAATCTCATACATGATTCAAGCATAGAATATTGTTTCTAAATAGTGTGCATTTAAAAAAGTCATATATAAGATTTTGAGAGAATTCATTTTGTTGAATTTGAGTTTAGAAACTGATTTGGAGTTTCATTCCTAATTAATCTTACTTGAATTGTGCATATATATATATATATATATATATATATATATATATATATATACACACATATACATAAAGAAATCGAATAACATATTACTTATGTATTTATTACACATGAAGTGCTACTCAATTCAAGTATCATAAACTATCTACTATTGTTACAAATTAATTCGAGAATTCAATACATAAGTACTTGATGTATTAAATTAAGGGAATAGCTCTTGATGTCACGCCAACAACTAATCAGTTCCAATATTACAAATTAACTAGGAGTTTAAGATCGATAACCTAACCTATATGATTGATTCGGATTCACTTAAACAACATAACACTTTATGACATACATGAATTTCATCCTAAATTGAGATAAACCACAAAAATCCCAAAGTATAATTCAAAAAAAAAAAATCCCATGAATTCAAATTCATGACCCGAACCTATCCATTAGCATATCCCTAACACCTTTCATAATTTTTATGTTTCCAATTTAACTTGTTTATACTTTTTATGAATAAGCATAATTTGAAAGATATCATTATTAACCTAAACAACTATTTACCGAGCACAATTATCCATAAATCAACACATGATTCTCAAACTCTAAATTAATCAAACACATTTCTATAGATTTTATCAAGAAGCGTCTAGTCCAATCAAGGCCTGATTAATTCCAGAATTTAATTAAGCATATAATGCCTTCACTAATTCTCCCATATTTTAATCATGATTAATATTGAAATTATATCCAGATATTTACAAAAATCTGTGATTAAATCGGAACCAGAGAAGTCAAGAGGATCTTAATCAAGAAATTTACCCATGATAGTCAAGAGGGTATGAGAATTTTGAAGACAGTTGTAGATTTCAATTATCACAACTACAGCTCCTGGGTCAAGTCAAGACTAGGATGAAGTTCAGCAAATAACTCCACGGTGACTTGTGGTCCTGCGGTGGAGATGGAGGTCCAACGATAGTGGTGGAGGTCGCATCGATTTGGTCCGGTGAATGGAGGGCTCGCACGCAGGAGAGGGAAGATTCTCGCCGGAAAAAAAGAGAAATTTTGTCGAAACGGACGAGAGACGGCAGCACGAGGGCTGCTGCTTGCACCGGGCCGCAAAGAGAACAAATTTTTAAGCAAATCTGATTTGGGACGTTAGAGAGAGATAAAAGGAGATTTGGGGTTGCGATTTGATTTGGGACATCAAAGAGAGACGAGCATATTTGGGGTGGTCGCCGACGAAATTGGGGAAAGGGTTGAGGCTGTTGCACAGAAATTAGGGATTAGGGAGATGTGTGTGGAGTAGGGGTATTACCCATTTATTTTAATATATGTTTATTTTTTTCTATATTGTATTATTTCGGTCTCATATTTTTAGTAAATCTTTGTAAAATTTGACGTTTCATATTTGTTTGTCCAGTTTTCTTAAATGTGATACCAAATTTATTGTCTTTATAAATATAACTTGATATCATTTTTTTTATGTCAGGCATAATTTTTATTGGATGCATATGTATTTAACTCAATTTTAACTGGTGTTTTGGACAAAACAACATTTTTACTGAAGAATAACATTTGTACTAAGGTTTGTGCTAATAGAAAGTGGATTAAAAATATGAGGAGGAATGAGTATTAACTTTAGTGATTTAATATACTATTATTTGAAATTAATTAGTTCAAGAAGCAACTTAGCTTAATGGTAGGCTTGTAAGTTCAACCTTTAGATTGTGAGTTCAACTCCTAACCTTGCTATTCTTCTTTTTTTCCATTTAAATACCAAAGTTGTTCTTTATTTACCATTTCACTTGTTATTATCATTTCTTGATATTTAATTCATTTTAATGTATTTCTTTTCACAATATCTATCTTTTCCAAAGAAAGAAAGTACACATTTCACCACCAAAATTTATTGACAAGCATAGATAAAAAATTAAAACGCAGGCATGAGATGTATGGTGAAATGCATGTGGAATGACTAAAATACCACTATATTAAGGTGTAGGTTTTACAGTTTGCCTACTAACCTACTAGTTATTAGAGAGGATAATGGAGTAACAACAATTTTACCGAGAGAGATTGAAAGGATTAGAAAGGATACTTGAATAGTGTTAGCGTAGCTGCTATCAATTGACAATGGAGTTTGGTTTACGAAAACTTTGTTAGTGATGTTTTTCTTCTTTTGCTAAAGAGTTAGGGAAATTTGTGTGCTCAACAATGTAATGGTCTTATTTCTAACATGTAGTTTGTAATGGTGTGTAACTCTTTAATTAATGAATGAAATCCATTTTTGTTGAAGTTTGTTTTATTGTTCAATGTTAGAATGTGTTGTGTTTTGCTCAAGTTTGCAATGACAAGAAATGTTCAAATATGGTCCCCATATGCTTCATCGTTCCAAAGATAAAAACAAAAGCTCGACCACTTGCTAATAGATTCCATTGCAAAGCACAAGAAATATAAAACACAATATCTTAACGTAGTCAACACATTTCAAAGCAATTACATCACAAATGATTACATTTCTAGCAATATACGCATTTCCAAGCAATAACAGTCAACACAATTCGAGTTCACATTCCAAACCCAACACAAATGTTTAAGTTAAAATGATGCCCTATTTATAAGCTATAATGACAATACTTTAATTCAAAATACATCAACAATTGCTACCATAAGGGAATACATTAACTATTCAAATATGAAAATTAAAAAAAACATTATAGTTCCAAAATACATTAACCAATGTTGTCATGAGGGAAATACATTAACAATTCAAAAAAACCATCTGTTACTACTACTTTCCTGGGTTCCTTTATGTCAAGTGTGCACTCCTCTTGCTCATTTGTCGCCATTTATAGCTCCAGATCCTCTGCCTCCTATACCATAACTCAAACCAGTTCCTCTTCCTTTAACCCCAACTCCAACACCAGTTCATCTTCCTCTCCCACCATCATTCACAGCTCCAGATCTAACACCAGATCCATTTATTCTTCCTCTTCTTCTAACCCCAACCCTAGAACCATCTCATCTTCCTCATGTACCATCATGTGCAACTCTAGATCCATCACTCGCAACACTAGTTGCTCTTCCACCACTAAAAACTCCATTTCCATCTCCACCACCAACTCCCTTATCAATACCCCTTTATCTGCTTCTTCCTCCACTTCTAGTTTCTTTGCTAGTTTCGTTTCCCCCACCTCTAGCTCCCATGCTAGTGATTCTATCCCTTTGCCATTGCTCTTTCGTCCATTACCTCTACCTCCAGCTCCTCTGCCAATGCCACTACCAAAAGCTCACTGCAGAAAGATCCAATCCAATCACAACATAACATAATAACTTAGACAGATCCAAATATACGGAAGAATAAAAAAAAAGAAATATGTGGTTTAGATGCTAACAGAAACGCACACAAACTTCAATTTGGTTACTTGTAGGAGGTGATTAGTTTGATCTGGATATTCAATCATTTCTCTTTCTCTATATAGATGATTACAAGGTACAAGTGTAGAGCTAGGTGCCTTAATTTGAATATTTTAATTTCGATGTTTCATTTTGATGCGTTTTCGGTGTATTTATTTAGTTTTTATTTGCAAAGTTTTTTAGTATTGGGATTTATGGGATTTGCAATCAAGTAAACAAGATAAGAGTTAAGTAATAAAAATATTCTTTGACGGGAAATAATGGAGTTTTTAAAGAGAAGTGGGGTAGCTAATGAATAAAAGGTATAGTGGAGGGGTGGTTGTGCAATAAAGAAAAAGTTATGTCTATATATATGTTAAGAGAGGAAAAGAAGACTAGCATTTCGTGCTGGATTCTTCTAGAGGGATCAAGAGAAAGAGAGAAAAAAGGGAAGAAAAGAAAAGAAAAGGAAAGAAAGAAGAAAAAGATAGAGAAAGAAAAAGTAGAAGGATGGGAGTTCTCTTGCAAAACTTAAGGTAATTACTTTTTTTTTCTCTCTTCTTGAATGTCATACATGTCTCTTAAGCTAGGATTTTGAGTTAAGGGTTTTGAACTCCAAATATTTTTGAGAAAAAATGAGTTTTTGATTAAATATGTTGAATTGCAGGTTTTGAGTTTAATTTTTTCTTGTGGGTAATGTAAAGATTTGATGTTTAACTCTCAAAAGTTTGTATTTTGAAAGATTTAAGATTTTCATGAAGAATCAATAAGGTTTTGAAGGAGAAAAATAAGATATTTTTTTGTGGGTTTTCAAGTGCTGGAACCAGTAGGCAGTCGACTGTGTCGAACACACAGTCGATTGTCATGTGGGCAAAAAGCCCAGATCGTGAGGACAGTCGATTGTCCAAGTACACCGTTGACTGTCCAAGCTATCTGAACTTTCTAGAACTCGGATAGTAGACCGTGGGACTTTGTTTTCATACAAAAACAGTAAAATTTTCCTACTTTTTATACCTAAACCTTTTCAAAACAATTTAATGAGATTCCTAGGATAAAAACATGAACTTTATGGTGTTAAAGAAACTACTTCTGCTCATTTAAATCTCTAAAAGCAAGGTTTATTGAAGATACCTAAACAAAAAGAAAGCTTTATCATAGTATAAAACTTTAGTCCCTTTTTTCTTTATATAAGTGATGGTTTAAACGATTTTTTCGTATGTGTATGTACATCTTGTGATGGTTAAATGATTTATTCGTTAGGTTTAGAGGGGGATTTTACTAAAGGTAAGGAAGTAATTCGAAAACTAGAAGTCGGTTCAAGAGATGAGTATACCTTACTTTAGTAAGCATGTTAAATTGTGTAGAGGAAATGAAGTATGAAAACATGATTAAATTTGGAAAGTATGAATAATGGAATTATTATAATGTGAGTATATAAAATTTTGGTTTGGAATATATAATTTCTATAGTTGAGATATGGTTGTAGAAAGTATGAATATGGAAATATTTTGATATTGCTATGTTGATAAGTTGTGATGTGTTAATCATTATGAAGATGACGGATTGTATTGTTGTGAAATTGTGATATATGTTTGATTAATGAATACTTGAGTGCATATTCAAATTTTATGGAATGCATTTCACGCTATATATATATATATATATATATATATATATATATATATATATATATATAACGTGTTATAAGAGAGGGAGTGATGAGTGAGGCTTGTAGGTCCCTTCCCGCAATGGGTAAGAGTACCGTAGTGATTGGATTTGTAGGACCCTACCCAAGAATGGGCATAGGGGATCCAAAGTAGTAAATGAGAAATGCTATTAAGAAAAGTACCGGTACATGGGGAGACATCTTCGTTTCTATGTGATGAGCCCAATGAGGGGCATTATGATGATATGAATATGTACATGATGATACATCTCATAACATTTGCATTTGCATTGCATAGCATTGATAATGAATGTTATGGTGGAATTAGCCTATCAGTGGTAATTATTGTGAATTGCCTTTGAGAGGCATGTGATGTGTTGGGCTCGGTGAAGGCCATGAATGATGATTAAGATGTTGAATTAGTTTTGAGCTGAAATTTTCATACTTTATTGACCTTATGATGTGTCCAGTGATGTAAGTTGTGTATGTTTAAAATACTTATAAAGACCTTGACGAGTCCTTGTATAAATGGTATCTTTCTTCTTATTAAGAATTGAGAAAAAATGATTGGAGGAAACTCTTTAAATTTTATTTCGCGTACTTGAAATTTGTTGATTTATATACTTTAATTATAATAAAAAGATAATTTTCCTCCAATATGATTGCTTCTTGTAAGGTGTTTCTCACTGAGCTTTTTAGCTCACTCTTTTATATACTAGCAGCTTAGGTAGTACCGGAAGTTTGATAGTCAAAGCTGAAGGAAGTCATAAATAAGACATTCGACTACTGCATCCTCATCTTTTCTTTTTGGATTTTATTAAGAATTTAAAACTCTTGGTTTTGGCTTAATTGTTGTTAAAATAAATTTCAAGATTTATTATAGTGAGGGGATTTACCTTTAATTACATATTTTGGAAGTTCTTTTCTTATTTTATTTTACTATTGTATTGTAAAGATTGTTTGGATGTATAATTGAAATTGTTTAAGCTTATGATTGTTGAAAGAAATGTTATTTACCTTAAAAAATTGTATGTTTGCATATTGGTTGGGGTGCTCGGAGCTGAAAGGTAATGATATTTCCTCGGGTAGGATCTACCCAGGGATGGGTCGTTACAATAAGCATTGGAAAAACTCAACAAGTTGTAATATAATATATTTTTACATATAACAGCAAAATATAATATATTTTCTCCTACAAATGCACTATGGCAATCCCTAGCATTGTGACCCAATTGACTGCAAACTGAACATCTAAGTGTGCAAGACCTTGTACTTGTGGTTGCAGGTGTAGGTTCACCAACTTCCCTCATGTTATTCTTTCAAGGTCCTGAAGGTTGAGCTTGGATGTTCTCATCATCATTTCTTGGGGTTAGATCTACTTTAGATAAGGGGTGTATGATTTCATTGTAAGCCATCATATAACTTTTGATAGTGAAATATTCATGAAAGTAGTCCTCCAATGGTTTTCTCAAATGGGTAATGCAATTTGCTAAATGCTTTCAAAGCAACCTTGTTTTCACCCAATAGTCACAACTACATGTCCTATACTAAGGTTCACTACATACATAATGCAAAATTCTATTCAACTTAGCTTTCCCCCTGTAGTGTTACTTTCTCATTCTGTCAACCACAACCTTTTCCATATATTTTGTGTATCCTAAGAGTCATTTTAACCTAATACTCTCCAACAGCATAAGCATTGACTTATTTCTCAACTTGGTAACCCATGCATTAAAGGACTCAATATGATTATTAGTTACCTGCTCACTCTTTGAAGTTGAGTAAAAAATGTGTCTTCACCATGAAAATGGTTTCTCCATTATCCATTCCCATACAAGTTCGTTGTGCTCCTTCATACTATCTATGGATATGTTGAAGTTGTTAATGTGAAAAGCCATAGTAGCCCACTAAAATTTCTACTCAACTCTAGCCCTTGATGTTGGGCTCTGAAGTTACTATAAATATGCCTAGCACTATTTTTGTGATAGGCAACTGGAAAGAACTCAAAACTACATTCTTTAACCCCTGTTTGCACTAAATATGTCAGTACCATTTACTTTCATATAAATGACATAATGCATGAACGAATATACTACATTGAGGTTCAATTTTTTTTTGGACTCATCTTTTTCTTGTCTTACAGAAGAACGTTAAACTTTGATTCATTAATTTTGACATAACACTTTCAATTATTAAATTATAGAAAATGTAATGCTTTTAAAAAAAATTACTTAGTGTTATTTCATACTATTTTCAATTATAATTCTTGAAAAGCTTTCATCTTAAAATTTTATTGATATTGCATCTATTAGAACTCAATTCTAACTAAGATAAACATATATTTGAAATCCTTGAAAACAGATATATATATGAAAAATTAATTTAATGGTGTTAAGTTTTAATATTGTAATTATTTATAAATTTGATATAATATTTTTGAAATCAAAAAAATAAAAAGAAAATTACATTCACATCATTAGGGTATAGTGTATTCTACACTCGCATTATTATGTTTTTAAAACACATACATACACCGCTGGACGTTGTTTGACCTCTTTTCAACTGTTAACTTTTGATAAAAAAAAACTAAGATTATGAAACTGCTCATATATATAAATGCATTTTGTCTCATTTACTCTCAGTTAACCAGATTAATTTCTCTTTTCTCCCCTCTCTCTCCGCACTTAATTTGATTCAAAGAATACTCCAAACCTAATTTCCTATACTCCAGCCCTAAATTAATTTTTGCTAAGAAAACTTCTAACATTTTTTACCTAGGTTTGGCCTAACGAGAATATGAAGAACCATTAGACCTAGTTCCATAGAGAATTCGAAAACCCGAATAAGAAGTTCTTCGTGTTTATTGATTTTGTTCGTTGTTTAGGTGAATTTTTTCATTCATTTTGCTACAAATAATTGTATTAGTTGGTTGTTTCATTGTTGGTTTACTTTGGAAAATGTGGAATTGCCAAAATTTTAAGGTTTGTACCCGAAATTGTGAAAATGTGAAAATCCCAAATTTTAGGGTTATGTTTAAAGTTTGTAGATTAATCACTTAATATTTATCAATTTTTCATTTGACTATGCTTGTTTATTTGATTAATCACTTAATATTTGTCCATTAATCACTTAATGTGTCAAAAATGCCCAAATTTTTTGGGTTTTCTGTATTATTAAATGTTTCTCATCGTCTTGTCTATTTATAATTTGATTAACTATTAGAACAATTCGCATTACTACTGCTATGTTTCCATATGTTTCAGTTGTTGATTCATTTTAGTTGTTGCTTGACTAACTGTTTCACATTGCTACTGTTATGTTTCCTTATATTTTAGTTGTTGTTTGTCAACTTTAATTTAAAAATTCAACCTCTACTTTGCAGGTGACCATGGAGTGTAATTATGAGCTCCACTTCTTTAGTGAAGGAGATGATATACATCCAAAAGTGATCAAGTGGGTTGACTCGGACATTTATTAGTACTTGGATTTGTTGGATGACATTTACATTTCACTAGACTTGGGATCATGTGCTCTACGACATGGAATGGTAATCTTGTTAAGTGTGATACAGATTTCATGGAAGTGTTTAGATATTATGAAGGGATGAAAGGGTTGCATTTTATCTTGAAGATGAGTCATATTTTAACCTTATTGTAGTATATGATGTTGTGTATACTATAGGATTAGGGATAGTGATCATAGTTGGTTAAATAGGGAAGATATTAATATTGTAGATGTTGACCTATCTGAGGGTGAGGTGGATGATAATATTCATAATGTGAGTGTATCTCATGAGGGTGAGGTGGATGATGGTGGTCAAAATGCAAGTGTAGTTCATTAGGGTGAGATGGATGATGGTGGTCATGATGTTGATAAAGTTTCTAGAGAAGATATGAATGTTGGGGTTGATTTGGGTGATGACATGGATGCACTTTGGACTGAAGCTGTTACAGATGATGGTGTTCATAATTTGGGTGATAATATGGATGCAAATAGGAGTGAAGCGGGTGATGAGGGTGATAATATGGAAGGTGAATGAAGAATTTGTTAGGGAAGAAAATGTTATGGAATGGCCTTTTGAGGAATATGTAGATAATAACGACTTTCAATTCTCTTTGAGGAATATGAGGATTACATAGAAGCTGAAGAGGATGATTCACATTCTGATGAAGATGAAGGTGATGATGGTGGAAATGATTCACCCTCTAGTGGTGTTGAAGTAGATCAGCAAAATGGTGACTAAGACAATGAGTTGAGTAAAGTAAATTCAAGTGGAAGTGATGTAGAGGTTATCAATGATTTATCTGATGAAGAAGATGCAAAAAGCAAACCAAGGTAAAAGACAATTAACCTCACTATTAGAATGATGCTAGAGTTTTCAAACATCAAAAAGATGGAAAGATTGTGTTTGAAATTGATCATGTGTTACCCTTTTATGAAAGAGTTTAAGGAGACACTAGTTGCTAATGTTGTTGAGGGTGGATACAGTTTTCATAGGCTCCAAAATGATACTAAAATAATGTGTGCACTGTGTAAGGGTGGGGAGTGTCCATGGAGGATTTGGGCCTCTGTAACACCAAATGATAAACTATTCATAGTCAAGAAATTGAATGATGTACACAATTGTATAAGGGTGGATAAGAATAATAATTCAAGAGTTCTTTAGATTGCTAGGATACTAAAAAATCTCTTGTTTGAGACTTAAGAATGAGCTATGAATTATAATTGAAAATAGTATGAAATAACACTAAGTAATTTGTTTTAAAAGCATTACATTTTCTATAATTTAATAATTGAAAATGTTATGTCAAAATTAATGAATCAAAGTTTAACGTTCTTCTTAGTGATGTTAATCATTGAACTCAAAATTATAAATGTCATCATAATCTCCTATAATTGTGTTCTTTCAGTATTCAACAATATAAAATTTGGAAGTACTAAAGTTTTCATTTTTTGAGCAGTTCTTATTTTGGTAGGTCATGGCCAATTGCCACTTTTAGAAATTATCATAATCTCCTATAATTATTGTAATGACCCATCCCAAGTAGGTCCTACTCGGAACAACTCCATTACCTTTCAGCACTGAACACCTTGACTCAAGATGCAAACATATCAATCAAGCAACAATTCTTTCAATCATTTCGATTTAATAGAAACATAGAACCTTGAATACAATAAATCCTTTATTACAAATTACCAACTCTAAGATTTTACAAGAGACACAATGAAAAGGAAAAATACTTTCAAGTACTTCGAACTCAAACATCCTTTACAAATACTAAACAAAAAAAAAAACTTCAGCTCCCAAGGAGACTCAACAATGAGGATGCCATGGATGATGACCTTACTAAGGTCTTCCATCAAATTTGACCATAAACCTTACGGCAACTTTCCTAAAATATTAGTAAAAATGAGAGGGTGAGCTAAAAAGCTCATTGAGTAAAATATCTTACTAAGAGTAATCGTTTTAAGGTCATTCTTCTTAAATTCCAATTCTTATCATATATGTTATATGTAGATATAGGTGTAAAACGACTTACTTCCTTTAGATTTTTCAAAGGAGAGTCCAATATTTAGAAAAGTAAATATTTATTATGTAAATACAATCTAACCATAACATTTGTGCAAACTATTTATTTATAACGTTCATCTCCTTATATATTCTTATCATATCACAAATAATTATTAACCACATGTATTTCATTTCATAAGTCACATCGTATGACTTTCATAGGCCAAAACTCAAATACCTTTTATGGGCCAAACACAAAACATCTTCATGGATTAAACACAAATTTTGCCTCTCATGGGCTAAGTATAGCTCATGCCACTCATGGTCCAAATATAGTTCATGTTTCTTATGGGCCAAACATAATTCATACCTCTCATAGACCAAATATAATTTTCACCAACTATCAATGGAATAATGAAATGCAATGCGATGCAAGTTCACTTCTTTATTCACTTCTCTTCATTTCAATTTCAATTCATTTTCATTTACCTTACATGAGCTAATCATATAGTAATTGGGACGTCTCTCCCTGTAAATAATTTGGATCCCTTTTTACTAGGCAAGGTCTTAACGTTAAAAGAATTTGGATCACCTCCCAATCCCTTACTAGGCGGAGTCCTATATTTAAAATAAAATTTAGATCTCCTCCCAACCCATTACTAGGCAGAGTCCTTACATTAAAAAATAATCAAATTGGATTTTTTCCTTACCCCTTACTAGGTGAAGTCCTTACATTTAAAATCAAATGCAATAATTGTAAATCATAATCTAAACAAATCTTCAATCAAACATTCATAAACTTCTCATATCATTAAATTCATAACTTATATGAATCATATCACTTCATATATGTATGTATAAACATCTCTCATTATATCATTTATACTTCAGCAACCTTTCGATTTTATAGTCGTCAGCTCAAATAGTATATTGTCCATACTAGAAAGGTCATACCAAGAAGCTTATACAAGCAATCATTGTGTGTGTGTGTGTCTACACACACACACACACACACGTCTATGTGTACACTTACGTACTAAGTATTTATTTTCAATAGTTTTGGAGTATGGTTCTAGTAGCAATGCCCATTATCTTCTCATATGTCATTCATTATAAATTACCATTGAACCTCAAACTCTATGTATGTATCAATCTAGACATACTAATATTTATAATTTCATAATTAAGTTGTATTGTACAACTTTAAGTCTTTTGCATATTATTGAAAATGCTATAGCACTTACTAAAAGTAAGGTGAACCTCACATTTGCCAAACCAAGCTCCAACCTGGGATTACTTCTTAGTCCTTAGTGTCTTTCTCTGATCATATCTAACATTTATAATTACTTATTATGTTAAATCAAGAAACATAAAATTCAAATATACCTAAGTATTTCATCAAGCTTATACTAACAAACAAAACTAGAGCTTAAGTCACAAATCTTCTTTCTTTTGTATAAAACTTTCATGAGCCTTGTTCTCGCATAGTTTAAAACAAATGAAATCCTTTCAAGATCTTAGTTTTCAAAACTTTAACATGTTTTTAAACTCATAGAAAATTGGAAGAAGTCTATGATTGAAATATTTAACAAGAGTGGATCATTTTGGGAAAAACGAGGCTGAAAACAGATTCAGGGGCTCGACAGTCGACTGTCCATATTGAGCACTCGACTATAGGCTGCCTAGAAGTTTGCACAGTTGACTGTCAATGTCCAGAGAGTTTCACAGTCGACTGTGCTCATTGGACAGTCGACTGTCTGGTCGTGATTTCAGAAATTTTGAAGGAAAAACTTTATTTTTCTTCAAAATAACTTATTGTCTCTCATGGGACTTCCTATCCAAATGAAATACAAGTTCTCAAGGGTTTCAAATAAAAGTTAAACATTCCTCAAAGCATATTTCATTTGAAAACACATCAAACTTAGAAATCCATTACAAAATCATTTTCTTTGAAAACAACCTTTTTCTCAAGCAAAATTTTCAAATCAAGCTTCAAAAATCTTCAAAGCTTAGAGTAATAAATATACTTAATGATTAAAAAGAAATAAAGATAAGCTTTTACCTTAAGATTTCAAGAAATCCCCTTTTCTTCCCTTCATTCTTTTCCTCTTTCTCTCTTTTTCTTTTTCTCTCTTTTTCTCTTCTTTCTCAAGACTCTTCTAGAGATTTCTTCTCTAAAATATGATCCCACTCACCCTTAAATAGTCCAACTTCCTTATTATTACACCATCACTCCTCATATTTGCACTGTTTCTATTTTTTACTACATAACTTTCCAAATTTATGTTTTTGCTTAGTTCTTCTCACTATTCTTAAAAAATTTCCACAAGCTTCAAATACAATAGATAAAAAAAATAATTTAGCTCAAAACTGAACAAACAACACCAATAACACACCGAAGTAAAACTTCGTGACTTTTAATATTATAAATAAAAAATCAGGCTTTACAATTGTGTTCCTTCAATATTCAACAATGCAAAGTAAAGTTGTTCTATAAAAAGATTTGGCTCGAGGAGTATGCGTGCAAGGACTGGACGACTAGGTAGTCAAATGAAGAAGGCTTAGTTGCTTGAAAAAGGTGTTAGGCGCCTGGATATGTGCCTATTTGGTGAATCTATAGTTTGACCAAGAAAGGATTGAATAAGCATACGTGCCAGGGCTAGGCGCCTCGGTAGGTGCTTGAGACAAAGCTAGGCTCCTACCTAGGCTATCTACCAAACGCCTACTTAGGCTCCTAGCACCTATCCTAAATGCCTATCTAGGTGCATAAGCCTTTCTTAGCCATCTATATAGTCGCCTACAACCTGCACGCATGTGCGCGAATGCCATTTTCTTTAATCAGTACATCTTTATTATGCAAAACTCCCACTTTTTTTAGTATTTCAGCAACTCAACATCTACCAAGCACTTAGGTAGGCACCTAGCACTCTACCAGGTGCCTCACTAGGCACTTAGCTCTTCTGTTAGGCACCTAGTGCCTTGTCAGCTCTTTTCTTTGTTTTCACTATCTTTTCTCTAATTCTATTATATTCTTAAATATTTCCAAGATTTTCTTGGGATCCACTATCTTCTCGAAATATTCTTGGATTCTGTAATCTCTCTTTGATACTGTATCCAAACAGTAAATGCTCTGATATTCAGGTTAACACTAAATGTCCTGCACACTAAATAAACTTATTAATAATAAATACAGGGTTTGTCTACATCAAAAAATTTGTAGACAAACTTAAAGAAAACAATAGATGCAAACATCTAAACTAAACACTATATAAACTTCTCACCCTTTTTTGTCAAAAATAAAAAAGCGGGTATAAGGCTCCCCCTAAACATGCGAGGATTAAGAAAAACACAAACCTCAGCTCCCCTTGAGCATGTGGGGATTAAAATAACTAAAACAATTAAGAGGGAAAAACCCAGGTACATAAGAACGAAAGGCACTTGTGTGCTTAGGTGAAATTTCATAGGGAAAAGATACGTATGCTCTAGAATCTTCTTGCCTTCTTCCTCTAGCTCTCTCCCCATCTATAAGGTCTGTTCAAAATATTCTTTGATTCTCTCTGTCTCTCTCATTCACTCGCTTTCTCTCGCTCTTAAACTCAATTTTTGGTTCTTGGTTAAGGATTTGAAGAGAGCGTTTTTTTAAAGAATTTCAGGAAGGCAACCTAGCTCCCAATTTGTTAGCATTTGTGATCATTTGTGTGTTACGGGGATAAGCTCTCCATTTCTCTTGATAAATGTTTCTCTCTCTCTCTCTCTCTCTCTCTCTATCTCTCTCTCTCACTTTGTCTTCGCATATAATTTTAGCGATTCTAGGTTTGGTGAGAATTTGGGGTTTTGCAAAATGTTGGAAATTTAAATGGATTTCTCATTTTGATTCTGGGTCTTTTAGGATTGGGTGAATCAATTGTTCGTTCTCTCTCACTATTTAAGCATCGAATTGAGGTAACTATTCATTCCAACACAAGAATTTTCAGGTATCTTATACTTTACCGCTTCATGCATATTATATTTAGAAGTTTAATTTGTGTTTCAATTGTATAGATAAGAGAAAATTCTCTAGTTCTCTGTCTATATCTTTTTCTCTCGCTTTTTCTCCATTTTACAGGTTATGGGATTTGCTTGGATTCGGATTTGTGGAGCCCAGTATCTTAATTAGAATATTTTAATTTCAGGGTTTGTGTTTTGACATGGAAAATGTGTGCCTATTCAGATTTGAGTCATAATAAATTCATACTTGGATGTGTGGAGCTTGAAAACAAGTAAATAAAATAAGTTTTAGTAATAAAAACTTGACTTGGGAGAATTTCTAAATTTTAAAGAATGTTTGGGGTAGGTTGTGAAAAAAGTTATAACGTGGAAGCGAGATTTTATAATTAAGAGAGACTTTTCCTATATATAGGATAAGAGAGGGAGAGAAAGACCAGGTTGTGCTGGAATTTTCTAGAGGAACCCAGAGAGGAGAGAACAAGAGGAGAAAAAGAAAGAAAAGAAGAGAAAAAAGGGAAAAGGAGAGGAAGAGAAAGGAAAGAATGGGGAAATTTTGGCCAATCAAGGTAAAATCTTATTCTTCTTTACTTTTAAATCAACAAGCTTGTTTGCTAAACTAAAGATTTGAATTTTTGAAATTTGAATTTGAAAGTTTTGCTTAAAGAAAAGTTTGAAGAAAGAGTTTGTTTCAAGAATGTGTGTAGTGCTAGGTTTATTGATTTAAAGGTTTTAACTTAAGATTTTTTTTGCTATGGGTATTGTGGAGTTTTATCTTAAAACTTTAGGAAAAACTTTTATTCTAAAAGATTTGGGAGTTTTTTGATGATTCAAGGTGATTTTTGAGGGAAAAAGTTGATTTTTCTCGGAAAACTTTTGCTGGAAATGGGTGAGACTGGTGGCTTCCTTTAGTTGACTAGGGGATGTATTAGAGGTACTAGTCGACTGGTATAAGGAACCTAGTCAACTAGTAAAGTGGGCAAAAGTTTCTGGACCAAATTCCAGTCGACTGGAAGCTTAGGGCAGTCGATTGGGTCAACCATTTTTTTCAAAAATAACCAAAGTTTTTCTTAATTTCTAAGTTTGTAACTCCTTCTAGAACACCCCAAGGTAATTATAAGATGGAAACTTGGATCAAATAGTCTTAAGAACATCATTTTCCATTTGATTTTAACCTTCAAAGAACACTTGGGCCAAAGGGGAGTGCACATCATGACTTAGAACATAGTTTTTCCTTCTTTTTCCTTCTTGACTTAGATAAATGTTATGATTGTGTACACCTTGTTTTAATTTGTTAAGTAATATTTTCAATAGGTGTAGCTAAAGATCGTAGTAAGAGAAAAGAAGTGATTTGAGTCTAGAACTTGGTTCTCGAGGTAAGTTTCACCTTACTTTTAGTAAACGTAGCGAAATCATACAAGAAAGATAAAAAGTTAAAAGTATATAATTATGAAAGATTAAAAAGGTATAAGTATTGATGTTCTGAGATTATATATGTGTAAATATTTAGAAGTACAAGGTTTGGTTTGATGTATAATTTTGATTATAGTTGAGGACTGTGGAAAATATATTGTTGAAATAAGAATGATATAAGTTTATGTTGGGATAATATCATACAATGAGTGAGTGTAGGAACGACTTGATGTAATTGTGTTTGAGAAATGTGATGTTTGTCATTGTAATGAAGATGGTTGATAGATTGTTATGAATTTGTAATGTGAATGGATGATGAATGATTATTTGCATATTCATTGCTTGGTGATGAATTTTCACGATATATATATAGCGTATTATAAGAAGGGGAGTGGTGAGATTACGGTAGGTGGGGGAGTGGTGAGATTGCGGTAGGTCCTTTCCTACAAGAGGTGATAGGGAACTGAATTTGGTTGAACATGTAGGACCCCGCCCAATGAGAGGGTAAAGGGGATCCAAAGCTTTCTGATGAGAATTATTATTGATGAGAACATACCGGTACGTGGAGAGACATCACCGTTGTTATATGAGATTAACCTAGTGAGGGGAAATGATACATGATGAGCTAATACATTCGTCATAGATTTATTACATTGCATTACATTGCATACTACTTCATTGATGATGATTATGTTGATGACATTGGCCTATGAGGGGCATGTGTTGTGATTGTTCCATTGAGGGACATTTATTGTGATTGGCCTATGAAGGAGTAGATAATGTGATTCGCCCAATGAGAAGTGTTGAATGTATTTGGCCTGGTGAAGAGTATGACTGTTGTTGTGGAAATAATGAAATGTTGAGATGGAAACTCCTCGTATTTTATTGGCTTTTCGATGTGTGAAATGTGTTGAGAATAGTATGTTTGTAATAAATTATGAAAGATTGGTGAATTCTTGTGTTCATGGTTTTCTTCTTGTTAAGAAATTAAGAGAAATAATTGGAGGAAACTCAAGAATTATACTATATGTACCTAGTAATTATATATTATATGAATTAGTTCAAATTAAAATGATAATTTCTTCCAATACGATTACTTCTAGTAATGTGTTTCTCACTGAGCTTTTTAGCTCACCATTTTCTTTTACTAACCTTTAACGAAAATTACCTGAAGAAGTGTGGTTAAGGTTGAAAGAAGACCTTAGTAAAGTTCTCGTTAACGGCTTCCTCTCCTCTTAGGTCACTTTGGAAGTTTAGTTTTGTAGAAGTGTACAAATTAGGAGCAAAATGATAAATGTTTCCCTTTTTAATTGTATCTTTTGTAAGATCTTAAGAGTTATTGTATTGTTTTGAAAAGTTTATTGTACTTAAGGTTTTATGTCTAGATAGATTTGAATTGATTGAAAAAGAATGCTGTTGAATTACATGTTTTGTTTGGTTGCATTTCGAGTCAAGGCGCTTAGTGCTGAAAGGTAATTAAGCCATTGTGAGTAGGACCCACTCGGGATGAGTCATTACAAAGTTTTTGCGAAATTATTTTTTTAAGGGATTGCTCATTCTAATTATGTATTTCCTGGGATTTGGGTGAACCAATTTTTCGTTCTCTCACAATCTGAGCATCGAATTGAATAATCCCAAAAGATGTTGTGCAAGAACATTGTTCCTTCTGATGTATCTCAAAAAACACTGATAATGGATACAATTTGAATCAATATTAGTTGTCCGTTAAATTGCAAAAATTTGTGGGTTTTGTTGGGTTAATGAAAATATTAAGCGAAAGGAGAAGAAAGACTAGGAGTACTTATGCTAACAATCTAAGTATTTGTGAAATGACAAAATTTTGTTGTGTTTTCTTTGGTTGATGAGAATAGTTGAGGGGAAAGCAGATAATAGAAAGAATTGTAAAATTGGGGTCTTTGCATAAGTTCTGTACTGGTTTATACAAGTGGAAATTCACTAATAAGCTTGCCATTTTTGTCCTCTAGTAAGTTGAATTGTACTGCGGTTGGGTCAGAGTAGCTATATGATTGAACGTGGAACTGTATAATTTGGTCAATGTTTTTAGTTTAATAGAATTGAAGAGAACAAGAGATAAGAAAAACAAGAAATTTACATTTTGGTCTTTGTGCACATGTTGTTTGTTATATTCTGTGTTGGTATATATTCTGTTTTCTCTGAGAGAAGCAATAATGGTTAGATCCGAGGGTACATAATTTGAATTTGCTTTTGATGCAAACAGTAATAGTGTTATTAGTAGTAAACTAGTAGTATAATTGTAATTTGCAGTTGTGCTGTAAGTGTAACTGACCATAGAGATAAAATTTGTTAATTACTCAAGCTTTTATGTACTTTAATATATAATTATTCATGTATGTCAATCCATAGATTTGCAGATCATCTTAATGGTGTGTTGGAAATTCAATTCATTACTTGTGAAGGTGAAAGCTTGAAACAACTTCACATATGATAGATATACTTGTCTGATGGCTTTGTTGCAGATTCTGGTCAGTTTTTCCATCTTTGCTACTCTTTAATTCTGACTTCCTTTTTTCTTCCCCAATTGTGTTGCCACTTTAATTTACTGCCTAAGTTATTGTCCGAAATTATTTTTTTTAATGCAAGTACTGCCTAGAATAACTCTGGTTTCAACTGTAAAAAGGAGAACATCAAACCTTTTTAAGAATTAATAATTATTGATTTGGGATATCAATTTTATATACAGGTGTTTAGTGCAGCTATAGGTTATACATTTAGTCAAAGATTGGTAGGTAGGAAAAGTAGAGGAAGGGATGAGAGAACATCACTTCCCTATTGTTTGTTGTAGGTGTACATCTCTATCCAGGTATGCTTCCATTTCCTCTTTACTCACATAATATGTAATTTTCTTAAATGATTTTTTGTTGTGAGTTTAAAAACAACATCATTCTTCTTCAAATCTTGGGGTTAATGTGCATATATATATATATATTTTTTGTTTTTTTAGTTATCATTCAGATTTTATCATTTAGAATTTTTCTTTGTAATAGGTTTTGGTAAATCAATTGTTAATTTCTCACTACAAGTTTTCATTTTTGGTGTGGGAAGAGCTAACAATTTAATTTCCTGGTTCTATGGTGCCGTCTTTTTGTCTTGGAGTTACGGTGTGGTAGTGCTCACGGTTGCTATGTGGTGCCTATCGATTTTAGTTTCTAAAGCTATAGATCTTTGCATGTCATCTTTAGTTTCATTTATAGTTTTGTTTATGGTGATAATTTCTTCCTGAGCTTCTCATGCTGTTTGTCGATTACTTCGGTGTTCTAATTTGAGCTGGAAAAATTTCTAACAACATGAAGAATTGGCTTCTTTAAAGACTGCATCCAATGTGTTTGTCAATTTCACAAAAATAGTTATCTTTGTTGATCTGTCTCTATTTCAGTTTCCTTATTAGATCTCCTTACCTTGTGTTTATTACTTTCTACTAGGAACTTCTTTCTTATTTACACTACTTTTACATTAAATTATCTACATATGAATTTGCCTTGAACAAACATTGTTTCTTGAGTTTTCTTTTGATAGTCATTCATTTTTACTTTATAATTCACTGATAAGTTAATAACACGCACCCTTGCAGCAGATTTTGGAACTCATGTGCTCTGGTCAATTGATGATGATTGATTATACCCATCAAACTATGATCTTCATAGCCCTTCAATCAATATAAGGTACTTGCAATCCTAAATTCTTGATCTCTCTAATGATAAGTAGTTATTACGAGATAGAGTAGATTATTATTAGGTTTTTGACTTTAAAATTGTAGCATATGAGGCAGGTACAAAATATATGAGGCAGTACAAGGCTATGAGTTATGACAAAATGAAGAACATCATGATGTTGAAAAGTGGGACTTTAAATTTTAATGAAAATTTCTAAGTTGTAGATTCTCGCTCCATATTATGGTAGTGCTCTTCAGACATATTCTTAAATTGTAGAAACATTTAATTCTTGAGGAGATCTTAGTCTTGGATGACCCAAAAATGCTCTGAACTCCGTTAAAATTAGCAGATTCTAGTGACAATTATCCTCACATTAAATATGAAATTCTTCTTTAGTAATTGATGGAAGTGTCAAGTGAAGATTCTAGTGACAATTATCCTCACATTGAATATGAAATTCTTCTCTAGTAATTGATGGAAGTGTCAAGTGACTGATTATAGGTTCTAACATAAACATGGATATATATATCAAATTTGTAACTTCATCACTGGGGCATTAGATGTAAGAAAGCTTTGTTCCAGTTTTGGAGAAAGTGTTTGGAGAATATATTTGACTACATTTACTGGAGAAGATGATCGAAAACCAATCCTTAAAGTTTTTCAATTTTTGCAATTTTTCTATTACTCAGTCAAATTTAAGATTATCAAGTTGCTTCACTGACTTGACTAACCAAAAACAAGAAATTGGATATGCCTTGACTATTTAAGATAAATATATTTTTTTCAGCCAATTTGAATACAAAATTTGGGTGTGCCTTGGTTGTTTGTTAAAGAAATGAATTCAAATATGTGTAGTTAAGTACCAGTATGGATTGGAATATGCTTATGTTGTCATCAAAGTATGGATTGAAATATGCTTATGTTATCTAAGTATTGTAAATTTGTAATTAAGTCATGTTTGTTAGCTTGATTGGTAAATGTGAGCTAGAAAATCTTAGAAGAGGTGTTAACTTTTAATGACGTGAGGTTACATTTTCTTGGATAGGATGAAAGTATATAACTGGTTTGGAGTTCTCATTAATGAGTAGTGTAAAAAAAGCAAATTGATTTTTTTTTTCTTTAAGAGAAGCACATTCATGTGCTTCAAAATGTTGTTATGATGAAAACATAAATTGTGTTTCGGCGTTTACAAGTGCCACTATGATGAAAATATAAATCGTATTTCGGCGCTTACAAGTGTCATCATTATGAAAATACAAGCGCATTTCGGCATTTTGAAGTGTCGGTAATATAATCACGTGACGCATATTGCGGCACTTTCAAGCGCTGATATGTGTGTTTCGGCGCTTCAATAAAGCGCTGGCTCATGCTTCCCGACACTATTTATAGCGGCGGCCTTTTAACTGGTGCTTGGACAAAGTGCTGCAAAGTCTGTTTGCGGCACTTAAAAGTGCCACAACATGCATTACAAAGCCCCGGCACACACAGTATTTCTTGTAGTGATAAGTTAAGAGCATGAAACGGGGAAGAGAAAGCATAATAGTGGTGGAAAAGAATGAGACAGAGAAAGGAAAAGAAGAACAGAGCAAAGAACTAAAATTGTAAGACTGATTCTAGTAATTCTCTGCTATAAAGATTACCGGACACTAATATTTGGTCTAGTAGATGTATACATTACTAGGAGACTTCAACCAATATTATAGTTTTAGAAAATTAAATATTTATGCTTGTAGTTGAGTCTTAGCTTACAATTAAAAGGTCAACCAAGATCAAGTAACGATACATTACTACAATTCAAGTTTAAGACAAACAAAATCCAATTACAATCAGTTTTCCAATGTCTACAGGTGAAGGGCAATACCCTTTACTAAAACAGAGAAAAATCATATCGAGCCAACTGCCCCTTGATCGGTAGAATATTAGAAACAAACATAAACCAAAATATGAATCTGTATACTTGGTTATTGTGTTGAATTTAGAACCAGCTAATCAAATCTTGAATTAGTTAAGAAGCTTAAAAATCTAAGGGAAGATCCTGAATTTTTACAAAATATTGATGATAAGGCATTAACTAAAACCCACCTTTCACTGCTATTGCAGTACTTCATATTGCCTAAGTCCTCAATTCAAGCCAAAACCATTGTGTATTCGGTACATCATTCTAAGTTTAAGCAATTTAATTTAAGAAACCAAATGTTCTAAAAAAAGTAATTGTAAATGTAGTTTAGAGTTAACTCTGTGATATTGAAGTTTTAGCCAAACAAAATCAAATTGCACACATGCAATTGAAAAGAAACATAAACATGCGTACTGATGAAGGGAAATACCCTTTACCAAAATGAAGAACAATTATATATTTCAAGCCAACAACCCTTGATTGCTGATAAATTAAGCACAAACATAAAACCAAAATCGTAACATGTATGCTATGTCATAAAGCCAAGTCATTAATAAGTGTCATTGTAAGACTGACTAATCAAATCTAGAATTAGTTAGGAAGCTTTAAAATCCAATGAAAAATTTTGCTGACCAAAACCTTATGATCAAGAATAAGTGTCATTATAAAACTATAAATAGTTTAGAGAATCAGTAGCATGCTGATCAAAACCTTATGATCAAGAAAGCTGTGAAATCTTTTGATGTGCATTGGCCATTGAGGAGATCCAAGCTACTGCTGCTGGCCATGGAGGAATCACAAAATGGAAGTCTTAGAAATCATCTAGTTATAACGAATGGTATAAGAAACCTGCAAGACGAGTTCAAGCTTCCTGGTTTGAAGATTGCAAGAAAAGCCACTACCTTGTGGACGAAAAGACTAAAGATACACTAAATCGGCATCAAATGGATGGACTGCAAAAAAGTAAATAATCAGAACTAAATTCTGGAATATCACAAGCGCGTAGTTTGTGCTTCAAACACCACTCCCCTTAGTCATAGTCCTTGAGTACCCACACTTTCAAAACCTGCAAATCTTTTGATACCTTAAAATATGTAAGACAACCTTGGGAAACATTGCAGGTGCAGAACCTAAGATGATCTCGATGCTCATCATCAACATCGCCCAACTCTTTTGGCAAAGAAATAACAGAGCATTTACCATGATTATCGCTATAGAAATCAAAAGCTATAAATGAATCAATTTCATTTGAACATTTATTCCTATTAAACCAATGCAATGTGCCATCTGAAGTAACAGGTTTAATTTGAATGTTTACAGGTTTAGGGCAATGCAGATTACAACTTTTCCACTTACCAATTTCGGACGAAAAAATCTCTAAGTGGAGAATTTCACCAGAAATTTCTTCTTTCAAAACCATTTCTTGACCGGGGATATTAACTACGGCTGCGTTGTAACGTGATGAAACAACTCTCACTACCTTGTGATGTGAAACGATGCCTTTTTCAACTTTAGCGACAAGTCCACTAAAGCGAATACAGTGGTCAGTGGGTGGAAGGGGGAGAGAAACCCATTGCCTTGTCAGTGGACTGCACACAAAATAACAACGATGCTGCGGCAATAAGAGCAGTCCATTGCTTGACGCAATAACCTTTAACTGATCAGTAAAAGATTGTTCTCTTGGTGAGAAAGATGACAAAAAAAACCACACGTAATCAGTTGGAGTTTTGGAATAAGCGAAACCTGCAGCAGTATTGCCAGGAGGAATTACTTCAAGAATTTTTGGTCCATCCTGTTGCAACATCATAAGTTCCTATGGTGAAGAAGAGGAGGAATTACGCGAAACATAGGCAGTGGCAAAGAAAGAAAAGGATACGAGAGAGCAAAATTGATTGGATACGCACTTGGCCCTAAATACTTCCTCCGCAGGGAGCCTAACAAGCATTTCAATCAATAACCACTCTGATACACAGTTGTTTTCTATGTAAACATTGTGATCATGATAAGAATCTTGGGTTTTGATTATTTCTTGCTTCGCCTGATGATAATATCTTCTAATTCTTTTCATGCTTCAAGCTAGCAGTTTTGACAATAAGGATGGGAAAGTTGATTAGGGTTTTTGTTTAGTTTCTTCGATCAAGCTATTTTCTTGTAGTTTTATACTCTCTGGTGAATGAAGTTCATAAAAGCAAAGTATCAATTGGGGTCAGTTAGCCAAGCCCTGTACTGCGCGCACTGATTGGATTTGGAAATGAGGCACAACGCAGCGGATTTGGAAATGAGGCACAACGCGGCGGATTTGGAAATCAAGCGCAGCGCACACTGCAGCCGCAGATTTGTAAATCGAGGGTTAGAATTCAGTTTTGGAAGGTCCTCCAATAATTAAAATTGTAATCTTTTCCTTTCCACAAATAAACAAAGAGGGAGCTTGCCTATAAATCAAGGCCTTTATATTAGAAAAAAAAAATTGGGTTGAATAATTCATAAGGGCTTTATTCAGTTCAAAGTTCGCTGTCTGGAAAAAACAAATTGTCCCACCTTTTCTTGGGTTGCGTCGCTGCTAACATATCTTGGTTTTTTCTTTTTTGTCAAGGTTGGATCAAAGATGTTCTGTGCTTAAGTTTACAAAACTAGGGGTCATATTTTCTTTGCATTATGTAAGGAAAAAAAAATGTCATCAAAGTACAGTCAATTGGTAGTCACAAATTTACTTTAAAGAGAATGTTTCAAGTTTAAATCTTAATCTTCAAATATTTGCAATTACTTTAAAACATCCCAAAAGAAAAATAAAAAACCATTGCTGAGTTTAGACATAGTAGAAATTTCTTCAGATTTTTTAGAAAAAAATTGATTAAGAATGGAGAAAATAGAAATCATGTAATTGCCTTTAAACAAAACGGTAGAATAAATAATTTATATATAATACCCCATAAAAAGTAGTTATTAAGTGAGATTAGTTTAATGTTGTGCCATGCATAGATTTATTTACATACCATGTTATGTAATTTTTTTTATATGAATTACATTATTAAAGAAAAGTTTACAAAATAATATTTTATAATAAACTGTTTACTTCATTTGCTTATGATACCGAATAATGGTAAAGCCACTAATTTGATCGACACTTAACTCCATCACTTTGTTGAATAAGTAGAGTACAAAACTCTAACTATTTTTAGGAAAAAGAAAATAAAACACTCTAAAGAAAACTCACAAAACACTAATTAGCAAAACTTTTCTTATTTAACACTTAGCTTTGTTTTTCTTCTTGATGAATTACAATGCTTGAGGACTTGAGTATTTATAGCAAACCAAATGAAATCTACACCACACATATAATTAAACTAAATTTATTTACTACCATACAAACCCATTAAGCACCTAATTATGTTGTCTTCCACACCACCCATTAAGCACCTCATTATGTTGTCTTCCATACAACCTCACCAATAGCAACATACCTAACTTTGCCCCACTTTGTAATTGTAAGCAATTACATCATCAAACTAGCTATGGGCTTGAACAATATTATTGGACTTAGATTGGGTTGGGAATTACTTATGGTGGGCTAATATTGATTCTCAACATGGACATTATGTGGTGGAGGAAATGGAGATTGGTTTTGAAGCTGGGCCTGCTTTGTTCTCACTCTAAGCCAGCAGCTAGGCCTAACATTGACATTGATTCTCAACAC